>CM041778.1:115091553-115212654 GCA_023374045.1 Limonium bicolor
GCATCCCTACTAATTCTTTTGGGAATAAGTCTGGAAAATCTGAAACGACCGGTATGTTTAACTGTGTCTTCTCCTCCTGCCTCATTCCTGAACATAGCACAAATATACTGGTTGTCCCTTCTTCACCTTCTTCATTAATGTGATAGCAGATACTAGCTTGAAAGTAGGCTCTTTTGGAATACTGTGATATGAAACCGTCTTGCCCTTCGGGCTCTTCAGTAGTAACCTATGCTCTGCGCAATGCAGTCGTCCCTTGTATTTCTGTAGCCAATCCATGCCCATGATGATGTCAAATCCTAAATTATCCAGCTCAATTAAATCCGCTTGAAACTCTTCACCCATGATGTTAATCTGAACTCCCTTGTGTAGTCTTGTGCACCTCACTTTCTCCTTCGTAGGTAATGTGACCAGGAATCTGAGAGAGGTTCAGGGGCTGTCTCCAACTTCCTTGCTGATGTAGAGGATATAAAGGAGTGAGACGCTCCTGAATCAAACAGTATCGGTGCACTCACGCCATTTACTGTAAAGGTTCCCATGATAACATTCCCCTTATCCTTGGCCTCGGTCTTGTCCAACACATTCAGCACCGCTCCTCCATTAGACTCGAGGCTTGGGGTTAACAATTCGTAAGATAGTGCATGTCTCAAAAGTATTAAAATGTCATTCATTAATCCAATGTTTCTCACATACAAGCTTTATAATTACATCAATATTGCCTAAATGTTAAATTTAACCGTCCAGGTTTTAAATGGGTAGTGTTTACTAAGGTTGATGGGGTTGTGTTCAACATAACGCTCTTAATTCCATGGTATACTAGTCTTGATTCTCCACCAAATATCAATACATCTCCGGACTTCAAAATAATCTTTTTCGTCTTGTCCATCCTTTTCTGGTCACCGTATAAAAACTCAGCATCGTCTCCAATAGAAAATGATATAACTGGTATCCCATTGGTAATTGACTCTGATGTCTCATCTCGGTCTTGGTGTAATCCAAGTTTTCCCCTTTCTCATAGAAGTACGCAATACAAATGTCGGCTTTCATGTCTGGAATGGGGTTGGTTTCTAATTGTTGTGCAATCTTGATCGCTTCTATCACTAAAGTTTGGAAACTATCGGGTATCCTAGGAACTCGTGTCCCATCTACCTTTCTAACCTCACTATACAACCTAGTTTGTGGATCCCAATTCTTACCCATACACATCATATACAATTTAAGTTTTGATCCACCACCATATCCTAGAGTATAAAATCCTCCAAGGCCTATTCCCAAGGTTCTACATTCATTTACAATGGCTATTTGTTCATCTAGATTTAAATATTGCTTGAGTAGGATCATGCCGGGTCGAAGTACTTGGCATTCTTTCTCTGGATATTCCCAACCTTCGCTCATAGGCTCAGGTGATCTCGGTCTCATAGGTAAGGGATAACAAATATCGAAACAACCTATTAGGTGAGAGATTTCCTAAATTAGGTCTCTCTAAATTTTATTTCACACAAAACACATACAAGTCTTTTCGACTGAACAACTGTAAACACACATTCATAGCATCATGCTCTGATCTAAGTTCTAGGCTTACCGGTTTCGCGCTGAGCCTAGCCTCGGCGCCTGAAGTTCCCACTGTATACAGGGTGTTCCTACTTGGAACTATCTCCTTCCCCTTCTGACTCCCGGATGAGGATGGCTGTCCTCCCGGTCCCCTAGTATAGGTGTTAGTCTGTGGTGCCTGACCTCCTCTGGGTCCTCCAGTCTCTGTAGCTGGTGGCCTCTGTGAACCCCTAGCTCCCTTGTATGCCTCGCTTGGGGTTGGAAAACACTCGTACTCCCGGTGGCCTTCTTCTTGCATACCGACACTCCACCTTCCTTCCTGTGCAGTCTACCCTGGGTGGTCATTACCACACGCTTACAGTAGTAGTGGCGCTGGGTTGGCTTATTGCCTACTGTTTATACAACATGGTTTAGTAAGGTATAAGCTAATAAATTTTGGTTAGGTATGAGGTGGTATCCTTACCCCTAGGTGGTGCCGATCTAAGTGTTTGTGCATCAATGGCTGGGCCGGTCAGACGAGGACCTGCTCCTTCGTCTTCTGACCATGGAAATCCTTCCCCCCCTTCTTCTTGTCAAAGAATCTCCTGTTGCAGGTTTAGGTTAGTGACCAAACTAAGTGTAGGCAATATATAGGTACTTCTTCTCAAGTAGTTTCTTACTTCCCCTTCTTGTAGAATCCGCCAGATGTGGCTCCCCATCTTCTCCCTCAGTGTTCTTCCTCTTCTTTCCCTGGGCTTCCTCCCTGGATGTAGCATTAATTCAGTTGCTGATGCTGCGTCATAGCACTCTTGAATGGTGAAACGAATTGCTCCCATGGCACTCTGGATACGAAATTGCAACCTCCCTGAATTTCTGAATCTTCAACGTCGAGTAGTCGACCCTGGAATGTAGTCAAGCAGGCTGATAATCGTGCATAGTACTGGTCGACTGTTTTGACTCCCCTGGATTAAGTCTCGAACTCTTGTCGCTTCCTCTGCTTCAATGTTCGGGGTAGTATTTCTCCCGCAACACTTCTACGAACGTTGTCCATCCAAATCCGGTGTAGCTCTATGGTGGCCCCTCCACAGACCGCCACCAAGTATCAGCTGCATCCTTCAGTTGTATGCGCGATGTCCGACCTTCTGGTCCTCTGGAACTCTGACGCCCTGAAAGCTTTCTGATGTTCTACGATGAACTTCTCCAGTGCGGCGGGGTCTGGTTCCCCTGAGTAAGTCGGTACTCTTGCGTCTGCAACGCACTTCAACCAATTGGTCTCCCTGGGCTGCGGCGGGTGGGGTATGGCTCCCGCAACTTGAGCTCCTAGCTGTGTGGCGAAGGCTGCCATGGCCTTTGCTAGGCCTGGTATTTCCGGGACATTTGCTGGTGCTGCTCCACCTCATCCTCCTCTGCCGCCTCCACGTGGTCTTCCGACTCCAGACATCTATAGTATAGTACACTATTATTACTACTCGGTGCTACACCGTAATACACACACAATCATAAACATGTAATTAAGCTAACTGCTAGCAATAAAATATATCCCTAGGGTTTTTCTTTCTAAGTCACAAATCCTCACCGACGTTTCCCGTTATCCCAATATTCCTATGCTCATTTTTTTAACTCAGTATCCTTCATCAGAGCGGTACTCCGCTCTGATACCACTTTTTGTAACACCCATATTCCTAAACCTGTAATAAACATTGCAAGTTGTAACAAAATAAATAACGTCGCAGCGGAAAATAAAGACTATCTAACCTTGGTGTTACACGCCGCTACTCACCCTTGTGAGTAACAAGGCATCCTTACTTCATCCATCCACTTCAACTACTTAACGTTGTGATGAACAGATACTGAGCACTCTAATTATTACAGTCCAAATCCAAACTAAATGAGCAACTAAATGAAATACAACAATCTCCAAAATACAGTACATAATAAAACTACAAGTGTTTATCAAAACACAACAGCTACCCTATTCCCCGCGCTCCGGCTTGTGTCTTCTTCAGTAACCTGAAATGTTTTGCCCATTGAAGGGCTCAGCAATAGAAATGCTGGTATGCTAAATGTAGTCCTAAGTCATCTAGATTCCTTAAGTCGTTTAGTCGTCTTGATATTAGATTCATTACATAAAATACCGGTTTACAATAATAACAGTAATAACTGTAACATTAAACACTCACATAACAGTTCACCTGCAACATCAGTGCATAATAAACAACAACCAGATAATCAGCACCAATAATCCCAAACCATAACAAACAAGCCACGCGTATTAATTAACTGTACTTGTTAGTAGGTCGCATGACCCTTATCCCTTTAAACCAACCAATTAATTTCACATCAGGCGTCATGTCAAGACAACCCTTAATAACTCAATAATGGACAGTGTGTCCCCTGGGTTCCAAAGGAACCGTTACCAGCTGACCTTATGGCCCTGGATAAAATTTGACCAATCCGGTCGAACCTGTGCACCAACGGTAGTGCCCTCCGCCATCCCCGAATGTGGCTGATGGATTCCCTTGAGTGACCCCATTGAAGTCTCGTAGTGATCATGATGCGCAACCAGAAAGTCGAAACAGTCTGGATTCCTCTCTTTATAAGTTAGCCCTTTAGTCAGTGGTACAATACCAATACTTGAATTAAGACTATAACAGTTGACCGTCAGTTAGGTTCAATAATAACTAAAGGTCAGTTAGCCTTGTTCCAGTTTAGACGTATAAACTTTTAGTCATAAGACGTTCGCGTATAAATAAAACGCAACAGTGTTGAGCAATACAGTATACAAAATAATATACATAAAATCACAGATAACGCTCTTAAACAGTTAAACACATAACGTCTGGACCTTAGGATAATCCTTAGGACATTCAGACCACACAATTAACATACCGTTCACTAGGATAACAGCTAGCTCAACAATGAACGCTCTAGAAATTCTTTCCCGTACGCTGTTATGTATACATGCAATAACGGGTAATATTAATATGACTGTCCACTAAACATTATAGTACTGTCTCTGTAGAGTTTATTCTCGTTGTATACTAACTTTGTATGTTCTTTATTTTCCCCTGTTATTTTAACAGTGGCCCTAGGTAGTTCATCAATTCATTATTTTATGTAACCTCACATGTGATAATGAATTTCTATTATACGGTATATCCTTAACTCATTAATTACATACTCATAAATATTTTCACTTATTCTTTATATCATACCATTGGGTTATTTTTGTTATAACCACCTTTATTTTATAAACTTTATATTATACTCCACAATATACCATAATGCATTATTTTACTTAATCTTAATTCCTTTCTTTATTAAATTACAAAACCACCATAATAATTCGGTATTTATATTTTGTACCCAACAACTTTTATAAATTATCAAATAACCATATAACTTCTATAATTTACTAATTAACCATATCAACTTTCGGAAATTACAATTTGTGCCCACTATTTTTCACAAATTATCATATATCGGCATATTGTTTCGGTTTTAATAAATAAGTTCCCTTTATTTACAATTTAATCCCAAAACTTTATATAAGTTACATATTAATTCATAACCTATAGTTTTAATATTTAATCCTTCTTAATTGCCGAAAAGACCCATATATTTTTGCAAAATACATTTCCGCCCCTATTCAATTCAGTTTTTACACATATACTTTTATAAATTACATATTCATCCCAAAACTTTTATAAACTTAATATTTAATGTCATAAATCATTTTAATCCCAAGTTTTTGGTCAACACTTTGACCAAGACTTAATTTCATAGTCAATACTTTAATATACCCATAAAATCATATATATTCTTGGTTAAACTCTAAACCTTCCAATAATTACAAAATAGCCCCAAAACTTTATAAAATGTTAATTAAACACTTATTTAAAATCACCAAAATTCTTAATATTATTCCTACCTTATATATATCATAATTATGCCAATAACCCCTTATGTTCTCGGTAATCCTATTTAATACCACAACTTTTCAAAATTTACTTTAGCCACATAAATTTAAACTAGCCATTTAAATACTTGTAGCTATTTCTAATGTTCCCAAAATTTATAAAATAAGTTAATACACTTATATATATTTCAAAACTCACCAAATATCACATATTGCTCTTGGCTTTAATTATGTTTTACCATATGGTTTTAAAACTTGATTTAAACTTTATAATATGTATATATAAATGTATATAAGCCATATAACACTTCTAAAAATTATGTTAATGACTTAGAATGATTATAAACTCAAAAAAGAACATTAAATCCCTAGACCATTCGGTCTGGTTATTTATATGTCATAATTAATTTTGTGACACAAATATAAACCTTAAGGTAATATTCTTACCTTATATGTTATAAATTATTTTCTTGACAATATAACCCATAGTTCTCGGTCTTAATTTATTTAGAGGTTATACAAAAATTGTATACCAAAGTTTGAAGCTTAAATCAAACTTAAACTTAATAACCTCACTTATATAAACTTACCCCTTAAATCATGACAATTCTTGTACTTGATTTTTCCTTGAATTCCAAGCTCTCCAAATGCTATTTTGATGAAGGTATTTCGGCCTCCTTGTACATATGTAGGAGATCTATTTGTTAGACTTCTAACAAGAGTTTATAAATAATATTTGTAGTAATTTTACAAGAGTTTACCTTAGGAATTTAACAAGGTATTTTTGGTACACCTTGGGATGATTGTAGATCCAAGTTTCCTTCATGAAATAATGAAGAGAATATGGATTAGAAGCTCTTAAATTTTGAAAATTTCTTAGGTAAATTACTAGGATTTTCAACATAAAATATACCTTAACTTGATCTTGTTGTTCCTTGTGTTGTTGTTGAATTAGGAACCTCCTTGAACGCTATGCTTGGCGAAAATTGTAGGAGTGGCTAGGATGATTTCTTGCTTCAAGACTTAGGAGATTTAACTAGGAATTTACATTAAAATGGTGTTAGAACTTAGAACACCATTAATGGAGCTTTAAGGCTCTAAGGAATTAACTTAGCAAAGGAAGAAGAAAAGAGAGAGCAAGATGATGCTTACCAATTCGGTTGATGTGGGCAAGGGAAGGAATGAAGACTTACGTAAGGTATTAAGGCAAGAATGAAGAGAATCAAATTGGTAATTATTGTCATGTAACATAGCATTATTCTATGTTTTGTTTTTGATTATTTGATTTCATAATTGACTACAAAAGTCTCCCAATTTAGACTAGGTTTACGGCTGATTGGAAGAAGATAATGGAGCTTATTTTGACAATTTGAAAGAAGAAGATAAGAGTAACATAGGTAGGTATTTCTTTTGATTTTCTAAGATGACTAACATGCTATAATTATCCTCTTTTCCCTTGTAAAAATCGGCCACATGGACTTAATGGAGCATTGATTTTTGCTTGATTAGAGACAAGAGATAATGCTTGTTAGGTTTGTGTTTTGTTGACTAATCAATGAGGCAATCAAACCCCATTATTTTTGATTGAATTCGGTAGTCAAGGCTACTACAAAGACTTTGATTTTGGTTTATTGTAACAAGCTAATCATGCTAGTTAGGTAAGTATTCTTTTGATTAAATCAAGCAGCACTCATCTCCCCACTACCTGATTCCAATCGGAAATCACATGCCCATAGATCAACTTGCTTTATTTGTTTAATTTCCTAGTCAAAAGTGTGACTAGATTTGCATTTAATTTCATTATCTTTATTTAAGCTAATCTTCATTGTTTTCTTGTTGTTCTCTTGCAGGTCATACGGGGGTTGAGGGCTTCAATTGACTGCAATATTGATACATTAACATATAGTATAGGTAGGGATGAGTCATCATCCATAAGACACTTATTTTAGCCAAAATCAAGTCAAGAGGGACCTAAAATGGCGCCCCAAATGGTGGTCAAATGGGACTGATTTTTAACTTGATTTTTGTTACACTATATTGTACTAAGATCATAATAATATGTGTAATAGGTTCCAGCATTTAATTGGTACATTTATATCAAGGTAAAAGATGAACGTTTTAAGGTAAACATGCTGATTTTAGGTACCTTTTTGACTCAAAAATCGCCCCCACTTGTACTATGAATTTAGCACTGCCATTAATTGATTTAGATGGTTAATTTATCTCCTTTTAATATTACCAACTCGTGGTTCCTCAAAAACTTCAAGGCAATTGCGTAAAGCGCATTTTTGTGACACCCGAAGGTGCGTTTTTGTGCTTTAAGGATTTTTCTTGAAAATAATTAGTCGCTATGAGTTCACAAGTGTTTACTGACATGTTTATAGTCAATAATAAATATTAAGGGTTACATTGAGTTATGTGGGGTTATATCAACTCAAAAACACAATTCCCGGCTAACCGGGGCAAAAGGAGCGTTAAGAAATTCTCCCGAGCACTTTTGTTTATTTTGAGAAAGTAGCTCTACCAATCTCTTAGAATGATTGATAATGATGTAGGAACTCTAAGAATTAATTTAGGAGTTGTGCCACCTCGGCACTCCTCCGGGGCATCCCGGGGTTTATGGGACCCCTTTAGGCTTCTCTAGCATTTTGCATTTACTGAGAATTTAGCATGAGGACTTCATCTTATATACCTTATATAGTGTTATGTTGCATTGGAATGAAGTGTAATGCTTTACTTCATCCTATAACGTATTTCCGGGACTTTGGGCCTTAAGGGCCTTTAAGGGAACTCCCGAGCCATTTGTATTTTTATTCAGTTTTAGATGAGGTCCTGTGTTCTAAGGGTCATATAATGATCCTTGATTAACTTCATATGAATTTTTTTGCTTAAATTGTTTAGCTTAAGGTCGGGCTTTAACGCACGTTTTTGACTTTAGGAGTTTAGGTGAGTTTTTAACGCCTGAGTGTTTATGTACTCTCTTAGGGTTTAATCATCCCCTAAAATAATATATTTACCATTATTTAATTATTTAAATGTTAGGGGTATTTCATGGAAAAAAAAATGTGGCGTTATTGTTCATGTGGTGTGTACAAGGGAGTGAAAACAAGCTTTGGAAGAAAGTGGTGATATCGACATATGATTTAGATGTTACACTTCCTGTCTATGACCACAAAATGTAGTTCAGAGGAGGAAAGGAAGTGGCACACAATTGTGTCCTATGCGAGGGCAATCAGAATCATTAGAAGTGGTGAATGAAAATTACGATGGTCTGGGGATGGCGATCATATATATGGATGACCCCATAGGAAGAGGCAACAGATTAAAAGAAAATTTTCTAAGGCTTTACTCTAATCTCCCAAATTTTCCAAATCGTGAACAAGAAGGAAGAAGCCCACATGTCTTTGGTTTTACCTGACGGAATGAGATGCACCAGGTGGAGAAGCTAATGTGTGCTTGAGGCAAGGTTAGAGGGACCCACCACCGGTACATAGGCCATCCCATAAATGATTCGCGCTGGAACAAGAGAGGAATAGGTGGTCCACGGTTTTTGTTTGTCTGCGGCAAAGGGGGGCAGAGGAGATCAGCTAGAGGGATCATGTTAGCTCCAAAAAGTCCGTCCCTCGTCGCTAGTTGTTTGGCTAAAAAAAGCCAGCCAAACAGTTCTATCCTGGGGGGAGCTAAGTTTCTCCAAAAACCTTGGTGCCAAGAAGCTACTGAGGGGGACTTTCTCTTCATTATTTCAGAGTAGAGGCTGTTGGCGGTGAAGGAGTGGGAGTGGGAGGAGGTGAGGTTCCAGCTTATATGATCTGCATGGTTATCAGTTGGAGGGGTGGTATTGAGCTCAGTAACAAGATTACTTCTTCCTGTTCGTAGAGGAAGAGGTTCCTTCTCCATAAAAGGTGCCATTGCCAATTTTCGCCGTTCCACATCCCCATTTCTGCTACTGTGTTTGTTTTTTATTCGCTGACAAGGTATAATCTGGGGTGTAGCATTTTGAGCGTTTTACCGCTAAGCCAAGGATCGAGCCAGAAGCGGATTAGATGTCCATTGCTGATTCGCCACCTGAGGTTTTGTTGGATGATGTCGGAGCTGTCTGGGCACCGGGAATGAATCAAAACAATCGACATCCAGATGCTAGTTTTGTTGATTTTGAGCCAGCGAGAGTCATGAAGGGGGAGGCGAATGTCTACATCATAGGCTGAAGCAATAAGTTTCTGCCAGAGTTTTTTATCTGTTTGATGATAATCCCACCACCACTTGAACAAAAGTGCAGCATTCTTATCCTCAAGGTTTACAATTCCCAGCCCACCTCTATCTTTCGGTGTTGCAAGTTTATTCCAACTTATCAGAGGCAGCCCACGTCTAGAGCCATTTTCCCAGAGGAATGAGCTTTGGATGGAGTTTAATGTCTTCAACACTGTTTTTGGCATTCGAAACAAGCTGAGGTAGAACACAGGGATACTGTTTAGTACTGTTCGAATGAGAACTAATCTCCCGGCGTTAGATAACGAGCTCGCCTTCCATTTAGAGAGTTTGCCCTCTACTTTGTTGATTAACGGCTTCCAAGTGTCTAGTTTCGGAGGGTTTGCACCCAATGGGCAGCCAAGATATGTAGAGGGAAGTTCCCCCAATTCACATCCTAGAATCTGTTTGAACAAGTCCTTTTCCGAAGAAGCGAGGTTAAGACAATAAGCTACTGATTTGCTCCAGTTTACCTCAAGTCCCAACATATCAGCGAAGGAAGTGATGACCCATTTTACAGTTTCTATTTCCTTGACTGAAGCTTCACAAAAGATGAGAGTGTCGTCGGCGAACTGGAGGTGTGAGAGTTTTGTTCCATGTTTACCGATTGACAGGCCTTTCCTGTCTCTAATCTGAATGGCGGAATCTAGTATCCAACCAAGGGCGTTTGCAGCGAGGATAAACAAAAGGGGAGAGAGTGGGTCGCCTTGACGCACTTCACGGGCTGGTTTGAAGGATTTTGTGGGCAAGCCATTCACGAGTATGGACATCGTGGTGGTGGAAATGCGTTGCTGAACCCATACTCTCCATCTTGAGGGGAAGTCGTGGATGCAGAGGATTTTGTCGATGAATGACCAGGAGAGGCAGTCGAATGCTTTCGTGAAGTGGACTTTGAGAAGAATCCCTTTTTCCTTCCTGATTTTCAACCATCTGATGGATTCATTAGCGATTAATGGCCCCTCAAGTAAGTGTCTGCCTTTGACGATAGCAGATTGAGATTCGTCAATCAGAAGGCCAGTAACATCAGCCAATCTATCCGCCATGTTTTTCCCAATTTCCTTGTATATAACCCCAGTAATGCTGATCGGACGGTATTCTTCGACTCGTATTGGGTCATTTAATTTCGGAATCAAAGTGACCCAAGCCATATTAATCCCTTCAGGCATTTTGTCGTGCTCAAACAAGTGACTCACCACTCCTGTGATATCAACTCCAATTATATCCCATAATCTCTCTGGTACGATTCATTTTCTCTCTTCTTGTTCTCTCTCGGAGTTCTTCCTTCACTTTTGTAAGATTCACTTTCTCTCTCGAGTTCTTCCTTCAATCTAGTAAGATTCACTTTATCTTCATGTGGCTCGTTGCAGGTACATCCTTAGGTTACCTTTGCAAAGTCAAATGACTTGATATGGTGCTTTCTGTCATGTCTTCTTCTGAGGTTGATGCTCGTCAGTTAACAACTTAACTTTTTTTTTTGATAAATAGGACTACAAATACAACTAAGTTGATGAAATACATCATCAATAGGCATAGCCTACACAGACTAGCGCATAAACAGTTGTATCAAAAACAACATGAATCCTAGAGCACCCGGAATGAAACAACAAAAAAAACCAAAATTGAGACAGCATGTGATTTGCTCGTCAGTTAACAACTATCAGTGGTTATCTGTTGTCCGCCAAATCCTAAACATGGCCATACTCATGGAAGGTTTTCAGTAAGTTTAAGCTAACCACTACTAAAAAACTCTTAATTGCTAATTAAAATCTGTTATCAAATTTAATAATTAGTAATGAAATGTTGATGAAATGCTAACAAATAATTTTAGATCAAATTCAGCTATGAAAATTAGTGATAGATTTGTATTTCGTTAGCGAAATTAGTAAGGAAAATAATATTCTCTAAGTAATTAGTGATGACAAAAATTTCTCTAACTAATTACTAACGGATCATTTTTTTTGTAAGTAATTACCTATAGTAAACTTTTTTCCCTAGTTCTAGTGACGAATAATTACATAACTGATTACTTATAAAAAAAAGTTTCACCAGTAACTACTAAGAGATAGTAATATTCTGTCGCTAATTCTCTCTAATATTCACTTTATTTTCTTACCAACCTAATTTGTGTTACTCTAGGCTCTAGCCATCCAAACGATACAATTCTTTTACATGCTCTTCAGACAATAGGAAGTATTCTCAGAGAGATAATGTTAAATGGATGAGACACAATATGTGGTCAGTTTAAATAGTAAACAAATCAGCTAGTTAGATTTGATCAGTCTTTAACGATGTTCCCTGTACATTTAATCTAACTTTAAGTGGTTTGAGTGAGTGAATGAAGACAAATAAGTTGGTTGGTTATTGTTTACTGCTGCTGCAATTATATACAAATCTGATGGACCAACTTAATTCCGAATTTGAGCATTTCTCAGTGCTTGCAAAAAATCAGTTATTTATATCAATTTTTTTGTAATGTGTAATCAGCTTATCATGTTATTGGTCCATATGCAAAAATCTCCTTTCCTGAGGTTGAGGGAGATATTGGCTGCATTCGGCATGGTTGTTTTGTGGTTGTTTTGGTCTGGCTGTTTTGTGGTTGTTTTATACGGGACAGTATATTATTGGAGTAGAACGTAGGACCCACGTGGGTCCCACATGGGGACCACCCCCAAAACAGCCAGAAAAATGCGTCCACCGAACGCAGCCATTGAATTGAATGGAGTCTCTTGTGTGTAGTGTTGTAACATTTATTTAAAGTAAGTGTTAATTAATGTGGCTTGAATATTGGTCGTTTAATTCTGTTTGAATTAAATTGTTGAAGTTTCTCTAATTCATTAAGTGTGAGAGTTACACATAATAATATGTTTAGATTAATATGTTGAAACTGAAATATGTTACGGGAGATGCAAAGAGACACAACCTTTTGAGTTTTCATAAACGGTTTGTCTTAGCCACTATATATATGTGGCATATTTGGCTAGTTTTGATCATCCAACAACAAATATAGTTTTGAGAGAGTTGGGTGATAAATTTGAGAGGTTTGTAATTTTGTGAGTGTGAGAAAAGAGAAGTTGTAATATCCTACACCAAGTTGTGAACTCGCTTTAGGCTGGAGTTAGAGAGTTGGTGAGGATTTAGTGCCTCTTTTGTAATCTCACAATATTATAGTGGAAGTTTGGATCATATTGTGGTCCCGAGGTTTTTACCCTGAGTTGAAGGGGTTTTCCTCGTAAATTTTGTGTCTTGCTTTATTTCCATTGTTCGATCTTTGGGCGTGTTATATTCCGGTTTATACCTCTAAACCCCCAACAAGTGGTATCAGAGCTATGGGTGGAAATGAAGTAAAGTTTGTAATTCCGTTGTTTGATGGAAAGATGAGTTTTACCATATGGAAAAATACCATTGAAGATTTCTTGGTGCAACAAGGCCTTGACCAAGCCTTGGAGGAGACGATGCCAACAGAAATGAAAGATGCAGATTGGACAAAGCTCCAGAGAAAGGCGACAAGCACGATCCGATTGGCACTCGCCCCAGAGGTCAAATACAATTTCTTGACGGAGACAACCCCAAAGGCGTTGTGGGATAAGTTGACGAACATCTATGCCTCGAAGTCCCTGACAAATAAGATGTGTTTAAAGATGGAGCTTTATGGCCTCAAGTTGGAAGAAGGTGGGTCTCTTGATAATCACTTCAGCACCTTTAATCAGTTATTGAGTCAGCTACTTAATGTTGATGAGAAGATTGAGCCACAAGAGAAGGCGTTCTTATTCCTAGGTTCACTCCCAAAGTCATACAAGCCCCTTGTGCAGACGATTGTGGTTGGGGGGAGCACGCTGGATTTGGATGAGGTTATTGTCATTGTTCGTGACAATGATCAAATGCTTAATAAGAAAAAATCCACAGATGGTGACCAAGCCTTGGCTGCTACTGGAGGACGTGGTCGAAATCAGAGAAGAGGAGATGCGTCTAGGGGGAGATCTGCTTCACGATCGGGAGACAGAAAATACTATTATTGTGACAAGGTGGGTCACATCCAAGCATATTGTCATAAGCTGAAGGAAGATATGAAGGATTTCAAGAGTTCCAAAGAGAAAGGACAAACCAAGGTGGAAGAGGAAGATGATGCAAACTATGCACGTGGTGATGTGCTCGTGGCCATTGATAGTGGGTCCAAGATAGCAGAAGATCCGAAGTCGTGGGTCCTCGATTCCGCTGCCTTCATGCATATGTGTAAGGAGTTAGACGCATTTATGACCTTGAAGATGGAAAATCTCGGTCAAGTTACTATTGGTAACAACGAAAAGGTGGAGCTCCAAGGTGTTGGAGATGTTCGCTTGAAGTTGAAGAATGGAAAGGAGCATCAAATTCGAAATGTAAGGTACGTGCCAAAGATCAGCACAAACATCGTCTCCTTGGGGCAGTTGTCACGTGAAGGCTATAGATATTATGGCCAAGGAAAGACCTTAAAAGTGATGAATGGAAAACACTACGTTTTCCAAGGTAAGATGAAGCCAAACAACATTTGTTATGTTGAAGGTGTTTCACCTCATGTGAAGAGGAATGAAAAACGAGTCCATTTTTTTTTGAGGATGTTTTAGTTTGCACAACGGGGACGCACAGAAGGCAAATTATTCATCTCAAACCTTGACGAAGATGATCCAATCTTCTTCTTTTTGGTTGGAGGGGGAGATTGTTTACTTTTTGGGTTCTTTACCAGTAAACAGTCAAGTGAAGGTGAAGATACGATTTGTCGGATAATTCAAGCCAAGGGGGATAATTGTTAATTAATGTGGCTTGAATATTGGTCGTTTAATTCTGTTTGAATTAAATTGTTGAAGTTTCTCTAATTCATTAAGTGCGAGAGTTACACATAATAATATGTTTAGATTAATATGTTGAAACTAATATGTTACGGGAGATGCAAAGAGACACAAACTTTTGAGTTTTCAGAAACGGCTTGTCTAAGCCACTATATATATGTGGCATATTTGGTTAGTTTTGATCATCCAACAACAAATATAGTTTTGAGAGAGTTGGGTGATAAATTTGAGAGGTTTGTAATTTTGTGAGTGTAAGAAAAGAGAAGTTGTAATATCCTACACCAAGTTGTGAACTCGCTTTAGGCTGGAGTTAGAGAGTTGGTGAGGATTTAGTGCCTCTTTTGTAATCTCACAATATTAAAGTGGAAGTTTGGATCATATTGTGGTCCCGAGGTTTTTACCCTGAGTTGAAGGGGTTTTCCTCGTAAATTTTGTGTCTTGCTTTATTTCCATTGTTCGATTTTTGGGCGTGTTATATTCCGGTTTATACCTCTAAACCCCCAACAGTAAGATTTAGCCGTGGAGTACCCACGAGAATTTCTGAGGGCAATTCGGTTCGTAGGAATACCATGGGTAAATCACACGGAAATTCAAAGCATGTTTTTGTGGGTAATTTGTAGGAAATATCTACGGGATAGTTCCGTAGGTAACCAGTCTCGTAGGTATTCAGTGGGTATTCACATGACAAACCAATATGTCTCTTGTGGGTATTCCGTGGGTGTTTCGCACACAAATTTTTAGTGGTGGGTAATTAGCATATCTACGAGGTGTTTACCTACGGAATCGTTCTGTGGCAGATAACCTACAACTTATCTACTGGAATGTCCGTAGGTAAACCGTGAATTTCGAGTGATAATAAGATGTGAGGCATCTAATGACAACAATAAAGCTACAAGCCAACAACACCAATACCTATCTTGCATCCTCGTAATGCTACATTTGAAGAAAACTAGATTCAAATGGAGGCCAAAATATTGAGTTCACAAGAATTCATCAAAACTGTATGCGGTTAGCACAGAGGCGAGAATGAACAAAGTGGAATGCTTCTCATATTGTATTGGATAAACTCGCTTACAATGAAGCTGAAAGAGTTTTACAATCTTTTAATCGCTTGACTACAGAGAGAGAGAGATGAAGACTATATATACAGGATTAACTAAGAGAAAACTAGAGGACTAAGAGGAGAGAGAAAAGAGAGTACAGCTGGCACTAAAATTAATTACAATAGGACACCTGTAACTGAGTAACATAACCATAATACCCCCCCTCAAGAGGAAGAGGGAGCTGGAAAACAGAACCTCAACTCTTGACACTGCTGAAACCCATATTCCGAGACTGAAGTCTGTAATCTTTTCCATATAAGCTCTTAGTGAGCATATCTGCTAGCTGTAACTCATTGGAGACATGATGAACTGTAATAATCCCATTCTTAATTTGATCACGAACATAGTGGCAATCGATCTCCACATGTTTAGTTCTCTCATGTAAAATGGGATTCTTAGCAATGTGGACTGCAGCCATAATATCACAATTAACCGGTATAGGTGTGATATTCAACATACCAAGCTCATGTAATAATCTGCTCAGCCAAGACAATTCAGTAACAACATTACGCATAGCTCTATATTCTGCTTCAGCAGATGAAAGAGCTACACAAATTTGTTTCTTGGAACGCCAAGATATAGGTGATCCGCCAAATAACACATAGTAGCCACTTACAGAACGTCTGGTCAATGGGCAGGATGCCCAATCTGAATCACATAATGCCTCCGGCTTAAGATTCGTATTGCTGTTCAAGAAGATCCCCTGATCAGTAGTGCCTTTGATGTAACGAATAATGTGCAAAGCAGCAGATAAGTGTTCAGTCCTTGGGGAATTTAAGAACTGACTGAGATGCTGCACACTGAAACTTATGTCTGGTTGTGTGTTAGTCAAGTAGCTGAGCTTACCAATGATTCTTCTGTAATATTCTGGATCATCCAGAAGATCACCACTGTCAGGATAAAGCTTTACACAAGGCTCCAAAGGGCTCACAGCAGGTCTGCTTTCGTCAAGACAAAATTCAGAGACTAAATTGCTGCTGTACTTTCTTTGTTTGATAACCAGACCATCTACATTTCTGTGGAATTCCAGACCCAAAAAATAATGGAGAGCACCGAGATTCTTGATTTTAAACTCATCATCCAAAGATTGCTTAAGAGATGAAATGCGATAGAGATCATTACCACAAACAATTAAATCATCAACATATACTCCAACAAATATAATGGAGTCACCATTTTTCTTTGAGAATAAGGAGTAGTCATTGTATGAATTGATGTAACCTTGCTGTTTGAGAAAAGTAGTGAGTCTAGCGTACCATTGCCTCGATGCTTGCTTTAGACTGTATAAAGATCTTTGGAGCTTACAAACAGCATTTTTCTGAGTAGATACAACACCTTGAGGAAGCCTCATGTATATATCCTCATCCAAATAACCATGAAGGAACGCATTGTTCACATCCAACTGGTCAATAATCCAATTCATCTTGACAGCCACAGCAAGTAAAGTCCTGATTGTAGTCATTCTCACCACTGGAGAGAAAGTCTCGGTATAATCAGTTCCTTCCTTTTGTGTGTATCCCTTCACCACAAGCCTTGCTTTGTATCTTTCTAAGCTACCATCTGATTTCAACTTAACCTTGTAAATCCACTTACAGCCCACAACTTTCTTTCCCTTTGGAAGAGAAGTAATAACCCACGTGTTGTTGCTGTCCAGAGCTTTCAATTCAGCATCCATAGCATGTTGCCAATGAGGATGCTTAATTGCTTCTGAATATGTTTCAGGTTCTGTCAAATCAACCATAGATGAAACATTTGATTTAACCCCAAAAGCCTGATGAGAGACAGTCTGAACATTGTTACCAACTAAATCAGTTAAAGTGTCAGTGTTCAGAACAAAATTATCATCATAACTGTTGGATAATCGAGCAGCAAGAATCAGAGAGAAATGATCAGTAAATGTAGAATCAGTACTATTTTGTGTCATTCCAACAAAATAGTCATTCAGGTGTGGGGCTGCTCTAGGTCTGCTAGACCTGCGAATAATTTCAGGTTGGGCAGACTGATTGATTCCAGGAGTAGCAGATGTTTCTTCAGTAGTTATTTCGGGGGCATGTTCATCAGATTGATCAGAAATCTGATCAGGTGAGTTCAGAACATGGTGTTCTGCAGGTTCTTGATGAAATGTGTTGTAATTATCAGGTAAAGCGACAGGATGTCATTGAATCTAACCTGATCACAAGCCAATTCCTCATCACCAATATTGAGATCTGTCTAAGCTTGAACAACCTGATCAGAAGTGGTAGTGCATTCTGTTTTGAATGGAAAAATAGTTTCATAAAATCTGATGTCTCGGTTAACAATAACCTTTCTATCTTTCATTCTCAAAACTCTGTGACCTTTACTAGTGAAGCTAGGCCCCAGATATATGCATTTCTCAGCCCTTGCATCAAACTTTCTTTTGGATTTATCATTGACAGTGGCGTAGCAAAGACTACCAAAGGTCCTAACAAAATCATAATCGGGTCTTCTTTGATAGAGGACTTCATAAGGAGTCAAGCCATGATTAGTTGAACTGGGTAATCTGTTTATAACTGCTGCAGCAAACATCACACTTTCTCCCCAGTAAGACATGGGAATTCCTGATTTAAAACACACTGCTCTAGCAGTTTCCAGTATATAACGATGTTTCCTTTCAACCTTTCCATTCTGCTGTGGAGTATGCGGACATGAGTTTGGTGTAAAATCCCTCTACTCCTGAGAAAAGAGCTAGAATCCTTGGATAAACCTAGTTCATAGGCGTTATCTGATCTCACTATTTTAATTCTCTTACCAAACTGGTTCTCAATCATAAGAATAAAATCTGTGATCACTTGAACAGCATCTGACTTTCTTTTGATGAGTTTGACCCATACACTATTGCTTTTATCCTCAACAATAGTAACGAAAAATCTTGCTCCATCATGGTTATCAACAGCACATGGACCCCAAATGTCTAAATGAATCAAATCAAAAATATCAATAGATTGATGTTTAGACAATTTGAAAGGCAATCTGCATCCGCGTGCCTTATGACATGAATCACAAGCTAATACATGAGGAATATCTGATTTATTGATAAGATCTAGTTTGACTAGTTTATCAATAGGAACATGTCCTAGACGATTATGCCAGTATACAGCTTTGTTATTAATTACATTCAGAGATCGAACACTTCCATTGCTGCCTGATGATTTCTCTTTATCTCTGAAAAACTGATCCACTTCTTCAACTTGCAGGATATACAAACCATTCTTCAGATAAGCAACTTTCCTTTTAGTGCCCAAAACTCTGTCCTGCAGTAGACAGTGATCCTTGCAAAAAATCAGATCACAATCAATCTGATTAACCAATTTACTGATCGAAATCAGATTGTATCTGAAACTAGGCACAAATAAAGTTTGTTTCAGAATCAGATTTGGTGTAACAATGGCGTTTCCTATCTTCATAACATGTTGTACTGACCCATCAGGAAGACCAACAGTATGATTCTCAACCATATCTTCTAGGCAATTAAACAGTGATCTGTTCCCACTCAAATGATCAGAAGCCCCGCTGTCTAATATCCATTCATCATAACTATTCTTATAATCAGTTTTGTTAGTGGCTCCCAAACAAAAATGATTAGTATGAAGGATGTTATTACCTGCAAAATTGCAGTGAGTCGTCTCAATCTGACTGTTCGAGTCCTTGTCTCCAGTGGCAACTTTCTGTAAAAGTTCTATCAGACTACTGATCTGGTGCTGCGCAATTCCACCAAGAACATGCTCACTGGAACTGTTAGAACTTTCACCAGACACATTGTTGGCACTGATTTTCTTCCCTTTTCCTGTTTTCCATCCTTTAGGGAACCAATTTTTCTTGAAACAATTATCAATACCATGTCCAATCTTTCCACAATATGAACAAGGAGTCTTGGTGCGATTTTCAGGTTGCCAATGAGACTTCGAATTAACAGAAACAGAATTCGCAAAGGGATTTGAAACTTCAAGACTGCCTTTACCTTTAGTGTTCTCCCGTTGAGATTCTTCTGCAAGAATCAGAGCATAAGCGGTTTCCACATCAGGTAAAGGTTTGCTTGACACGATATTGCCCCTAACATTCCTGAATTCTTCACTGGGCCCCATTAAAAAGTCGAGGAGCTTATCTTCTTCATAAAGTTGCTTAAGCTTCTCAGTTTCACCGCATTTGCAGCAATTGCACGTTGGATAACTCACGACAGAACTGAGTTCATCCCAGAGGCGTTTCCATTTATTGAAATAAATGCTCACGCTATCACCTCCTTGTTTCAATATTCCAAGATCCTGTTTGAGAACGAAACGTCTCGATCCATCGACACGATCATATCGTTTGAGAAGATTGTCCCAAAGTTCTTTTGCAGTCGCGACGTATACCATCCCTTCCCTGATCTCTCTATCCAAAGCGTTGCAAATCCACGCCATAACTAGGTTATTAGCGCGATCCCAGGCTTCGGCCTTTTTCTCATTGTCGGTCGGTCTAGTCAATGATCCTGTGACTAATCCCGCCTTATTTTTCGTCATCAACGACATGAGAACAGTCCTTTTCCAGCTTTGAAATCCAACACCAGTGAATTTCTCTGCAATAACCATTCCTGGATGATCCGATGTAGCAACATACAAAGGATCGGACATGTCCATGACACATTCTTTGTTTCTCCCGGCGATCAAAAGCTCCAGAATATTTTCAAGAGTTCTTGTACTACCTTCAGGTGTCGTCATCACGAAGATAAAGAACACCTTAAAGAGGAGAAAAAGGAGACGATTACCACAATTGTGGCTCTGATACCATATTGAATTCACAAGAATTCATCAAAACTGTATGCGGTTAGCACAGAAATGAGAATAAGAATGAACAGAGTGGAATGCTTCTCATATTGTATTGGATAAACTCGCTTACAATGAAGCTGAAGAGTTTACAATCTTTTAATCGCTTGACTCAGAGAGAGAGAGGTAAAGATATATATACAGGATTAACTAAGAGAAAACTAGAGGACTAAGAGGAGAGAGAGAAGAGAGTACAGCTGGCACTAAAATTAATTACAATAGGACAGCTGTAACTGAGTAACATAACCATAATACAAAATGCCTAGACAGGCAAGCGCAAATAGGTGCATCGACTTACTATTTACCTTGGGTTTCGAGCTCCTATTTGAGCGGTAAATTAAAAAAAAAACAAGAGGATAATAAGTAAACAAGAATAAGTGCAAGACTAGCTAATTGCAAGAGGCTGCATGGCGTTGGCCTTGGTGATAGTTGTTGGCTCAGACAAAATGACACATTTTCTTTCCTTACCCGTTCATTTGTATGGTGTGAAGGATCATTTGCTCCCTAGTTACCTTAGTTAAATGTCTCACTATCTCAAGGGGAAGACTCATTTTTGGTTTCTGATTAATTATATTGTTCCCTCGATAAAAAAAACATTTTGTGTTGGCTAGTCCACACACCATTTATTAAAAAATAACTAATAATAAACCTTGCAACAATGCTTATATGATAATATCTTGTGTTCAACAATAACTCTTTATTCAGGAAGATTCTGTTGAAAGCAGGAATGTCAAAAATTAACCGCGCTTAAAAACATCAATATAACAGAAATAGAGATAAATAAACGGAAGAGACCGCCTTATGCCTTATGAGCAGGGATTGGCCCAACAAAAAACAATTAGGGAAAAAAACTAAGAACATGACTATAAATTGTTTTCAAAGATTCTTAAGCTCCTCCTTTTCACCCATGTAAGCTCTTCCTTTCCTCTCTCAAGCTCCCTCTTGAGCTTCTCGTTCTTCCTCGTAAGCTGTTCCTTAAGATTCAATTTCTCTCTCGTGAGCTTGTTGTTCTCTCTCGTAAGCTGTTCCATCTCTCTGGTACGATTCACTTTCTCTCTTCTGAGGTCCATGTTCTCTCTCTGGAGTTCTTGCTTCACTTTGGTAAGATTCACTTTCTCTCTCTCGAGTTCTTCCTTCAATCTTGTAAGATTCACTTTCTCTCTCTCGAGTTCCAATGTCTGCTTCCTAAACTCAACATTCTCTCCTGAAAGCTGTACTACTATCTCTGTCAGCCGCTTTTTATCCGTCTCCATCGTCTTCAACATGCAGTCAAGACCACGGCTTCGAGGGCACCAAAGGTGTTTGCACGATGTGCATCAAAACTTCTCCCTCGAGCTCTTCTGTATCTCCATCTCTCTCCCTTTTATTGTGGGGTACATTTTATAGAGGTCGTCAATCGAATCGTACGTATCGGGTTTTGTTTCCGCTTTTCTTAACCTGTATTGCGGTATTTGAAGCATCAATGAATAACCGCCCGCCGTTTATTCTTCCAAAGCAAACCAAGCAACGGAAATAAGGGGATTTGTTTCTCCATCTGCACATAACTGTTTCTTTGGGTAGCATTACACTTCTTAAATATAAATTGTTTGTTGTCAGCTGAAAGTTAGAAAAAGTAGAGGAGAAAAATAGTTGATATAACAATTGATGTATGTGACATACAGAGACAATAAACTAGCTGATCAAATAAACCCGGTGTAAAATAATGGGACCATATACTACTCTTTGACCGATCGACAACCCGCGGTGGGGCAGTGATTAGGTGACGGAAACCAATCTTCCGTCGCAGACGGAAGTCTTTTTATTATTATTATTATACTGCAGTAGAAGGGAGGATACTGAGGTAGCAAGAGGTCGTTGAATGCAATTGCATGCATGTTTTTTGGTTTCACAATAAATTATTACTTATCATAATATGATTATTGAATAATAGTTTTTTAAGCTTATAATATTTATTGTTTATATTATTTAAATTTGGAGTATATATCAATTCAAAATACATGTCTTAAATAACTGAAAGTTTTTGTTTAAAAATAATTACAATTTAAATAATTAAACTAATATTTATTTTTATAAATTATAAAGTCGGCATACAATACCTTTTAAAATATATATGAAAAAATGAGTATAACATTATGATTATATACACTATAATTTAATGAGAACGGTCAAAGGAAATATATATGGCAGTTAGTATCATCATTTTTAAAATAGTGTTGGAAACGATTATACAAGGTTATATACATGTTCTAATAATCGGTGGAAGCAAGAGTAACAAATTATCGTGAATATGTACAAATCAAGGTTAAAAGAATACGTAAAATTGACCCACAAACTCAGTTTATCGTTTCCAAATGTTATCGTCTTTAGGTTTATCAATTAGTCAAGCTCTATAAACTGATGAATGTTAAAAAAATATTCTTATACACAATGATTTGATGAGAACAACCAAGGGATGAGATATATAAAAATTGGTGTCATCTTTCTATAAGAGTGATGGAAACAATTATAGAAGGTTGTGTACATGTTTATAATCATCAGTGGAAACGTTTATAGATTATCGTGGATACGTAAAACTATGGTTAAATGAATACGTAAAATCGACTCCAACAACTCGGTTTATCGTTTCCAAACGTTTATAGTCATCACGTTTATCAATTAATCAAGCTCTCTAAAGTGATAAATGCTAAGAAAATATTTTATACACATTGATTTGATAATAACGGTCAAATGATGGGATATATAACAGTACTTAAAGCGTATCTTTTCTAAAATAGTGATGAAATTATTATAGAAGGTTGTTCACAGGTTTCTAATCATCAGTGGAAACATTTATAAATCATCGTGGATACGTAAAAACTAAGCTTAAATAAATACGTAATATCGACTTCAACAACTCGATACTTCAACAACTCGATTTATCGTTTTCAAACTTTATGGCTTTAGGTTTTTGAGTCAGTTAAGCTTTGTAAACTGATAAATGCTAAGAAAATATTTTTATACCTCATGTTCGATGAGAACGGTCAAGAGAAAAGATATATAACACTTAGTGTCATATTTCTATAATAGTGATGGAAACGACTATAGAAGATTGTGTACATGTTTCTATTCATCAGCGGAAGCGTTTATAAATTATTGTGAATATGTAAAATCCAAGGTTAATGAATATATAAATTTGATTCCTACAACTTAGTTTATCGTTTCCAAACATTTGTAACCTTCTGGTTTATCAATCAATCAAGCTCTGTAAATTGAAAAATGCTAATAAAGTATTCGTATATACACTATGATTAGATATGAACGGCAAAAAAAAGCTGTATAACAATTAGTGTCCTTTTTTTCTATAATAGTGATCGAAACGATTTTAGAATGTAGTGTACGTACATGTTTCTAATCATCAGTGGAAATGTATACAAGTTATCATGGATGCATAAAAAACAAGTTTAATAAATACATAAAATCGACTCCAACTCAATTTATCGTTTCCAAATGCTTATAACCTTCATGTTTATCAATCAGTCAAGCCCTATAAACTGATGAATGCTAAGAAAATATTCTTATACACTATGTTTTGATAAGAACACTAAAGGAAAAGATTTATCTTAGTTAGTGTAGTCTTTTCTATAATAGTGATGGAAACAGTTATAGAAGATTGTGTACATGCTTTTAATAATTGTATTTATTATATTATAATTTTTATTACTACTTATTAGTGATATTATTATATTTATTTATTTTACTTACAGTCTACATTATAAATTATGGAAACGCAACATTTATTTTTACGAAACCGATTATTGACTTAGTAATTTATGATACGTGATATTTATCTACAATCAAATTTTATTAAAATAATTATGGTTAATTAATACATATAATGCATACTTTGAATATTTATATACTTTTTAACAATACTTTTTTGTTATTATCTAGTTAAAGTCACCATATTATCAAATTATCAATACCCTTAATTACAAATCTACTACTAATAGTTTAAGTTTTAAGAGAGTGAAAAAAAAACTAAAAAAATCTCATAAGCAAATACCACGGCGTTCAATTACTTCCAATGAAAATACCACATCAACCTTTACATTCATCATTATCTGACACACGTGGTTTGTATGAGAGGAGGAGATGGTGTGCAACAAAATAAAAAAAATGAAATACTAATAGATGGTTGGGATTAGAAATTTGTAAACTTAATGGACGGTGTGGAACCTTTCCGTCAAGGACGGAAAATACCCTTCCGTCACCAAACGCGGGCCGCCCGCGGTGACTGTTAATCGGATATCGGTGACAGTAAACCTGTGATTAATTTTTATTTAATTTCCTTACACAAACAAATATTCAGATCCATTTTATTCTCTTTTATGATATTATTATGTTCCAAACACTAACACTGCCTGAGTTATCATAATGTATGTTAGATCTATTTGACATTAATTTGCTCTAATAGTTATCATAATATATGTTAGGTCTATAAGAGAAGTTGTCTCAAATAAAAAAACCGTTACTCATCAAACGAACCGTTATCATCCAAGATGATTTGAGTGTACACTTAACGTTTATTTATATATTTTGTATGCTTCCTTTTCTCTTCCCTCTTTTATTTATATTTACTATATTCAATTTTGTTTTTTTTCTATTGGAGGAGCTGTTAGGAGTCTCTTCGAGGAACCTGGATTTCCCCGAGGTTTTAAACCAGGAGGAGGGTCGACTAAGCCGGAGGTTGATCCTGATGAGGCATACGTGTAAGAGGAAGTTAGGCAGACGCTGAGTCTAGCGAAAAAACTTGGATGCTCCGTCCCTGACAAGGGGCATGCTCTTAGAAATCTTGAAGAAATCATACGTGAGCAGAGAGCAAGTTACCATCAGAGGAGCCAGGATGCAAGTGAAGGGCCAAAAGATGACTCCGATAGTTGTTCAAGAAACACATCTAAGGATAGATCCAGAAAGGTTTCACGGAAAAGATAATTAGGCTTCTGTAAGTTTTCTAGTATTAGCAAGGTAGCCATGCGAGGCAAAAAGAAAGCTACCTAAAGCTAAAAGTTGGTGTGCTTCCTTGGCATGTATGTTATGTAGGACTTATTAGGAATATTGGGTCTGATATACATTTGTTGTTATATTGGGTAGATTGTATTCTAGGTTAACAGATGTATTTTACTAGTCTGTATTAGGACCTTATTTCTGTATATTCTAGTTGACTGGTTCAGTTAGAACCGGTCCGTTTTGCCCCTCTCTTAATACCGTATATCCCCCTCTTCTCTCAATCATCTTCTTCAATCGATCACTCTCGTTTTCTCTTAACAGAGAAGAATGAGTCTCTGTAAAATCACTTCTTGATTCAAATAAAAGCATTACTAGTTTTCATTGTCAAATTCCGACATGGTATCAGAGCACTAGGTGCTATATCAAAAGAAGCAGATCGAAAGATGAGCAAAGATCCTTTAGAAAAAACAATCAGAGGCAGCGCCACTCAGATCGATCAATCAGACCCCTTGTACGTGCACGTTACTGAACAACCGGGCCAAGCTTTGACCGCAAAGTTCACCGGTGGAGATGGGTTCCTATCTTGGAAGTGCAATATGCGTCGCACCCTAAGGACCAAGAACAAGCAAGGGTTAATTAAAGGCAGCCTCAAACGTCCCAACGATGAAGACTCAACGCGACTCGCAGCTTGGGAAAGGGCAAGTTCCCTCGTCGTCTCGTGGATAATATCCTCTCTAGCCTCAAATATCGGACGGAGCATAACGTTCGACGAAAACCCTAAGGAGGTTTGGGACTGGCTCTGCAGGCGTTTTGAGAAGAAAAACCTCACCACTTTGCACAACATCAAGGCTCAGATAACAAACCTCAGGCAGGGTGAAGACACGATAACTGATTATTTCATGAAGGTTCGCCAAATCTGGGCTGAGTACGATCTCTCACTTCCTGTCGAGTCTTGTAGTTGTTGTGGAGTATGTAAGTCGAAAGACAACCAGAGAAAACACAGAGAAGGGGAAATTATACATTTTCTCATGGGTCTCAACAAGACTTACACTCACATCCGCGGCCAGATCCTTGCGATGAAGGAGATACCAACTCTCGAGGAAACATACTCCTTAGTCGTCCAAGAAGAGCAACAAAGAGAGTAGCCATCATTGAGAGACCCACATTGCTCGATCCACCAGTCTCTGGCATGGAGGATAGCTTTCCAGGTCCAAGGGTCATTCCCTTTAGCTGTGGCCGTCCATATGGTGAGATTAGACAGGAAGAGCTTATGTATCCATTGGATCCAGAGGTGCTCAGGGTCATGGTCAATAGCGGAGATAGTCTTAAGCATGAAGCACATGTTCCATTTATGGATGTTTTTAAGCCCAAGGCCACCCTGTTTTTTGGTGCTCGTAATGGTGCGCCAAGCCACAGGGGGGGTGGAGCTGCTGTCTGCCTCTCTTGACCAAAGGAACGACCGAAAGCATTTGATGACCCTTTTAATGACGATCTTCGGAATAGAGATACAAGAGGCCCAGAAGCCTACAATACCAAAGAGAGTACTTTGGATGAGCGAGAGCCGACCCGCAAACGATAGGAATTTACTGCCCCAAGATGTAATAGCTTTTCGGATGCTGTCAATTAGGGGGTTGAAATCGGCCGCTCTAGGCTTCCTAGCAGTAATGGGGATGCCGAGATAGCGGAAAGGAAATGACCCTTGATTGAAACCCGTAAGCTGGATAAACGAATCAGCAAGCGCGGGGGTAACCCCTCCGAGGAATAAGTCGGATTTGGAGGGGTTCAGCATGAGCCCAGAGGCATCAGAGAAAAGGGCAATTTTGTTAAGCATGAGGGTAATGGAACCATGATCACCTCTACAAAATAGAAGGGCATCATCAGCGAAAAAAAGGTGGGAGATACGAAGCGATTTACATGATGGGTGGTAGTGGAAGCCAGGGGTGCAGTGAAGTTGGTCTAGCATCCGGGAGAGCATATCCATGACAAGCGCGAAGAGATATGGAGAGAGGGGGTCCCCCTGGCGAAGCCCCCGCTCCCCTTTGAAGGATGATGAGGGAGAGCCGTTGATGTTAATAGAGAAGGAGGTGGTGGTGACACATTGCATAATCTAGTTCCTAAATTTCGGGGGGAAGTTTAGGAAGGAGAGAGTGTCCTGGAGGAATGTCCAGTCAACAGTGTCAAATGCCTTCTTAATATCCATCTTCATAGTGCAGCGAGGGGAGATATGGGCTCTTTGATAGTTTTTCATCGGGCAAGAGCAAAGCTGGATATTGTTAGATATGAGGCGGCCTTTGATGAACGCCCCTTGACTAGCATTGACTATGGAGGGAAGAACATTCTTGATCCTCTCCGCTAGAATTTTACTAATGATTTTATAGATGGTGTTGCAGCATGAGATGGGTCTGTAATCCCCAGGGGTTGATGCATTGTCCGACTTTGGAATAAGCGTGATGATGGTGGCATTAATCTCTTTGAGAAGCCTTCCGCTGTGGAAGAAGCTTTTAATTGCATCACAAATGTCTTCACCAATCAGGGCCCATGCTGCTTTAAAGAATTTGGCAGTGTACCCATCCGGACCCGGGGCTTTGTCATCACCAATGGTGAAGAGAGCTGATTTGATATCATTATTATCCACCGGTTGGATTAAGGGAGCCCAAGAGGAATGATCTAGCAGCCTGTGATTGTCCAAGTTGAGATCAGTAAGGGAGCTCGGGAGGGGAGCTCTAGAGCCCAGAGATTGTTGGAAATGGTCAACCAAACAATTCTCTATGTCAGAAGGAGTATTGAGTACTTCCCCAACATCATTTGTAATGGAAGCTATGGAGTTTTTATTTCTTCTCGCTTTAATGGCTCTATGATAGAAAGAAGTGTTAGAATCCGCAAGCTTAAGCTAGCGGGTTTTCGAAAGCTGGCGAAGGAACAGAAGCTCATGGGAGTCCCTTGTAAGAGCTTATGTCTCAAAGCTTTTTCTTGAGAAATCAGGGACGGGTTCCAAGGGTCTAGATCCAAGCTATTTTGAACATCAGAGAGCTCATTCCTTATGCTTTGGCCTTTGTCTCCTAATGAGCCAAACTCCTTTTTATGGAGCTTACTGAGACCGTATCTAAGGTGACGGAGCCGCTGGACGATATTGTGCATGCGACTCCCTCTAAGTGGGAGGTCCCACGCTTCCCGAACTAGGGGGAGGAAGGAGGGGTCCGTGGTCCAAACATTGAGGAATTTAAAGTTTCTCCTACGGGGGGCAGGAGCGGGGAGGGATACTATCACAGGGCTATGATCCGAGACTAGAGGAGGAAGGAAGGTAGCAAAACTAGTGGGGAAATTCAAGATCCACTCCTCATTAACTAGCACTCGGTCAATTTTCCCTAGGTTATGCCGGTGGTCAGATTGATTATTCCACCAGGTGAAAAATCTACCATAAAAGCGGAGGTCCTGCAACTCAGCCCTGGAGACACAATCAGCAAAGTCACGGTAGTCTCTTGAATGAGGATTGCGATTATTGATACGATCTTGGGCGTAGAGGATATTGTTGAAATCCCCAGCAACAACCCACGGGCCCGTAATGGTTTGGGCGAGGTTGATGATATCCTCCCATAAGAGGGCCCTGAGCCTAGGGTTGTTTCTCCCGTAGACAATTGAGATTGTAAAATCAAGAGTGCCAAGAATAGAAGCCTTGCACGAAAGAATTTGGTCGGAGAAATGAAATGGAGAGATGGAGATGATAGAAGGGTTGAAAAGAAACCAGATGCGCCCATTCTGATGCGCTCCATAGTTGTGGACCAAGTGCCAGGTGGGAAAGAACCTAGCTAAGATAGGTTGGTGGTTATGGATAAAAACATGGGTTTCAAGGAGACCAAACGCACAAAGGTTGTTATTAACCACAAACTTTTGGATTTCAAGGAGCTTGGGGTGATCATTGCAGCCTCTTATATTCCAAACGGCCAGATTCATAGAGATGGAGAAGAGGAGGGGCCTAGGAGGGCATCACCCTCATCGAAAATTGCAAAGGAGTTGGTGAGCTGGAGGGAGAGGTCCTCAGGGAGAAACTTCTGGGTCTTAGCAGGAGGGGTCTTTCCATTAGAGGGTATCGCCTGCCACTGAGCTTCATCATTGGGAGGGAGCACAAGTTGAAGGGAAGGGGACATCATCAGGGCATTGCTAATAGAGGGGGAGGGGGGATTAGATCCCCCTGAGTGAACGGGATCAAGAGGATCAGGGTGGGCGGCAGGGGCCGGGACAAAGGCATTCTGAGCAGGCAGACTAAGGGAGGGAGGGCCAGAAGAGGGAACGAGAGAGTGCTGGGCCGTTAGCGATGAAGGAAGGGTGCCAGAAGGCTGGACAGAGGTAGCCTGGGGAGCCTCCATCTGTGCTAGGGCGACGGGCTGGGCTAAGGAAGCCTGGGGGTTGGGCCTTAGAGTTTGGATGGGGGAGCGTATCGTGGAATGAGAGCTCACCCTAGGACCAAGGCGATGAGACGAAGGGGGGGACAGAGGGTGGGTGGGGAAGCCGCCTGGGGACGCCCAGGTCGGGGTGATCCAGAGCGGGCAATACTTGGACAGCGGGCAGATGAGTGCCCTAGAATGCTACAGGTAGAGCAGAAGATTGGTTCCCATTCGTAGACTACATGCTGAACTATGGAGCCACTAGGGGCGCGAATTTTGATCTCTCTAACAAGCTCGAGATTGAAGTCCACCTCGACGAGGACACGAGCATAGGAAATCCTAGTTTTTGAGGCTGTAGATTGATCAGTATGAAGAGGAGATCCTATTTTGGAGCAGATTTTTCTGAGGCTCGATTGGGACCAAAGGCTAGTATAGAGACCCAGAAGTTGAATCCAAACAGGGATACGATTAAGGTCTTTCGGATTAAAGGAAAAGTCTGGGGACCACTTTTTAAGAACCAGAGGGGACGAGTACAAGAGCCAGGGACCCTTGTCTAGAACTTGTTGAAGATCCTCCTCTTTGTCGAAACGGAAGAGGAACCATTCCTGATCATGAAGAAGAATTTGGGGGGTAGCCACAAAGCTCCAGGCTCTTTTCATAAATTCCTTTACAATATTGAACCCAAACTTTTTGCCCCATATATGACCAACCAACACATTCTTCCAGTAGTCGATTTCAGGCACTATGTCCTCCTCCCCAATAGATACATAAGGGCTATCATAGTCTATATCATCATTATTGTCTAGGCGCAAAGACATGCCAAAATTCGACTTTTGTTTTGCAAGAAGCATGTCAAGAAAAAAGGGTTAGATTTCGTACCTGTCGAGTGAGGATCCTTCGCTTTGCTTGGGACACTAGGCCTCACTGTCCTTTTTGCATATGCTACACGATTCCCAGAGGGAGCTTTAAATCCTGTCGACTGTGGTATGGGACCTGGAGCCTTAGAAAGGGGAGGAAATTCCTTATCCACATCTACTGGCGCGCTGGGGTCCGGCCGATTGAGGTAGTCCTGCAAAGCCAAATCAGGAGGGGGGCCTGAAAGCTCAACGAAGAGATCCAATCCTGGGGCCAGAGACACACCCTCCTTCTGCTGGACAATCTGGGCACCCCCATTTTTATGAATTATGATCTGAGCGTCCCTACCGGAGGAACCAGCCTCCACAATTGGTTGGGTCACACTGGAGTTCATCAAAGGGGACTCATCAGTCCGTCCAAGATTACTAGCAGATCCCCTATTTTTATCCAAAGTCAGAGAAGTATCAATATCTGCGGGGTCCCGCATTCCACCAAATGGTTCATCTGTTGAATTCACTCGCTTCACCCCTTCAGACCGAGCCTCAGACGGCTCAACAAACCCTTTAGAGAGAGCCTCAGACGGCTAAACAAATATCGGCTCTTGTTCCCCCATCAACATTGGTGAGGTTGCAACAGCTCCTGCCTCTTCCACCGAGTCGATAACAAGGGCTCCAGCAACCTGCAAATCAGGCGCCAGAGAATGGGTCCCGCGCGCAGGACTCGGCTCCACCACAGGAACTAAGCTCTCTGCTAACTTGGAATAGGGGGCAGCCCTCACATCCGACAATGACAGAGAAGCCTCAGGGGTTGGTTTGCGCGACGTTACACTGGGACAGAGGGAGGCAGCCTCAGCGGGCTCGAGGTTGGGGATGGCAGAAACCGCACCAACTACGCCGGGACTAGACTGGGGCGGCGCAGGCGCAGTCGACGGCACCGGAAAAGGGAGGGGGGCCGCAGAGCGGGCACGGGTGTTAGGCCTTCTACGGGACATCTCACCGAAGAAAGGGAGGGACGGGAGGGGGGATAGCACACCGGCGACGGGGCCTAGGCACCAGGCGGGGGCCTGGCGGCGCGGCAGGGCCTTCGACGGCGGCTCAGGCGAGGAGGTGGTTGAGGAAATCCAGAGGAGAAGCTGAGAAAGGGGCGAGGAAGAGGAGGCGGAAGGCAGGGCAAATCGCTGAGAATGGAACGCGCGTGAGGCACGTTAATTTTCTAACGGGCAGAAAAGTATATTTGCCGGTTAGTTTAGTTGCAATAACGAGAGTTCCATAATTGGCTTCTTCATTGACCTTTTTCTCCTATTTCTTAGTTTCTATTTTCCATCTCATATTCAACTCAACATTTCTATTTATTTTTTAGCTAAGAACCCTTAAAAATCATTGATAATCATATACTTAGTTCTTTCCCTAATTTCTTAAAACCTTTTTGGAGTTTGTATTTCACTGCTCCTTAAGCGCAAGTTCTTCTAATGACATTTCTCTTGTACAAGTCCATATATTACCATTCTAAAAAACAAAGGGATTACTACGTACGTGTTGGTACTTGGTACAGCGTAATATATCAACATGAACGAAAGTATCTATATCCGGCTGACATAAGCTTACCTGTTCAAAAGCAACTTCAGGTCTATAACAAGTTGATCGGTATCCTACATTTGATCAATATCCTTGTTCTCCTTGTTACTTTTAGTCAGTCTGAGATATGAGGCAGTTTAGAGATAGTACTTTTAACTATAAGAGGTACATATTAGTTTGGAGCCACACGATTATGTTACTAACGGTGCAGGTTAGGGAAGTTACCGGTTTCTCATAATCTTTAAGTAACATCATGTGGCACCAGAAGAATGGTTTAGTGAGTCGATCACACCGTCAAATGAGAATTGTTCAAAAAGTTATATTAGAAGGCAAAAACAACAATAGGAAATACATGTTTGTTGGCATCTATAAAACTTATTGTACGGGCCTCTACCATGGACAAGGGTATTAAGGTAGAACCACATATATTTTTTTGATAATTGACGGCACAAGGCCTAGATAACCGCACAAACGGGAATACAACCAAGACACCGTACACACCCAAAAGCGCCCTTACCTTAAAAGTCATACCCTTACATTCGTAAATCAACACCCAAGTACTTAGATTTTTGCTCTTACCTTTCTCTTGCCCCTACTAACAACTTTACTAACTCGAGAGAATTTACTGAAGCCAACACAATCTTTCTTAAGGTAGAACCACATATATATATCTTTTTGTCACTTAGTTACTTTTGTTTAGTGTTCTGTTATAATCTACATTACTTAAAGCTGATCAACCCCTAAACACAGTTATATTCTAACATTTTGACACTGTCTTTCGGATATATTTTTTTAACACCAAGCCACTCGTTTTCTTCTCTTTGGTAACCATCACCTTTCAAACCATGGTTAACACAAGAAGCAACGCTCTTGACAACGAGGCATAGTAGTCCAATAGGAATAAGGCCCCCGCCCTATTTTTACTCTCATTTCCACGACCTTAAAGGTAGACTAGTCGGAGGCAGGGCAACCCGTCATGACCATGAATAACTCCATGACTCTACAACGATAAATGATTAAAACTCAAGAAAAAATTTGAAAAGCAACACATCTCCATGGCATCCACCCACGAGAAGGTGGAGGACCATGATTCTTTGTTGAATTAAATTAACCACACACCACTCCTAGTAAACTTAGTACACATTATTTCAATCTAGCTATGACCGATCGGGTTATCATGTGGAGCACTTGACACCCTTCAAGTATGCCATGTGCATTGTGCACATTGATGATCTTCACACAACTTACTTGTATGCTAAACAAATCCATACAGACTCGTATTGTAGTTAATGATCTATCCTTTGTTAAGAGCTACAACAATAAGGGCTCGTATTGTAGTTAACTTAACAACGGGTGAAAAAGTTTTGTTGTAATTCAACCCGTGTCGTTGGGTGAAACCTTTTGCAACCAACCTGGCCTTATACCTTTCCAGTGTGCCATCCGACTTGAGTTTTACCTTGTACACCCATTTGCAACCAATAACCTTTTTTGCCCTTAGGTAAAGTAACAACGTCCCACGTATCATTTTGTTTAAGAGCTCTCAACTCTTCACTCATTGCCTTATTCCAATGATCATGCTGAGCCACCTCTTGGTAACTAGTAGGCTCGGTCATGTCGGCCACTGGTGTATTGCATGACAAGAGGGTTGTACAAGTACGAGGTCTGATGGCAGTAAGGCTGTCACAACCAGTAAGTTAATTTACCACGCGCAGCCTCAGCTTTATAAACTTTCTCATCGAGCACATCCTGGAAAGTAGTGCTACAAACATAATCATTAAGGTAGCTTGGCTTGTGACTTTCCCGACTAGAGCGCATGACATGGACATCTTGTCCATCCAAGCCGGCGTCTGCAACTGGAGGAGATTGGTGAACGCGGATGTCATCATCAAAAACAGCATAATGAACATCATCAGGCAATGGATTCTTGGGTACATGTGGAACATGAGGACAATTGTCCATGTAAGGAAAAATATGAGTGCGAAATTTAACGTCTCTGCAAACCTCCACTGTATGAGTATTAATACTCAACACCTTATACCCTTTCTTCCTTGGATCCTCACCGAGATAAACACTTGACTCACCTCTTGCACTAAACTTTCCTCCGTGCCTATTCACAATAGTCTTGTAACATAGACATCCAAAAGGTTTAACATCATCATATATCACCTTCTGACCATATAAACTTTCAAACGGTGTTATACCTTGTAAAGCCTTGGTGGGGACCCTGTTGATTAAGTAAGCTACGTGGAGGATGCACTCACCCCAATAAGAAAGAGGAACATTGGACTGAAAAAACAACGCCTTTGTTGTCTCGAGCAGATACTTATGTTTGTGCACTACCACAGCGTTTTGTTGTGGCGTGTAAGCACAAATGATCTGATGGATAATCCCTTCTTTGGCAAAAAACTGCTGACCCTCATTGGAACTACCAAGCTCTTTGGCATTATCTGTTCTGATTACCTTGATCTTTGTGTCAAACTGTCTCTCCACCATTGTTATGAAATTCACAAGAGCTTCCCATCCTGCACTTTTTTGTTTAATAAGTTGAACCCAGGTCGTTTGAGTGAAATCATCAACAAAGCAAACAAAATGTCTATACCCATTATACATATCCACTTGGAACGGACCCCAGATATCGACATGTATCATTTCAAATGCCCTTTTAGTTTTGATAAATGAACTGGAAAAGGGTAACTGTTGAGCTCTACTTTTGTAACAGATATCACAAGCATAATCAACCGGAATATCCGACTCTTTTATTAAATGCATGGAAACAAGATTTTTAAAGGGAACATATCCAAGAGAAACATGTAAGTCTACTGCCTTAGAAGAAGAAAAAACAGTCATGCGGCCCGTAGCCACTGGATCGCACGCCTTTGATTGACTTAGGTCCAATGTCGTCTACCCCAGACTAGCGCGGTCCATCTCTTGCCGTCCCATCGTCGCAACAGCCTGCAATCTCCCAAAGCTAGCGTCGACTCTCATCGAGTCTAGAATGTACAACCCATTTGAGCCGCGCCCCAACCATATCAACAAGACCTGTAGAACGGACCTGAACAAACACAGAATCAGCATCAAAAATCAGTGAACAATCGAGCTCTTGAGCTAACTTTCTCACCGACATGAGATTGAACATGAAATCAGGGACGAACAAGACGCCCCGCAACCAAAATTGATTTCCCAACCTAACATCTCCAACCAACTGAACAATCTGCGGTTGACCATCAGGTAATATCACTGTTTTACCAACTTGTAAATTTCTCTAATTTTCAAAAATCGCCCTATTCCCTGACATGTGGTCTGTCGCCCCCGAATCTACAATCCACTGACCTTCAAGAGAATGGTGCGAACTCAAAAAGCATAATTTATTACAGTAATAGCTGTTACCTGAGAAATTGCAATGCGTTGGCTCTTCTGTTTTAATTGTTGTGCTGGTACTACGAATCAGATCTGTTATCTGATGGATCTGTCTGGGTGTGAAACCATCATCCTTGTGAGATTGAGTTTCTTCATTGTTATCCTTTTCGGTTTGTTCTTCTGTGTGCGCAAATTGGCATAGCTTTTCTTTCTTCGCGCTAGAACATTTTCGTGTTGGTGAAGAAAATAGCAGTCTTGCTCGGTATGGCCATTCTTCTTGCAGTGGGTGCATTTTTGTTTCTGGTAACAGTTATCAGAACTGTGCCCGAGTTTCTTACAGAACTCACACTACATTTTCCTTCTTTCTGCTTCACCCCTGTTGCTAGGGTTTTTTGAATTATCTGCGGGTGTAATCCTTTGGCTGTAAACGGACATGGAATCTTCCCTTACTGGCTTTCCACTTCTCTGCTCCTCCTCCTGGATGACAAGGGCGAAAGCCTTCTCAAGTTCTGGTGGCTGCTGCATAGCAAGGATTTGACCGCGAATATATAAGTATTCTCGATTCAAACCCATTAGAAAATGCACCAATTTATCTTCATCTGCTGCCTTTTTAATTGCCTTGTTAACGCCACAAGTGCATCCACCGCAAGAACACCTTTGCGGTGGACGAGCTTGCCCTAACTCTCCCCAAACTCTCTTGAGTTTATTGAAATAATCTGCTACTAATAAATCTCCCTGTTTTAACTCCCCTAGGTCACACTTGAGAGAATAAACAACAACGAGATTGCTGTGTTCATACCTTTTGCTGAGAGACTCCCACATTTCAACCGGGTCATCATAGTAACGTAAACTCTAAAGTATATTGGGAGCAAGAGTGTTCTTAAGCCAAGAAACAACCAAAGACGTGGACCTCTCCCAAGCAGAAAGCCGCAAGGTATCACTCTCACTTGGTTTCTCAATTTTTCCAACTACAAAGCCATACTTATTCTTTAATTTTAATGATGTTGTCATGTCGAATTTCCAGCCAAGAAACCCGACTCTATTAAATTTCGGTGTGAGAATCAAACCTGGATTTTCAGCAGCATGAACGTAGATCGGGTCATTTACATCAATGGAAGCGCTGCCTGCTGAAGGAGCCGCATCCTTTTTTCCTTTGCCCATATCATCCGCCATGTGAGAATAAAAGAGATTGTGCCCAGAAAACTCTTACTTTGTCTGTGCTCTGATACCATGTTGAAATATGTAGCGTATAATATTGGAGATGTAAAGCGTATTGTTATTGATATTCTGATTGTTTTGTATCGAGTTACAATGGTTGTATATATAAAAGAAACTTGTTCCTAAATCTAAGGAAACTAATGTAACAAACTCTAGAGATAAAAGAATAAATAAAGATTACAAAGTCTGTTAAGATATTATGCTAAATCTTCCCAATAGATATTATGCTAAATCTTCCCAATATTAATATCCCAATACCCTGACCGGTGACCTCAAAGAATGGGCTAATGGGCAATGCTAAGCCCATCCCATACTCTAAAGGAACCTTGCCCAAGACGTACTGTGAATATGATGGGTGTCCAAGCCACAACACTGAGAATTGCAACATACTCCATGGATCAAGAACTGGATCAAGTCTCCTCGAGGGGATCTTAAAATATCATTTGAAACAATTTTTTAGTAATTCTTACAACATCGACTTTACTACTTTATTAGTATAATTGATTTTCTAAAACATAGTATTTTTATTTAAAAATTATTTAATTCGATGCAAATTTTTTTTTCTTCATTTTGATAAAATATATTATTTTTGAGATATAATTTATTTATATTTATAAATCTATATTTATTATCAATTTAAAGGTACATAATACTTTCCACTGTTGACCGCATAACACAAAAATATAAGATAAATATAAATTGTCTTTTTTTGTGGCGCCCATAATCCAAAGATTAAATTTGAGAATTTTATGGGTCAATTTTTTTCCGCTCTTACAAATGTAGGCACTACTTAGCTATAAACTTGTTTAAGTGCAAATTAAATATAAAATAAATAATAAATTCTTAATTCTATAATTATGACTTGGAATTATATGAAATTTAAGAAATTATTATTAAAAAAATAACATAAAAATTGGTTAATGCATCTATAAGTTGTGATTTTTATTACTCATTTCTTATTTGAATTTTTCATACATTTTTTATTATAACTTATATTTGTAATTAAATTTTAAATATAAAATTATTGTGTACATATAGTTAAATATAAATTTATATAGTTTTATGAACTCTTTGAACACTATATTATATTTTTTTATTTCAATAAAACTTTTTTCTCATCATCAAGTAGTTACACCAAATAAAAAAGAGAATTTTTGGCTTTTAAATTCTAGAAATTCTGGAAAATATTCAATCCAAAAAAATCTACTTCTTACTTGATGACCACCCACTATTTCATTGATTTTTTTTCTTTATATTCCTATTTTTAGATTTCTTTGTTCAAAATTAAATGTCAAATTTTTGAATAATTTACCTATCCTGTTGCTTAAATTAGTTACTTTGTTGGAAATCTATACATTTTTATTATATATTTTAAAATAATATGAGTATAAATAAAAACACACTAAGTTTCAAAATAACACATGTAAGCAAACATAATTAATACGAGACACTAATACCGATCATAGCCTAAGGACCTGAACTTAAGCCCATTAGTTCGACCGATTTGTTTGTACTTGCCCGGAACACTGCAAAATTTTCAAAGATACCTAGATACTACTATTATACTTCGAAATTCGAATGCAAAGTGCTGCACTCGAGACTCGAGTAGGTAGGTTCCCCTTCTCAGTAGACTTTTTCGCGTGGATAGAGGATCGGCCAGTTTCGTCCCTTGCCTTCCCTTCTGAAATCATCCGAGAGACGGAATTCGACGGTGTACCCCCGACAAAAATCTCACCCCAATTGTAAACTCATCCGAAAGATGGAAAATTCGACGAAATCCGGCGAAGAAGGTGCAGCGTCCAGTGCCGCTGTGTCTTCCGAGAATGCGGCAACTTCCTCCACCAACAGCGGCAGCGCGTCGCCAGCACATAAAGTCAGCAGCGCTCCGCCAGCACCGAACGGCAGCCGTTACCGTGCTGGAGAGGAAGTTCTGGCTACCTTGAACGGGCGTATTCACAAAGCTGAAGTAATTGAAGATTTCATCCTCATTATCTTGTCGCTTTGAATTTTCTCTCAAATTCTCTTGCTCTTTGCTCATTATTGGTGTGATTACGGCTCCGTGGTCCTGCATGAGAAGTTGAGCAGAGACTGAAGAACGGAATGAGCTTGATGGGAGTGTAATGTTGGATGAGACTAGGTGGGGTTGTCTAGCTGTGTCGCACAGGGGCCTGAATTCTCAAATTGATTTTATTCTTGTAATTAAAATATGCAACTGTTACGCGGTGTGCCTAGGGGGATAGGGGTGACCCTGAACATCAATTAGTGCAATTTCGAGTCTGCTTAAAGCCATTATCCTTCTTGCTTGGTGGGCTGCATTAATCTAATCTTACTGCTTCGGAATTAATAAATGTTCTGTGATGTGGATACCGTAGACCATTGCTTCTTCTCTTCTAGCTATAAGCTCCGTTATAAGACTAAACGTGCTACTTTTATAGGTGGAAAGGTTGGTAACGCCGTGAGAGACATGGGTGTGAATTACTATACACATCCATTTCTGCGTAAGTGTTTTATTGCTGCAATCACCTTGCTAATTTGTTTTTTAAATGTACTTTCTGGGAATGTGTTAATCTTAGTTGCATATAGAGATTCTGTTCGTCTGATCACTGCCAGTTTGATCATTTTAATTATAAAGTGCTAATTAACTTTAAGCGTTTGAGTAATATTTTATGGATCCCTTCTCTCTTCCATTTTCAGTGGAAAGTAAGTAATTTTAATTCTGTATTGTTTTTAGTGGTGTATTAAATAACCCTCTGTGGTGTCAGTTATTAAACTTCATCTTTTTCTGAAGCATTGTCTTTGATCTTGCAGGATTGGAGCAGAAGGTAAATTGGCAGTCCATCATTCTCTGTGAAGATTAAGGAAAAGCTTCTTGATAAATTCCTTGCGATCGCAGACTTATTACAGGATACTGTCGATCTTGTATTCTCCAATAGCTTCTTTATGCAACTGGTATAGTTTATTGGAAGTCATCCTTTGCTTAAAGGCTTATTATCCTGTTAACTTCATTCATTGTTGGGTCTTGGTACTAAGAGCTGCTTATGTGTGTGGGTATCCAATGTTTTCTCTTTGTCAATATTAAGTATGACATGCAGTTTGTCATGAAGCACACTTTTGATTTTGTGAGCTTCTTAATCAGTTTGGATGAATGGGTGGGAGTTGAGCGATTGATGAAATGCAATAAAGAAAATGTGCAGAACATGAAGGAGCCTGGCGACAAATGCAAGGTGGACAAAGGTAGGATCTTACATTTTCACTTTGGTTTATCATAATATAAGTTTCTCAGTAAAGAAAGATTTGTTACATTTTGGGCTTCTGGAAGTAATCAGACTACAACAATAACATTTTTAGATCTTATCATACGCTGATGCTTACATCCTTTATGCTAATCGAGTCTCCCAGGCCAGGTATAGTGTTAACTTTTGACCTATGAACTCATGTCAGCAAGGCTAGCTTGCATGCTTTCTATTTAGTGGCCTATTCCATCAACCACTAGTTTGTTTGTGCTCAATAAAAAAGGTAACATTGGTCTACTCAGAGGCACTTTTAAGTCAAAACAGCTTGGAAATGATACTTCTTGAGGTGTTGGTAAGGTATTTCTGGTTTAGTGCTAAAATACTCAGTAGAAAACTGGGAAGGTTCCCTCTTTACTGCTGAAAACTGAAATTTTTTCTAATGTAGAACTGAGTGAAAATGGACGACTAATCAAAACCATCATTATGGGTTCCATTATCCATACTCAACTTTCTTTTACTACCTGTCCTCTCTTTTTGATCACTGCATGCCTATCCTAAACCTTCTCATCACGGCCCTTCTATCAAAAACTTTACTCCCTTTTCTTAGTTTTGTTCTCCTAGTCTTTTACCTGGATAACCACTTTCATATAACCTAATAATTGAAGTTTTTGCCCTCATTCGCGCACTGTTTTTCACTTGAGCCTGATAAACAACAATGTTTGTTGGAGAAGTGAGTTTCACCTTATAAATATTCACTCTCTTTACATGTTTTCTGATAAAGGCTGTGTTAATCTATTCTTCCCGCTCGAAGAAAGATGTAAGACTTGCTTGTTGTGGGACACTTTTTGGAGCAAATTCCCTCGTTGAAAACAGTGAGAATGGAGCATCTGAAAATATGTTTGTAAGCTGATGGCCTTGGTTGTAGGCGGATGGTTTTGTTGGAAGGATGCTCTATAGGAAGATTAGGGTTCCAATATGCAAGGAAAGTTATTGCTTGGCTGGATTTAAAGTATTATTTCTTTTCAAGGGTTTAACCATTCGACTGGTGTTATGTTAGCAATTCTAAAGATAATTCAGGGTGGGTAGTCTATCACCGTAAAGGGAAAAGGGCATGAAGGTTGTTAATCGTGCAGGTGTTGTACGGTTTTTACTTTTTGTTAGGAGCAGAATATTCTAGTTGGTTATAGTTTGTTTTGGGGGGACCTCTTGGGTAAAGGCTATATAACAGAGGGGAGAATTCATTTGGGGAACAAGTGGAATATAGTGATTTGTGCTTGCCCGATAGGGTGGTTAGCAGTTTATCCTCTCAGCAGCTTCTGCTGGTTGGCATTATAGCCGTGAATAAGAGTGGATTGTTCATAGTTTCCCTTCTTCTGCATTCCTCTAACCTTTTAACTCTAATAACTTGGTTCGGTGAACGTTGCGTATGACAACCACACGGATGGAGGCGAGACTCGATGCGTTGGAGAAAGGTTTAGAGAGGGGAGATAGAGCACAAGCGACATAAAGGGAGGAAGTTGCCCTTACCGGCCGTAAGGTCGATCAATTCCAGGGCCAACTTCAACGGATTGAGCAAATGCTCTCTACGCTGGCGGCGCGCCAGGAGGCGCCCTTATCCACAGCAGGCTCCGCATCTTCAGATGGCGGCGACAATGGGGAACACCGCTCGTTCATCACCACAAAGAAGGTAGAGCTGCCGATGTTTATTGGTGATGACCCCTTGTCTTGGTTAGCCAAGGCGGAGTAGTATTTCGCTCTGCAGGGCACGTCGGAGCCGATGAAGATAAGTTGGGCCCTTGTCTGTATGGAGGGTCCTGCTCTCCATTGGAGCCGTTGGCTACAACAGCGTAAACCAGAGCTGTTATGGAAGGAGTTGAAATCGGAGCTGCTACAACGTTTTGCCTCGCAGATCGCCGTCAATCCCTATGAAGCCCTAGCGGCGGTCCGACAATGGGGCACCGTCTCCTCCTACATCGACAACTTCATCGCCCGCTCATCCTGCGTCGCTGATTTATCAGAATCGCAACACATCAGATTTTTTCTAAATGGATTACGGGAGGAGATATGTATTAAATTCGTTCCCATGAGGTAATCGACATATACCGCACCATGAATCTGGCTAGAGAAGTGGAACGTGACTTGGATACTATTGGTGGGTGGGACCTGGGATCCACGTCGGCCTAAGCCCACTCTCCCAGATTTGGGCTAGGTCACCGGGCAAACAAGCCATCTAGTACCAAAACTGGATCGGGTTTTACAGAGACCAAGACAAGTACGGCGCCCAATCTCCTTACCAGATCACCGACGTTCAGCCCATCTAATGTCACGACCCATCCTTTGAACCTGGGTAAGTCTTCCCCCTTACTCCATCGTCTGGTCAATCGTTGTTATTTCCCCCCCCCCCCCCTCCCCTGCTCTAACACAATCCCGCCCCTCTGAGATAAGCACCGGTCGTTCCCGTGTCGTTCACCCTAGCACATATCATGAGTATGCCGACCTATGCGCCCGCGGGCTGTGTTTTTGTTGTTGTGAACCGTAGTCTCCAAACCACCAGTGCCCCAATCGGGGTCTGCGTACGCTCATCCTCGCTGAAGACGAGGAGATATCTCCTGAAGTGTTCGCCATGGACGCATCTACAACAGAGCCGTTACAGGAGAGATCCCAGCCAACTCTTCGGCGGGTCCGGCAGACTCAGCTCCTGCCTTATTTTTGCTCGACCTCCCATTGACCTCTTCGGAAGGATTTGACCAACCAGAAACAATGAAACTGCGTGGAACGCTTGCTGGTAAGGAGATTATCCTCATGATCGATAGTGGCACCAGCCACAACTTTGTGGCCACCACTCTAATTGAGGAGTTGGGCCTTTCGCTAATCCTGACCAAGCCTTTTGGGATCCGGTTGGTTGACGGCACCCGTATGCTCTCCAACGGGGTATGCAGAAATCTGGAGGTTAATTTTGGGGACGTGACAATGTCATTAGAGGGTTATCGTTTTCCTCTACGGGGTGTGGATGTTATCCTAGGAATGGCTTGGCTGAAACTTTTGGGAGATGTGGTCTCCAATTGGAGCAAGTTGACCATGGCATTTGACTGGCAAGGGTAGCGTGTTCTGTTGAGGGGTGATTTTTCTCTGACCAAGGCAGCGGTGTCGCTGCATAGCATCGAGAAATCTTCATTCCATCAGGAGGACCAGTTTTTGCTACTGTGGTTTACTGGGGGAGAGCAGGTAGAGAAGCTTAAGCAGGAGCCACTCCCACCAGCCTTGAAGGTTCTAGTTCGAGCCGGTGTTTGGACATCCAAGCGAGTTACTCCCAGAACGGTCCATAGACCACTGTATTCCTTTACTACATGAAACAGTGGGGATCAACGTTAGGCCGTATCGGTACGGGTAGAGCTGATCAAAATGTGTCCGGCCCGGCAGCCCGGTCCGACCCGGTCTGTAAAAAGCCCGACGGACCCGAGTCCAATTGGGCTTACGGGCGGGGCAGGACATAAATCAGGCTCGAATAAAAAACCGGGCCGGGCCGCGGCACATTCTTTGAGCCCGTGGACAAGCCCGGCCCGGCCCGCCCCGATTTTATATAATTTATTATTATTTTTTAAAATATAATATATACATATTTAATTTTATATAATATAAATTTTAAATAAGTTATATATAATATATAATATATATTAAAATATTAATTTTAATTTATTTTTTATTAATTTATATAAAAAATTTAAAAACCGGGCCGGGCGGGCCGGGCTACGGCAAAGCCTGGAAAAAACCGGCTTGGTTTTTAAAAATAGGCCCGACGGGCCTAAAATTTTCCTTTGGCCCGGCCCGCCCGCCCGAATGATCACCTCTAGGTACGGGCATATCTAGAAGGATGAAATTGAGAGACTTGTGTCTGAAATGTTGTCCACAGGGATCATTCAGATCAGCAACAGCCCGTTTTCCAGTCCTGTGCTCCTGGTTAAAAAGGACGGTAGTTGGCGTTTATGCGTCAATTATAGAGCCCTCAACAAAGCTATGGTGCCAAATCGATACCTTATCCCAGTAATCCAAGAGCTTCTGGATGAACTTCATGGTGCTAATTTTTTTTTCTAAAATTGACTCGTGCTGGTTACCATCAGATTAGGGTGGCAAGGGAGGATATTCACAAAATGGCTTTCCGCACGCATTCTGGTCATTATGAGTTTTTGGTAATGCCATTTGGCCTTACTAATGCTCCTTCCACATTTCATGCAGCAATGAACGAGTTATTTCGGCCCTTTCAGCGCAGATTTGTGCTTGTATTCTTTGACGACATTCTTGTTTATAGCTGCTCTTGGAAGGGTCATATAGAGCACCTTGGCACCGTCCTACAGTGTCTACAGAACAACCACTTCTATGCTAACAGAAAGAAGTGTCAGTTTGGCCAGCAATCAATTGACTACTTGGGGCACATAATCTCTCACAAGGGAGTCTCCATGGACCCGTCCAAAATATCCAGCATCCTTCAGTGGCCAGTTCCTAAGTCGCTCAAAGGCCTTCGGGGGTTCCTTGGTTTGACGGGATACTATCGCAGATTCGTCAGAGGATACGGACTGATTGCTCGGCCCTTTACTTCCTTACTGTGGAAGGAAGGGTCCCACCCTTTCTGTTGGACCCCCGAAGCTCTGGTGGCGTTTGAACAGCTGCAGCAAGCCATAACCGCTGCCCCTGCTCTTGCTTTACCAGATTTCAGTCAGCCTTTTGTCTTGGTGTGTGACGCCTCGGGTGCGGGGATTGGGGCAGTTTTGATGCAGCAAGGCAGACCACTCGCTTATTTCAGTCGAGGTTTGCAAGGGAGGACATTGGCAAAATCCACATATGAGAAAGAACTAATGGCCCTTGTCTTGGTGGCCATCCAGCATTGGAGACCCTACCTGGTTGGCCGTAAGTTTACAGTCAGGACAGATCATAGCAGTTTACGCCACTTGCTCCAGCAGGCAATTACCACTCCCGCACAGCAAAACTGGCTGGCCAAGCTTTTGGGTTACGATTTCGACATTGAATATAAGGCTGGCCGTTCTAATAGGGCTGCTGATGCGCTTTCTCGACTAGGGGAAGAGCAGGAGCTGACTGTTATCTCCATCCCTGTCTGGCCAGAAGCAGCCGAAATTATCAGGGAGGTACAAACTGATCCTATTTTTCAGCAAGTTCGGGATGATTTGGCTAAGGATCCAGATGACTGCTCCCCCTATCAGCTTATCCAGGGGGCCTGTACTGAAAAGGGAAACTAGTGGTGAGTCTGACTTCCTGGTGGATTCCTAAGTTGCTGGAGGAGTTCCATTCCACTCCCACAGGCGGTCACTCTGGAGCTTATCACACTTATCGTCGGATGGTTGCTAACCTTTATTGGCCAGGTATGATGAAGCAGGTTCAGAAGTTTGTAGCAGAATGCTTGGTGTGCCAGAGACACAAAAATGAAGCAATGTCCCCTGCTGGCCTCTTGCGACCACTGCCCATACCAACCGCGGTGTGGGAAGACATTTCACTTGATTTTGTAAGCGGCTTGCCGAAATCTCACGGAATGGACTGTATTCTGGTGGTGATAGACAGACTGAGTAAGTATGGCCAATTCTTGGGTCTCCGACATCCGTTTCTTCGAAGTTTGTGGCAAATCTGTTCCCAAGGGAAATTGTCAGGCTGCATGGTGTCCCTAGGTCAATTGTTAGTGACCGGGACCCTGTTTTCTTAAGTTGTTTCGGGGGGGGGGGGGGGGAGTTTTATGCTTCTCAGGGTACTAAATAAAAAATGAGAAGCTCCTATCACCCTGAAACTGATGACCAACTGAGGTGGTGAATAGATGTGTGGGCACCTACTTGCACTGTTTCCCATTCTGAACAACCAAAGCAGTGGGGTAAATGGTTACACTGGGCGAAATATTGGTATAATACCAATTTTCATGTCACGGCTGGGATGACTCCTTTCGAGTCTGTGTACGGCCGGCCTCCCCCCTCCTTACGCCAGTATTTACCTGGAGAATTCAAGGTTGCATAGGTGGCATGGTAACATCAGGACAGAACTGAAGTTCTGAAACAGCTGCGCTACAACTTAGAAAAGGCCCAACAGCGCATGGCAGCAGCTGCTAACAAACACCGTCGTGAGCTGGAGTTCCAAGAGGGAGACATGGTCTTCCTGAAATTGAGGCCATATCGCCAGGTTTCAGTCCACACCAGGATCAATCCTAAGCTCGCCCCTCGTTTTTATGGACCGTTCAAAGTATTGGCTAAGTTCAGCCCTGTGTCCTATAAGCTGGAACTTCCGTCTTTCACCCGGGTGCATCCAGTGTTCCACATTTTCCAGCTGAAAAGGGTGGTTGGCCAGCATGCTGTTTCTCCTTCTCTTCCTGAGGGACTAGCTGCGGAGGCACCTTTGTTTGAACCTGAAGATATCATTGCGGTTCAAATACGGCCTCGGGGACAACCTTGCCATCATATGCTGATCAAATGGCTCAACCGAGCTGCTGAGGAAGCTTCATGGATGTTGTGTGCTGATTTCAGAGCCCAGTTTCCTTATTCTAGCCTTGTGGACAAGGCTTGTGTGGGGAGGGAAACTGTTAGCAATTCTAAGGATAATTCAGGGTGGGTAGTCTATCACCGTAAAGGGAAAAGGGCATGAAGGTTGTTAATCGTGCAGGTGTTGTACGGTTTTTACTCTTTGTCAGGAGCAGAATATTCTAGTTGGTTATAGTTTGTTTTGGGGGGACCTCTTGGGTAAAGGCTATATAACAGAGAGGGGAGAATTCATTTGGGGAACAAGTGGAATACAGTGGTTTGTGCTTGCCCGAGAGTGTGGTTAGCAGTGTATCCTCTCAACAGCTTCTGCTGGTTGGCATTATAGCCGTGAATAAGAGTGGATTGTTCATAGTTTCCCTTCTTCTGCATTCCTCTAACCTTTAACTCTAACATGTTAGGTATTCATATATAGTTGTACCTGTAATTGCAGCTTAATGAGTAGGGACCATGAAATGTGAAATCTACAGAAAACTTGCATAGTCAAGCATACTAAATATTGGAGCATTCTAGAGAGGTAGTTTGGAATGATAGCTAATTGCACTAGTCAGATTTTGTCCTTAAATTAATGGCGTCGCCGAGACCTATGGATGTTTAGGCTTTGTAGTTATTTCTCGGGCTAGTAAGGTTGCTAGTAGAGGATCTAAGTGTTAAAGGCTAAGGAATACGAGTATGGGTGGAAGGGTAGATTTTGAGAGGTATAGGTGTCTTATGTTTTTCTTGATTATGACTGTTTTGTGTTAACCCGCTCCCTAATTATCAAAAAAAATATAAGAAGTGATTTAATTACTAATTTTTCAAAACCAAATTAATCTGTCTTTTTTTGGGAGGAAATATGCATATATTTTGGAGCATTCTACTTCAATGTTATATAATGCCTTAGATTATATAGATTCTCTTGATTTGACGACATATTGTCTAATTACCTTGTCCTTCAGATTATTACTTTCAAGTGTCTCTATTCTACTCTTCCCAAAAAATGTCTTTATTTTTCAGCTAATCAAAGTGCTTAGACCCTTCAAAGTTTAGGCTTTCGAGTAATATATAAGATTCTAGCAAGGTCTTTTGCTTCTTTATGATTCCTAATTAGGTGATTAATACCCCCTCCCATTCTTAATAGATGATTTTTTGGCTCTTCACATTATTTACAAAATATAAGATATTTAGGCTTTTTTGCCTTGTACTTTTCAACTCTACCCCGCGTCTTTTCACTCACAACTCTACTTTTCAATTTACTCCAATTTCCAATGCAAAAAGTAAGGGTAAAATTGTCTACTTTTTTTCTCTTTAATTCTTGTGCCCAAAGCTAGAAAGTCATCTATTTAAAAAAGGAGGGAGTATTTGTTATCCGTCAAATTTTTGAAGACAGTGAAAGGATTGGTAGGAAAGAAAATTAGAAGTGGGTTATAAAAAATATTTTCATTCATATTATTTTCCTTCATTGTGATATACTGTAATATGAATGAAATTTTTTTTGGGACCAAATAAAAGGTGCTGATGTCTGAGAGATATATAAGTATTAAGCTGATGATTGTCCTTTATGTTCGAACTTTGTATGGACTATGGAAATCATTTACTTGTTTGGATGATTGCGTCTTGTTTAATGATAATAGCCAAAATGGGTGTAACATATTCTTCATATATTTAGTTACAAATGATGGGACAAGCACTCCAGAGAATGTTTCCCTTGGCGACATCCAAGGCAAGCGCAGGATGCATAAGTGGACACGTCAAGCAGATGAAATTATGTTGCAAAGCTTGCTTGAAATGTCTCTTGATAAGAATTGGAAGCCAAAGGGTAACTTTAGGGGTGGGTTTTTAGTTGAAGTTGAAAGAAGAATGCGAGAAAAATGGCCAAAATGTACAGCAACGGCTCATCCGCACATTGAAAACCGACACAGGTATTTGAAACAAAAATACTTTGCCATAACGGAGTTGCTCAGACAACCTGGATGCACGTGGGATGATGAGCAAAAAATGATCAAGTGCGATTGGAAGTGGTATATGAATTGGGTAAAGGTAATCTATATTATGTGTTACAGTTTCCAAGCCTCATGTTTAACAAGCTCTTTATGATAAAATAATTTGTTACTATCACATTGCAGAGTCATCCACATGCTGGCAGTTTGTACAATGTACCATTTCCGCACTTCCGCACTGTGGGTCTAATTTATTCCAAAGATCGAGCTAGTCTTAGGGATGTAGAGACTGTGATCAAAACTACCATCAACATGGAGGAGGTGGCACCAAATGATGAACAGGGGGGTGAGGGACAAGATATCGGGGAGGGTGACTCTGCTGCTCACAGTTTTTCAGTTAATGTGGAAACACCTACGGGATCCAAGAGAAAATCTGGTAGGCCTAGAGCCGAAAGGGCATCGAAGAAGGGGAAACCTTGTCCAAGTGAGGAAGAGCTTGTTTTGAAATCGTATGACAACTTGATGGTTCAGTTGTGCACATTGGCCAGTGACATCAGTAGTCATATGTCTACAATAGCAACTGCAATGGCTCGTGAACAATCAAGACTAGATGACCGGGAAAGGAAATGTAGTAAAGTTGTACAGGATTTGATGAGTATAGATGGCTTGTCCTGTGATGATGTTTTGGATGTTGCTCCCATACTAGTCCGTAACCCAGAGCACCTCACAGTTTATTATCAACTTCCTAACTCCATGAAAAGACAGTTTGTCACACGCTTGCTCCGGCCTTCAGGTGGATCTCCCTTTAACTTATAAGTGTATCATGCTGTTACTGCTTTTCTTTTGTTGCTATATTAACCCCTGAATGTTATGACTTCTGTTCAGAATAATACGTTGTCCGGGATGTGTAAAACAAGTGGAAATTGTTCATTGAACAACCGCTGGAGGAAGGCCACCAGATTAAAGGTTAAAATAATTTAGCTTCTTGTATTTTAGATTTTCTGTATCAGTGACATAGAGTCAGTGTCCTGGGTGTATATGTAGTGGTTTATTCATGGTGTGCTTTTTTATGCCTGCTTTGGAGTCCGGTTTTATGGGGGTATCACTTTATATAACAGTTTGTCGATGAATAAAAATTTGATGGCGTGTTGAGTTAACCCAGAAGGCCCAGACTTAGTCTGTAACCTCTGATAGTTGTAGGTGTGCATGTTATGACTGGTTGCACCCAAAAGCCTCTTTTTGTTGGTACGTGCGCTTGATATATACAAAGATACCCACCTGAATTTTTTGGTTAATATCTCAGGTTGCAATGGACATCTTAATGTTTCTGTCATTCGATGATAGATATAGCAATATACCGTATTTGCTCTGGATTTGCTGTTGTGGATGCCACAAAACCGATTGTAGTTTGGATAAGCAATCATATATTGATGAGCTTGTTGTGGATGTTTCCTTGTACATTGTTCCGTTTGGATGTTCTCTTGTAAATTGCAATGATACAAAAATTTGTCTTCAAATTTTTAGAAAGGCTTCATTGTAGACCCGACAACATCTGGGCTGCTCCAGTATATTTCTTTCGAGAGTAATAATGAGCTGTTGGGGCAGGAGACAGACAGGAATGAGGGGGATGCGAGTCTCGAAGCTTATCAGGGCCCCGCTTTATTTGGAGAATTGCAGAACTCTTCCGCAGTCAATAATTGTTTACGTGTCCCTGAGACCGCCGAAGAAGTACCGCTACAAATAGAAAACGGCAAATCAGGAATAATCCCGAGATACGGTCGAACCCCGGACAAATGAATGTGAATATCTCTGAGAAGCGCTCGCTTGAACACGAAGGTAGAAGTTTATTTGTAGATCTCGTCCAAACCACTCCGTCAATGTCGCATAAAAGAGCACCAGCAAGGGACGAGATGGGGAAAATCATAAACGTTGAATCAGAAGCAGAAGAGTGCATTGATTTACTACTGAAACTGGGATGTCAAGTTCCAAATCCAAATCTCACCAAGATGAACATCAAGCAGAAGAGTGCATTGATTTACTACTGAAGCTGGGATGTCAAGTTCCAAATCCAAATCTCACCAAGATGAACATCATCGACCAAATTCAGTCTCAGATGCGTAGCTGAGTTAAGGTCGATGGTGTCTGTTGGACTAGGTTTCAGGTTTTCTATGAAAAGGACGGACGAAATGCAAATTTTGGATGGAAGCCATACTAGGGATGGTGGATCATAGAGCTATGGGTCTGCAATCATAAGTGTTTCCGTGTTATATTTAGGAGTGTTGTGTGTCTATGGCTTAGACTATATGTGTTTAGGTTCCTGCACTCTAGTGCTTAGTGCATGTCTAGAGCCTGTGTTTTGGTTTTGTAACATTGTTTGTAACATGGGGGTTGGGCTGGGTACTCTTTTTCCACCTTGGGCTTTTTCCCACTGGGTTTTACCTAAGAAGGTTTTAATGAGGCCCGTTCTTGCCCTCCCGACTGACTCTTGTCAGGTTATGTGTATTTTCATTAATAAATTGGCGTAAGCCTCAATTATAAAAAAAAAAGATGTTCATTTTGAAAGAGCATGAAAGCTTGTGTAAAAGTAGGAACCTAGGGGATACCCTGCTCGTTGGCGGCAAATAAGAGCTTTATGGAGCTTTATTTTTTCCCAGGATAACTTGCTATTGTGGCAATTTTGCTCGCGGTGAACGAACCGGCCCTCGGCGGTCCTTTAATTACATTGACTAGATGATGCCGAAGGTTGTGGTGTATTCTGGCGGCTATGTCATAATTAGGGGTGACAATTTTTACCCAACCCGATAACCCGACCCATACCTAACCTGAAAATAGCGGGTTTGGGTCACGATTATTGACCCATCCATTTAATTATTGGGTCGGGTATGGGTTACCTATTAAATTTGTGGGTTGGGTATGGGTTTAAAGTCCTAACCCGTAGTCAACCCGACCCGTTTATTTATTAAAAAATAATAATAATAAATAATTAGATAAAAATAAATATATTATTAAGTAAGTGTTGTAGTATCTTTTTGATTAGATTGTTTATTTGATAATACTACTTTGTTGTATTTCTTTATAAAGCAAAAACAAGAGTATTCGTTATGTGGATTGTCAAAAGACGGTGTACTGCTCTCTCCTCCACAGCTCCCACTGTGGTCCTATCTCTTTTGTACTCTGAAGATTTTTGTCTATGTTTTGATTCTATATTCTGAAGAAGAAAATACAGTTATATTTGGATCAGGCGCGTACATATCACCTTCTTCTGTTAAGTGCCACTACTAAGCACGACATGTATGTGGAAAAAGAAAAAAATACGGAGGATAATGAAAACTCTGGAATATCTACCATATTGAATGTATGAATTCATTCATTTGTAACTCTATTTGAGCAAATTTAATTCCAGGTCTTTTAAATTTTACATAGCCTAATTATGTTGGTTTAAACGGATCGGGTATGGGTTTAATCATTTTATATGGGTTTGGTATGGGTTGATAATTTGTAACCCGAATATTACTGGGTCGGGTATGGGTCAATACAATTTTAATCGGGTCGGGTATGGGTGAGCTTCAACCCGACCCATTAACCCGAATTGCTACCCTTAGTCATAGTCGGTGGCGCCTTATCGTTATATCCTAGATTTCTGCTTGTCCAACGATGATTTCCATTCATTTACACATCAGCTGTCAGCCTATAGCGTTGGACTATTCACATTATACTATAATTTTTTTTATGGGATACTCCTAAGGTTTGAGCGAATTTTATAAAATATATCCGAGACATTGAGGTTTCATTTGTTTTTATGAGATACCCATTTTTATTATGAGATTTCCTTGAGGTTTTAATTTTTATTACAAGATATGAGGTTCCAATTTTTATTACGAGATGCCCCTTTATTTAAATTCTGATAATTTTATGATCACTACATTTTTGGTTAATTTATGAAATGCCAAAAAAAAGTCATGAAATGTCATTATACTTTTGTAAAAGCCTATGAAATGTCACTATAGTCATGACTAGAAGGAAAAATGATAAAAATGTCCTTACTAGTTAACAAAGTTCTTTTAAAGTTTACAATATGCCTTTAAAAATTCACCAAAATTCACAAAAAATTAAAACACTATAAAAATATATATATATATATAATTAAAAATTTGAAAAAACATAAAATGATTAAAATATTTTAAAATATTATAAAAAATATATTACTTAGATTGTTTTAAATTATTACTACCACAAAACATAATATAGAGTTTTGAACACATAGCTTATATATACGTTTCTACTAATTTATACCAATTAAGTACCATACAATTTATAAATTATTTTTCTATCAATTTAAATTATTTATTTAAAATAAATTATTTTATATTTTAAAAATATTTAGAAATTCTTTTTAGAAATTTATATTCTACAATGCATATAACTTTATAACATAATATTTTGTAGATAACAAAAGTATTATAAAGTTACCACAAAGTAGAATATAAATTTTTAATTTATTTTTCCAATATTAGTTTAAAAAATAATTACTTTGAAAAAATAATTCATATTGGTAAAAAAGATAATTTAAAAATAAATGGCACAAATTATGGTACTTAATTGATACTACAAATTAAGTAAAAAGATTCGTATAAATTTTTCAAAATTATATATTCTTTTTTATGGTACTGAATAAATTAAAACATCTAAAAAATATTTATTCTTTTTCAAAATTTTAAAATATTTTTTAAATTTTTAATGAATTTTAATTTATATATAAATATTTTGTATTTTATAGCACTCAGGGACATGTTGTGAACTTTATAAGTACTTTGTTAACTATTAGAGATATTTCTGTTATTTATCATTCTGGTCAATGGCTATAGTGATATTTCCTGGACTTTGTAAAAATATAGTGGCATTTTGTGACTTTCTTTTTTCTAGAGGCATTTCATGAAATAGGCAAAAATATAGTGACAATTCATGAAATTTCCCTTTATTTTTCATATCCTAGTTTTACCCTCACACCATATGCCCCTACAACAACCACAAGGATATATAGTCAAAGCTTTTTTAAAATCTAAAACTTGAATAAAATACATAAAAAATCATATAAATTTGAAATCAATTTTAAAAATGAATATAATTAAATAAATGGAAATGACTAAATAATTAAAATTAATTATTTTGAAAATAAACATAAATTGTTAAAGTGCTACCTAGTGATGACTTAAAACCGTAAAAAAGATATAACAATAATATGAAGATTATTAAAAGTAATAATTTCATATAGTACATAGAAAAAAATCATTATTGAAAATTAGTAAAATAAAGTATAAAAACCATAAAATCTTATCATTTTTTTGTTATTATTGATATCAAATAATATATTTGTTAATAAATTTATATGATTCATAAAATTATTTAATAATTTCTTATATTTAATATACTTGTTATAATTTTTTATGATTTTAAGTCACCACTATATTAGTTTTTAAGTTATGTAACAATTTTTATTTTAAAATAATTAATATATTACTATTTAGTAATTTATATTTTATTTTTTATTTTTATGATTTTAATTAATTTTGTTTTGATAATTTTTATTATTTAATTATTTGTGTATTTTGTTTATATTAAATTGAAAAAATTGACCATAAACCATGAGGTTATTGTGGGGCATATGTTGTGAGGATAAAATAGGGATATGAAAAATATAATATATCAGAATTTGAACGAAGGGGCATCTCGTAATAAAATTGAAACATCAAGGGTATCTCGTAATGAAAATGAAATCTCACAGGTATCTCGTAAAGAAAATGAAACCTTAAGGGTATCTCGTTATGAAAATAAAACCTTAGGGGTATCTCGTAATGAAAATGAAATCTCAAGGATATTGAGGTATCTCATAAAATTTGCTCAAACCTCAGGATATCTTTTAAAATTTCTAAATTCCTTTTCTTCAACCTTGAAAGTCATACATCCTCTATTCTTTCTCTCTCAATTGTATAAATATCTCCCTAGCAAGCCTAGAAGAGGTCGTCATGTAGATAGAGTTTTATGGTTTATTTAGAGTCACGTATCATGCACACCGATAGTATTGATAGCCTAATTATCTTAAATTTACTTTTATAGATGAAGATGCGTACAAATAGATTTTTTATTACATTTAACATAGTCGTTGGAAAAATGCAAATTATAACACATAAGGTGACGTACTATAAGAACAATCACTGCGAGGGTTACTTTTTGCTCGAACTTTGGTGGGTTTAAAGGTGCATTAGGCGTTCTATCGTACGTTACAGGCCATATATATATATATATATATATAAAAGGTGATTGGGAGCTAATAGGAGTAGTTAGCTTGGTACTATAATATAGAAGGTTTAGTAGGGTGATATAATAAGGAAATAAGAGCTATCGAATAAGGAAAGCTAAGGTTGAATTAAGTACTAGCTATATTGTAGTACCAGCTAACTGCTCATGTTAGCTCCCAATCATCTTTGTATCAGAGCCAGCCGATAGATTAAAAGACTATTGAACGTGTAGTATCAGAGCCCGATAAAAAAATAGTAGAGTGTATCAGAGTAGGAAAACATGGTCATTAAAAAATGTGTAGTATATATTGACAGTGATACAAAGTATTAAATAACACCAGCATTTAGAAAAAGAAATATTATAGAAACTGAAAAAATATTACAAATTATAACTAGAAGACAAAAAAAAATTAATAGTAGATTTAGCGTATCAATTTAGATATAGATACCAACATCCAGATGATGATGTCTATGAAACATGGAGAAAATCTCAAAAATATGAAAATATAATAAATGAAATATATTATTACAAAAATTTAAGGAAGAATATTTTGAAACTCGATTATATTTTCAGAAATATAGTCATATAATCACTATGGAAGAATACAAAAGACGTGTTAATTATATAGTTTCAAGAGATCAAGAACAAAATATCAAGTATACAATCAAGACGTTTGAAAATATGAAAGATAATCAAACGAATAAAGAGATAAAATTAGAGTTGGATAAGAAGATCAAAGAACTAAAAGAAGAAATAAAAAAGAAAACATCTTACAGAGACAGATGAATATTATATTCATAGGTCAGACTTTGCAAATGAAACATAAATTATTTATATTGATGATGAAATTGAAATATTAAAAGATATATGGAATGATCAAATAGTAGTTTATTATGATATTAAAGAAGATTTAGAAGAGCAAAGATAATATATTTATGATAATAATTTTGATTATAATGATGAAATGATTTATATTTCAGATTAAGATGAAAAATTGGTTAAACCCAATTTATGAAGAACTTAAATTATTTAAAAAGGCCTATAAACAAGATAAGAATGTATTAGAAATCATAGAAAAGAATATAGCAAATATAGAGATCTGTTTAAAAGGGAATATTCTCAGTGAAGAAAGAAAAATAACATTACAAACATTACATGGAATATACGAAGAAATGATACGAGATGTCGATGCTACGAAATTAGAAGAATTATTATTATAATAAATAAATGAAATATAAAGGAAGATATATGGAAAACCTTGAAATATAGAATAAAAGAGAAGAATTAATAGTAAAAAAGATTGAAATAGACAATCGTCATAATAATTGTATTCAATTAATTAATCATACTCAAGATATTAATACTCTAAAGAAAATTTCAAATCAATTAATAGTAATTAGAGAAAAAAACAAATAAATAGAAAGCTAGAATTACTAGAAACACATAAAAATAGAAAAATGGAAAAAATAGAAATCCTAGAAATACGGGAAAGAATGGAAAGAATGGAAGCTATAGAAAAAACGTTAAGAAAAGTAGAAATACTAGGACAATTAACCTATGAGAGGATATGAAAGTTTGATATTAAAAGATCAAAGATTAAAGAATCAGAATTTAGTTTTACACCATCTTATACAAAAGATATATTTGGAGAAGAGACTAAATCATCAAAACTAAATAGTAGACATCCAAAATATTTAGAAAAAAGCTTAAAATTTCTAGATAAAATTAGACAAAAGCAACAAGAACGATTAGAACAAAAGAAAAAAATTAAAGGTTGATGAAAGAGAAAAACTAAGAATAGAGGATAGTGAGACAGAATAATTATAGGGAAATTTCACGATATACCCCCGAGGTTTGAATAAATTTTACAAGATACCCCCGAGGTTTCATTTTCATTACGAGATACCCCCGATGTTTCATTTTTTTTATGATATACCCCTGATGTTTCATTTTCATTACGATATACCCCTGAGGTTTCAATTTTATTACGAGATGCCCCTCAGTTCAGATTCGGATATATTATATTTGTCATATCCTCATTTTACCCTCGCACCATATGCCCCGTAACACGGGTTTATGGTCAAATTTTTTAAAATTTAAAATATGAACAAAATGCACATAAAAATTAAAGATCAATTAAAATTTTATTTCAATTTAAAAAACATAAAGAAAAGTATAAAAACAAATTAAAAAATTAGAATCATGAAAGGTTTGAAATAAATAGAAATGACTAACCAACAAAAAAATAATCTATTTAAAAAACTTATATTGTTACATAATTTAAAAACTATTATAGCGGTGGCTTAAAATCATATGCCCCGCAATAATCTCATGGATATATGGTCAAAGTTTTGTTTGAATTTGAAACTTAAATAAAATGCTCATATAAATTAAAGTTCATATAAAATTAAAAAATGAATATAATTAAATAAACATAAAACAAAAAAATTAATAAATAGAAATGACTAAAAATTAAAAGTAAATTATTTTGAAAAATAAACATAACTTGTTAAGGAGTTACCTAGATATGTATTAAAATTGTAAAAAGTATAACAATAATATTTCATATAGTACATAGAAAAAATCATTATTTTAAATTAGAAAAATAAAGTATAAAAATCATTTTTTTGTTCTTTAAATATAATTGCTATAATAGTTTTTAAATTATGTAACAATATAAGTTTTTAAATAGATTATTTTTTTGTTATTTGGCCATTTCTATTTATTTTAAACTTTCTATGATTCTAATTTTTTAATTTATTTTTATATTTTTATTTATGTTTTATAAAATTGAATTAAAATTCTAATTGATCTTTATATTTTAAATTTTTAAAAAATTTGACCATAAATCCATGTTGCGGGGCATATGGTGCGAGGGTAAAATGAAGATATGGAAAATATAATATATTAGAATCTGAACTGAGGGGCATCCCGTAATAAAATTGAAACCTCAGGGGTATATCATAATGAAAATGAAACCTCAGGGTATAACGTAAAAAAAAAATAAAACCTCAGGGGTATCTCGTAATGAAAATGAAACCTCAGGGGTATCTCGTAAAATTCTCTCAAACCTCGAGGGTATATCATGAAATTTCCCATAATTATATTATGGAAAGAATAAATGAGGAAGAACTAGATATAGATATAGAAAGGTTTACGGAAAGGTTTGAAGAGATAAATATGAATGATGCAGAAGAAGGAACTAGTGGAATAAAAGCTCCACCTATAAAATATGAAACAGATAATAATGAAAGATATTACTCTAGAAATAAATATAATCCTTATAAAACATGAACAATAGAGATTACTGGTCCATATAAACCCAAATACTTTACAGAAACACCAATTAATAATAAGGAAATTAAACTCAATTTAGATTGCATAATTGATAAAGAAAAGGCAATCAAAGGATGGAGTCAAAACATGAAAAATTTATTATTAAATAAAGTAAGCAAAGGTTGGACGGTAGATAGAATGTTCAACTACATAATATATTTGTTCGCCGAAAATTTAGAAAATTGACGGGCAGGAGTGTCACCAACTACAAAAGCAACAATACAACAAACTTTTGTCACAATGGGTAATATCGATTTAGCTGTACAACTTATAGAAAATCTATTATATACAGAATTCTACAGAGAAGACTGGAATACAAAACCAGATCAATTAATAGATCTAGAAAGAAAATAAGCAACTTATAAAATTGAACATTTGACCATATATGATATGAAATATATATACAAGTATACTTGCAAATTCAGTAGATATTATTATATTATTTATGAAGAAAATGAACCAGAACTTAATCAAGCTTTATTAGATAAATATTTCTTAAAATTACCAAAACAATGGAGTAAATATTACGCCAGAGAATATGAGCTTTATCTACGCATAAATCCAGCAATATTAGATACATTTGGTGCTAGAGAAACGTTTGTGAGAGAAAGAATAGCAGAAATATGTGCACAGAGAAAACTATATAAAAAATCTAATAAAATGAAAGCAAGATTATGGTGCCCAACAAATACATATGAAGGACCAAGCCAATGGGGATGTAGCAATAGACCATATAAAAGGAAAAAAAATCAAAAAGCAAGAAACCCAAATATATTAAGAAATTTAAGAAAAATAAAACATACTATAAAAACCATATAGGTTTAGAAAATACAAAACAAAACCTTGAAAAGACTGCAAATGTCATAATCGTAACGAACAAGGACATTATGCTCATGAATGTACAAAACCAAAAGCGAAAAAGTTAACGAAATAATATTTTATACAAAAACTAAAGAACTAAGCACAGATGATTCTGAGACAGAAAATAGATATTATATCAATAGTTCTGAATCTTTAGAAGATCAAATATGAGTGATAGTTCATCAGATGAGTGAAATAAGTGAAATTGTTGAAAATAAAGAAGAATATGAAGATACAGGAGAATATAGATTAACTTATAACCTAGATAACAATAAATTATCTAAGATACTAAGGAGTGAACTTGATTTAAAGCCAATAGAAAATAATCCATGGACAGTAATTAAAAATACTGTTAAAAGACAAAGGATTGTAATATATTCTTATGTGGACATTGAACAACAAATAAGAATAGACCAAGTTGAAGGTATTGGGATAATAGTGGGCCTCAATATGCAGGTCCAATTACTTAGGCCCATATATCTTTTATTAGTTCACTTAAGTAAGTATTATCTTTTACTTACTTATTTTATCTTTCTAGATTTTCTGTTAGGATTAATATATCTTTAGCATACATCAAAGTGTATATATATACTTGTAAGGCGTAGGCATGTAATCTCAGTTTTTACATAATACAAAGCAAGCAATTCGCTTATTACAAAGTCTCGGTTTACATACACCAAACACAAACATTACTAAATCTAATATGGTATCAAGAGCTTAGGGAAAGATTTCTCTGTTTTAACCATCTTCAACTATGGCCGGCGATGATGGAGGCAAGAAGAAAGCAGGTGAAATCGGTAACGCCAGCAGCAACAATGTGATCGACGTCAATGACCCGATCTACGTTCATGCCGCTGAAAATCCTGGGTTGAATCTTGTTCCAAAGTTCACCGGGATTGGCTTTCTGGGTTGGAAGACGGACATGACGACCGCCCTGAAAACAAAGAACAAGTTTGCTTTTGTTACTGGCAAGATAGAAAAACCATCAGAGAATGATGTAGTGCGTTCCGCAGCCTGGGAAAGAGCAAACTCCCTGGTGGTTTCTTGGTTGAAGACCTCGCTCGACCCAACAGTTTTGCAAGGCGTGAGGTATCTTGAAGATCCCAAAGAAATTTGGGATGCGCTTTGCAGCAGATATGAGAAGAGTAACTTGGCGGTAATTCACACCTTGAAGCGGCAATTAGCAGAGGCTAAACAAGGTGAAGATTCAGTCGTGGCTTATTACAACAAACTCAAGAGGATTTGGGGAGAGATTGATTCGGCTCAACCACCGGAACGGTGTAGCTGTACAGGGTGTACATGCGGGGTGAACAAAGCAATCAAAAAGGCCAGAGAAAACGACAAGTTGGTTCAATTCCTCATGGGTTTGAACCGAGAGTATTTAGCAATCAGAGGCCAGATTTTGGCTATGGAAGATGTTCCGACATTAGAAAGAGCATTCTCTTTGATAGTGCAAGAAGAAGATCAAGAGAGAAAGATTTTATCAGAGAGGATGCCGCGTCGTTTTACAGTCACAGTGTCGGTGAAACATCGAAGAACCCTAGAAAAACTGAAGGAGACAAGAGAAGACTTACCTGCTCTTTCTGCAAGAAGACCGGCCAACACTGATGACTATTACTAGAACCGTAGATGCTCGCATTGCAAGCGAACAGGCCATCTCGCTTCGGAGTGTTACCAGCTCCATGGGAGAGACGCCGTCTTGGCTCGTAAGAAGAAATCATACGCCAACACTGCGAAAGAACAGGAGGAAGTCAGTGTTGAAAAACAAGATGAAGGAGGTCTTACACAGAAGCAACTCCAGCAGATTTCTGAGTTGATTCGAAGCACAGTCGCTGCGACGAAGAAGGAGAACGATTACTGCAACTTCTCTGGTAAGTATTCTCTCACTTTCTGTGCTGAAAATTGTTTTTTGAGCAAAGAATTGCACAATCAAACCAGCGGAAGATGGGTGATTGATTCGGGGGCCACAGATCACATGTCGGGAGCTAGGGTTTTATTTCAAAACTGGAAGAAACTCAAGTGCAATCGCACGTAGTTCTACCCGATGGTAGACCTCAAGCAGTAAGTATGGTGGGAGATGTCAAACTTGGAAAGAAAATCTGGCTTAGGGATGTGTTGTATGTTCCGGATTTTATGTTTAACTTGATTTCGGTGAAGAAGATGACAGAGCAGCATATTTGTTCCATGGTTTTTGACTCAAGGCGGTGTTTTCTTCAGGACCCTACAACAGGGACGACTAGAGGTGTTGGGCTCAATCAAAGCGGGCTCTATATTTTGGACTCCAGTGAGGCGGATCGATGGGTAGAAGAACGAAGCAGATCTGAAGAAAGGGATTTGGGCTGCGGTAATATACTGGGCTGCGAGAGTGGTTTGGGCTGCAAGGAAGTAGGCCAAAATTTTAATACAGTAGATAGATGTTTGAGTACTCGGATAAATCCAAAGGCTGAGAAGATGCATATATGTTTAGGTCATGTACCTTATTCTAAGCTTGTTCAAATGGGTTTAATAAAATCGGCCGATGTTCCTACTACATTTGCTTGTGATATTTGTTACAAGGCTAGGGCTCAACGTCTTCCTTTTGGTAAGTCCAACCACAAAAGTACAAGAGCTTTCGAAATGTTGCATATAGATGTTTGGGGACCTTTTAGCACGGAAACTTATAATGGATATAAGTTTTTTGTGTGTATTGTTGATGACTATACTCGGACCACTTGGGCTCATCTCATCCGACAAAAGAGTGAATCTTGGAATATTATTGTCAATTTTATCAAGATGGTAGAACGACAGTTTGAGGCTGCAGTCAAAATAGTAAGGACAGATAATGCGAAGGAACTTGGGAGTTCGAATGAGGGAAAGTTGTTTTTTGCCACAGAAGGAATCATACATCAAACAACATGTGCTTATACTCCCCAACAAAATGCAATAGTGGAAAGAAAACATAAATATCTGCTTGAAACTGCCAGAGCCATATTTTTTCAGTCAAATGTGCCACTTTTGTATTGGGGTGAGTGCATATTATATGCAACCTTTTTTATTAATCGGTTGCCTTCAAAGGCTCTAAATGGTCAAACTCCGTTTGAAAGCCTGCATGGTCAGAGACCGGAATATGAGGAGATTAAGCCCTTTGGATGCTTATGTTATAAGACTATTGTTAACCACAAAAATGGAAAGTTTCATCCAAGAGGTGAAGCATGTGTTTATTTGGGAATTGACCCAAGGAAAAAGGGTTGGAAAGTTTTGAGTCTTATCAGTCAGCAAATTGAAGTCAGCCGTGATATTAAATTCCATGTTGATACATTTCCTTTTCAACAAGATATTGAAGTCTACAGAGCTACTGTTCACCACAATGACACTTACATAACCAATCCAACACTTGTACTTTTCGAGGAAGATGGGATATCCACTAATCCCACGCGTGAATCCATCACGCCCGTCCAGAATGGAAGCGAAGATTCCTCTATCTCTAATCCAGCAGAAGTCCCGACAGTATCGCATGATAGTCTTTCTCATGGTCTACGTCGTTCCAGTAGAGAGACTCATAGACCAGATTACCTCAATGACTATGTTTGTCATACTGTTTTTCAGGATGTCCTGGATGAAAGGGTATATGGAAGCAAAGATCAACACTCCGGTCTTATATCTGGATGTGCAAGTTTAACCGACATCAAACCTAGTACCTCTATTGCTCTCTTGACTACTGATCATACTACTGAACTTATGAACATGTGTGAACCCAACGACTACAAGGAAGCGATTCTCCATGAACATTGGAAAAAGGCCATGCAAGATGAGTTAAAGGCGCTGGACGAGAATGACACGTGGGAAGTAGTCGATTTGCCAAAAGGGAAGAAAGTTGTTGGTTGCAAATGGGTTTACAAGATCAAACTAAAGTCAGACGGATCTTTGGAGCGATACAAGGCAAGATTAGTAGCAAAAGGTTTTACACAACGTCATGGGTTGGATTATACAGAGACTTTTTCTCCCGTGGTTAAGCTAACCACGATACGTGCTCTCATAGTAGTCGCTCTTCACAGAGGTTGGGTGATTAATCAACTTGATGTTAATAATGCCTTCTTGCATGGCACTCTTGATGAGGAAGTTTACATGAGGATACCCCATGGGCTTGAAATTGTTGGTCGAAATAAAGCTTGTCGATTGAAGAAATCCTTGTATGGGCTTAAACAAGCTTCACGACAATGGTTTTCTAAGCTTGCTCAGTTTCTCAAGACCCTTGCTTTCACACAGTCGAAGAATGACTATTCCCTATTTTATAAGGGTACCGGGAATGAGATGATTTTTGTTGCAGTTTATGTCGACGATATGCTTGTCGTAGGGGCAAACCAGCAGAGTGTAGATGCCCTCAAACAGGCCTTGCATCTAAACTTTAAGATAAAAGATTTGGGCGCGCTGCATTACTTTCTTGGAATTGAATTCATACACACAGATAATGGATACATTTTATCCCAACGGAAGTTTTGTCAAGACTTAGTCGAAGAATATGATTGTCAACATGCTAGAACCACACAAGGCCCAATGGTAATGGGAAAACAACTTCTCCTCAACGACGGTACAAGTCTTGAAGATCCCACTGTTTACCGTCGATTAGTTGGAAAGCTGAATTATTTATCTAACACCCGACCAGATATTAGCTTCACAGTTCAGGTACTGAGTCAATTCATGCAAAACCCAACTGACACTCACATGCAAGCAGCACTTCATACACTATGCTATATTAAAGGAACCATGACTTATGGAATAATCCTTAATAAGAAGCAGGAAGGGAAGTTAGATCTCTTAGCATATTGTGATTCAGATTGGGCTGCATGCCCTAACACACGAAAGTCGGTGTCTGGCTACTACATTTTCCTGGGTAACAGTCCTATTTCGTGGAAGACTAAGAAACAAGGGTCAGTTTCTCTTTCTAGCGCAGAAGCTGAATATCGATCTCTACGGCGAGTCACGGCAGAACTCACCTGGTTAACACGACTTCTTCATGAACTTGGCATCACCAACATCACTCCAGTACCAGTCAAGTGTGACAACCAATCAGCAATTCACATTGCTCGAAACCCCGTTCTACATGAAAGGACTAAACATATCGAGATAGATTGTCATTTTGTTCGTGAACAAATACAGCAAGGTTTGGTCGATATTGTTTACACACACACCTCAACTCAGTTAGCAGATATGATGACTAAAACCCTTCCAGGCATCAGATACAGAGATCAAATTCAACAAATGGGGATGACCAACCATAGTCTTACAAGCCTAGGTAATCTTGCTTACCTACGGCTTGAGGGGGGGTATTGGGATAATAGTGGGCCTCAATATGCAGGTCCAATTACTTAGGCCCATATATCTTTTATTAGTTCACTTAAGTAAGTATTATCTTTTACTTACTTATTTTATCTTTCTAGATTTTCTGTTAGGATTAATATATCTTTAGCATACATCAAAGTGTATATATATACTTGTAAGGCGTAGGCATGTAATCTCAGTTTTTACATAATACAAAGCAAGCAATTCGCTTATTACAAAGTCTCGGTTTACATACACCAAACACAAACATTACTAAATCTAATAGAAGGAAATGTAGTTTTAAATTTATTAAATAAACAATGGATCGATAAAAGATTACAAAGAATAAAATCCGATCAAAGAAAGAAGATTGGATATTTATATCTCGCACGAATCCAAGTTATGGTAAAATAATTATTTAGAGAAGGTATGAATTATCCGATAACTTTAACATTACAAGATACCCGATTAACAGATACAATAGATGAAAACCTTGGGATAATAAGAGAAATTTAGCATACAAAAAATTAAAATTTACATGTTATCCTAAATATTGTATCAGTTTAAAAGATGAACACGTTGGGGATACTTAGCTTTATATTATAAAATTGATAGAGAAAACTTAATGGAAAAGGGAAAAAATCCAATCACTATACATTATTCAGCGGTATATGCTTTTACAAATTCAAATTATGGAAATATATGTGAGAATAAACCTTATATAGAATTAAGTGAAGATTTTGAAGATATTGGAACCAGTATCGAACCACAAATAGCAAAAGCCATGACTCCGGAAGATTTCCAATTAACTATTAATAAAAATGCCCCAAGAATCGATAATACTAGACGTAGTATTTCATATATTCCTCAGATAGAATTCAAAGATAATAGTATACAAGCAGGAAAATAGGAAGAAGTATGTCAACAACAGACGGTAGATGGTGCGGCTTGCCCGCTTCCAATTTGGTGCAGTCCGGTCCACTTGGCAGTCCAGTCACCTGCTGACTGGATTGTTTTGCTGACTGGGCTGCCTTTTTACTATATTAACTTCAATTGGTTGTAACTTTTAAAATATAAGTCCAAAATGAAAAAAATAATCATTGTTGGTCTAAATTCAAGCTCTTCAAAACAAGACCAAACATGGATATGTTTTGACAACTTTAAAATTTTATATTTTTTATATGTATATATCTATACATATCAACCATACTTGATTCACCATATACAGTTTAAAATACAACTTACAACAATAATAATACACTACAAAACAATAATGAGTCATTATCTGTTTGAAATCGGTATGTTAAAAAAATATATGATTCACTATATAAGACTTAAAATACATCATATAAATAATAACAATACACCACAAAATAATAATAATAATAATGCATTACACTAATGATCCATTATTAGTTTCGAAGTTCGTTATCAAATTCACCACTTGTTAGTTAATGAATCATAATATCAGTTTTAATGAATCATAATATCAAAATAAATGAATCTTATCTTTATTTTAGTGTATCATCGCAAACATATAGAAATAAAAAATTTAACAATAATGCAATACAAAACAATATTTGGTATGTATGAAAAATACATGATTCACCATAAAAGATTTAAATTGCACCATACAATAATAATAATACACTATAAACAATAATGATTTTTTATCGGTTCCGAAGTTTGCTATCTAACTCACCACTTATTAGTTAATGAATCATAATATCAATTTTAATTAATCATAATATCAAAGTTAATAAATCATATAATCATTTTAGTGTATCAAAGTAAACGTATAAAAATAAAAAAATTAAACAATAATACAACACAAAACAATATTTGGTATGTATGTAAAATACGTGATTAACCATATAAGGTTTAATATACACCATACAACAATAATAATACACTACAAAACAATAATGATTTTTTATCAATTCTGAAATTTTTAATCTAATTCACCACTTATTAGTTAATGAATGATAATATCAATTTTAATGAATAATAATATCAAAATTAATGAATCATATTATCATTTTAGTATATCATCATACACATGTAAAAATAATTTTTTTCAAAGTTGTCAAAACATATCCATGACTGGTCTTATTTTGAAGAGCTTGAATTTAGATGAACAGTGATATAATGTTTTTTCATTTTGGACTTATATATTAAAAGTTACAACCATTTAAAGTGAATATAATAAAAAGACAGCACAGTCAGCAAAAAGCAGTCCAGTTAGCTGCTGACTGGGACTGTCAAATCACTAGACTGCATGATACTATGTACGAGCACGCTGCACGCTCAAATCTGCCTGTCAGCAAATAGTTTCCCAAGATTAAAGCAATTAGAGATGATAAATAATGTTAGTATAAAAAATGCCACTTACTATAATGGTAAAGAATGGAATAATAATGTTATAATTGATACAGGAGCTCATAAAAATCATGTCAAGGAAACAAAAGGTTTAACAGCAATATTGGGATTTGGGAGATACCTACAGGTTTAGAGATAATAACTCAAACTATAGAATTTTAAATACTTACACTGAAATTCCGTTAAAAATAGGGGATATAAAATTATCAATTACCTGTCTAGTAGATCCATGCCAGACAAGTAATGACTTATTATTAGGAATGAGTTTCTTAAGAAGTCTAGATGAATACCATATCACAGACAATCAAATAATAATAAGACATAAAGGAAAAACTGCAATAGCAACTATCAAAGAATGAATCAAAGTGTTTATATTGAACCTTTAATAGAAGAAACCAATATTATGACTTGTGCTCTAATAGATACTGGGGCAACCATATGTCTAATAAAAGAACATATTATACCAAAGGCAAAATAAAAGTAACAAAACCTTTACCTGTATATAGTTTTAATAATGAAGAAAGTTTCATAACTCATTTTATGGAAAATTAAAAATTGTTCTTGGATCTAGACGAATTTTAATACCATTAATATATATAAATAATCAAATGAAATTTGATATAATTCTTGGAAATAACTTGCTCCAACAATTCCAATCATATTATCAGATATACTATAATATCCGATTGAAAACTCTTTGCAATTATTATATCATTTTACCACGAGCCATGAAACCGTACAGAGTTTCAGCTGGGCGTGGTGAAGAAGATAGTAGTATTACAAAATCTAAAAAACTTCTCTTGAGCAAAATCCAATATATATATATCAGGATATATTTAGTAGCATTTCATATTCTGGTATATAGGTTGTACTTTAGGGTTATATTTGTAATCTTCTAGTTTTGTATCTTAGGATCTTTACAAATGTAATTTCTTTCTTGGTCAACCTTTGACCATATAGTAAGTAGTCTAGTAAAGACTACTTAATCTTCTCTGCGGATTTATTCCGACTCATCTTCTTCTTCTCTGTAATACATTCAACAGAGAGAACTTCCGTTCTTTTCAATGAAATCAGAAAGTTCATTTTGAGATTGTCTAGAATTGACATGGTATCAGAGCACAGTCTCGTACCAAAATTAGAAAATGGACAAAGGAGTAAAGGGAGGCGAAATCATCTCTGAGCAAGAAGGGGAGAAAACACCGGAGATGAAATCATCCACAACCCTAGATGTTAACGATCCACTGTATGTGGCAGCGACAGAGCAAACTGGGCAAATCTTGGCGCCGAAGTTCACAGGCGAGGGTTTCCTCGGATGGAAATGGACCATGCAGCAGGCTCTCAGCGCGAAGAATAAAATCGGTTTCGTCGACGGGAGTATAAAGCGGCCAGATCCACAAGACACCATGAAAACGGGAGCTTGGAAGAGAGCAAGATCTCTCGTAGTCACCTGGATCATCTCTTCTTTATCGCCAAACATAGCAAGGAGCGTTATGTATACGGAGGACCCGAAGTCGATTTGGGACTGGCTTTGTCGCCGGTTTGAAAAGAAGAATATGGCGACTCTGCATAGCATCAAGGCGCAGATTGCAGGTCTCAAACAAGGGGATGAAACAGTTAATGACTACTTGATGAGGTCGAAAGAGACTTGGGCGGAATACGATTTAGTAAAACCTTTTGACTGCTGCGACTGCTGCAACTCTTGCACGTTTCTGGAGAAGCAACGCAAAAGGCGCGAGGAAGAAGAGGCCATCCACTTTTTGATGGGACTAAATAAGTCCTACTCACATCTCCGCGGACAAATTCTAGCCGCCAGTGAACTTCCCAGCATCGATGACATTTTCGCTACTATCGCGCAAGAAGAACAGACCAGAAAATCTATCGATTCATCGGAGGACAGCAACCAAGCCTTGGCTCTGGCGATGCGAGCAGGAAGCAGTAATTACACAAACAAGATGAAGAACAACTCGACTTCCACCAACTATAAACCGGCGATCAAGAAAACCCCAAGCAAGGGCACAAATCTTGGAAGGAAAGATTCGCCCAAATGCCAAAATTGCGGAAAACTGGGTCATCTCCGAAACGAATGTTGGTGGATAGTGGGGTTCCCATATGGCGATTCGAAGCAGTCATCAGATTCAAGGCAGCAGCAGAGAGATGTTCGCGTGGGTTCTGTGGTCAGTCAAAAGACAAATGGTGGTGATGGATCAGCCGATGCGGAAACACCAGTGAAGGGCTTCACCACAGAACAACTGCAACAACTGGTTGCATTTCTCCAACAACAGAAGGATAATACTGGAGCAACCAAGACAGGCGACTTTGGAGAGTTTTCAGGTAACCCTAAAACCCTCTTAAATTACTTGCCTTGTCTGATTTCGAATGCAAATTCAATACTGGATAAACTGCAAGAAGTCTGGATTTTAGACTCAGGGGCCACAGAACATATTAGTGGAAATATAAACCTGCTTTCTGATTGTGTGTTGCTCAATGAAAGAAAGGAAATCATCTTACCAGATGGCAACAGAAAATATGTTAATCAATTTGGAAAGCTTATGACGAATGGATTAACCTATCTGGAAGGAATCATGTATGTTAGCAGTTTCATGTTTAACATCATTTATGTGGCAAAACTTCTTAAGGAACATATTATGTCTGTTGTTTTCAATCAACATTCTTGCACTTTGCAGGATTCTAAAACAGGAAGGTTTCAAGAAATTGGGAAACATGTTTGTGGTTTATACATTGTGAATATGGAGATTTTGCGTGATTTTGTTCTCTGTAATAGGACTTTTCCTACATCTTGTATGAATATGTATGCTGATGTTTCTGCTGTGAATAACACGAATGATTACATACTTTGGCACAATAGACTAGGCCATGTCCCTTTACCAAAATTGAGCAAAATCATTAACTTACATATTCCTGATAATGTCAAAAACTCTGGCCTACCTTGTGCTGTCTGCTACAAAGCCAAGGGAAAGCGCCAAAAATTCCCCACATCAAGTATTAAGAGTTTAAGACCTTTCGAGCTTGTCCACATTGACATATATGGACCCATGAAAACAGAAGACATAAATGGTAATAGATATATTTTAACTATTGTTGATGATTATAGCAGGGCGACATGGGTCACTCTTTTAAGACAAAAATCTGAAGCAACTCAGAATATTAAAAATTTTGTTAACTTAGTTGAGAAACAGATGAGTGAATCCATTAAAACCGTCAGAAGTGATAATGTGAAAGAGCTAGGAAAGTCACTTGAAGGGAAAGAATTTTTCTCTAATAAAGGCATTGTTCACCAAACTACATGCCCCCACACTCCGCAACAAAACGGAGTGGTAGAACGAAAACAGGGTCACTTAATGGAGGTTGCAAGAGCTCTTTTATTCCAGTCAGGTTTGGAGGCCAATTTTTGGGGTCATTGTGTTGAGCATGCTAGTTATTTGATAAACAGAATACCAAGCAAACCAATCCACAACTTGACTCCATATGAAAAACTATATGGCACTAAACCTAATTACAATGAAATAAAGAGTTTCGGTTGCCTTTGCTACATGACAAACCTTGATTCCAGCAAGGGAAAGCTCGACCCTAGATCCTCTACATGTGTTTACCTTGGAAACTGTAAAAACACAAAAGGATACAAAGTTCTAACCCTTGAAGAGAGGAAAATTAAAATCACTCGAGATGTCACTTTCTTTGAGACCATTTACCCCCTGACCAACAATGATTGGAAAAACAACCTTCAAGTGAACAACCAGGATACAAATATTTTCCTCCAATCTCCACCTATCTTCGAGGACGAGCCTTGTACACCTCAGCTTTCTGAGGAAAGAGAAGTGCCTCTTCCTCAAAACCCAAACACAGACCATAATCAGGCCATTGAACAACCCACTACTGAAACACATACTGAACCCATTGAAAACCTTCCTCCTCTCAGAAGGTCCACGCGACCCCACAATTTCCCATCCAAATACAGGGATTATGTCTGCTCCACAAACATAAGTGACAAGGATCTTTTCTCCTCCATCATAACAGAGAGACTCGAACACACTAATTCCACATCTCATTACAGCAACATTGTTAACACCCTTACTGACCACCTTCCCTCCACCACCATCCTCTCTTGCTCCATTCATCAAGACACAAACAAAATCATCAGCCACATCAACAATCTAACCGAGCCACCAAACTACCAAGCAGCCATCAAGGACCCCAACTGGATACGAGCCATGGCCCAAGAATTTCATGCCCTTAAACCAAACAATACCTGGTCAATAGTAGACTTGCCTAAAGGAAAGAAGCCCATTAGTTGCAAATGGGTTTATAAAACTAAGCTCAAACCAGATGGGACCCTAGAAAGATTCAAGGCTCGTTTAGTTGTTAGAGGCTTCACACAAAAACAAGGATTAGATTTTGATGAAACCTTCTCCCCCGTAATCAAACTAACAACCGTTCGAGCTCTCATCATAACAACAGTAAAACGAGGATGGATCCTAGACCAATTAGACGTTAACAACGCCTTCCTACACGGAGATCTACATGAAGACGTTTATATGTCTATCCCTCAAGGATTAGAAGTTCAAGGAGAAAACAAGGTTTGCAAACTTCATAAATCCCTCTATGGCTTAAAACAAGCCTCACGACAGTGGTATGAAAAACTTGCCACCTTCCTAAAGGACCTCGATTTTGAACACTCTCAAAATGATCATTCCCTCTTTGTCAAGAAAACGAAAAACAGCATCATGCTTCTAGGTGTTTATGTCGATGATATCCTAGTAGTAGGAAACGCCGAAAAGCATATTCACACCCTAAAAAAACAACTTGACAAGAAGTTCAAAATCAAAGACTTAGGGAGATTAAACTTCTTTCTCGGGATGGAATTCCTCGAAACCAATGATGGGATTATTATGTCCCAACAATGTTACATAAACCAAATTCTTCGTGACTTCAAAATGCAAGATTGCAAACCCTCCGTCTCTCCCTTACCTTTAAACCTCAAACTTTACAAAGACTCCGGAGAAAAACTACAAAACCCCACCACATACAGATGTTTAGTAGGAAAATTGAATTTCCTCACTAACACCCGGCCCGATATAGCTTTTGCTGTCCAATACTTAAGCCAATTCATGCAATCTCCTACTTCGGAACATCTTAAGGCAGCTCACCACACACTCTCTTATATAAAGGGAACCTCCACTTTTGGTCTTCTATTCAATAAGAAACAAACATTCGATCTCCAAGCCTATTGCGACTCTGATTGGGCCTCTTGCCCCATCACACGCAAATCCGTTTCCGAATATTACATCCTCCTCAGAGACTCACCCTTAAGTTGGAAGTCTAAGAAGCAAGCTTCAATTGCCCTATCTTCCGCTGAAGCAGAATACAAGGCCATGCGCCAAGTAACAGGGGAATTAAGTTGGCTTACTCGACTTCTCAACGAAATAGGAATACCCAACATAACCCCTATACCTCTAAAATGCGACAACCTAGCCGCTATCCATATAGCTAGGAATCCGGTATCCCATGAACGAAAAAAAAACATATAGAATTGGATTGCCATTTTGTCCGTGAAAAATTGCAGGGTGGTCTTATACAGGTACAATACGTTCCGAGCACACGGCAGCTGGCCGATTTGATGACGAAGCCACTAAAAAGTAAGAGTTATCAAACCTCTTTCACTCCTCTCGGTTTACGGCACCAACCACCTTGACGACACCATTCCAGCAGTATCTCTTACCTGGACTTCAGCGTCCATCATGTTCCAGACAAAGAGCCCCATTTCTGCTTCATTTCCAGCAAAAGGAGTGCTCTTTGAGGGGGGATATCAGGATATATTTAGCAGCATTTCATATTCTGGTATATAGGTTGTACTTTAGGGTTATATTTGTAATCTTCTAGTTTGTATCTTAGGATCTTTACAAATGTAATTTCTTTCTCGGTCAACCTTTGACCATATAGTAAGTAGTCTAGTAAAGACTACTTAATCTTTCTCTGCGGATTTATTCCGACTCATCTTCTTCTTCTCTGTAATACATTCAATAGAGAGAACTTCCGTTCTTTTCAATGAAATCAGAAAGTTCGTTTTGAGATTGTCTAGAATTGACAATATATATATGCATTCATGTTGTTTTCTAAAAAGGTAACATTAAGACTAGGATGTCATAGTATGCTTCGATAATTTTTGAAATTGAACATCGCTAAGATTTTGTGAGCAGATGACAAACAAAGTGAAAGGCTTACAAATACAACTAAAGTGATTGACTCAAACATTATAAGGTCTGCAAACTTGTGAGAATTAGTAAGAAATGGTCAATTGTAACAAGTCATTTGTAGCCTTTTGGTGGGGCGCACTTGTTACAATTTTGTTGCAGAGTGATTATGAACCTCCCGGTGTTTAGTCGAACTAGTTTAGTCAAAATCATAAGTCACTAACAATGGTATTTAGACAAAAGATCAACAAATCATTAATAATAGATCAAGTTTGTTAAAGCACTGGGAACAAGGAAATAATAATAACACATAATAGAAATGTATTATTAATCCAAGTAAGATCAGGAGAGATTAGACATTGCCTATGCTTAATTAAAAAAAATAACTAAATTGAGCTCGAACATAAACTACGTAATGCTTAAATCTAGAGAATACCTTCAGGGATTCACATAGGAGTGAATAGTATTGGAAGACCTTCCAATCCATGTAAGAGATTTGATGATAGCAAATATGTCCCTGATTACTAACATGTGTCTTAGAGTTATGCAGGATAGCAAGTGATTCCTTGATTACAAGTTTGATGGACCTTTAACCACCGCAAATCTTCGTGAGAGCGTAGGGCAGACACTGGTCGGGGGTGCATCACCAACTATTCCACTCACCTGACAAGATTAAACAATATCTCAGACTTGACATTGGATAAGAAGCAAAATTCGACTTTCCATACACATTTTTGGATTCAGTTTGAAGCAATATATGGAGCTTTAGAATTGCCATGTAAAAAAAGGAAACTAGCATTTGAACTATGAATGTAGCTGCAATAGTCGCTTTCAAGCATGGTTGTCACCTAGAAGAGTCGTTGTCACACATTGGACTGTGAGCTTTGAGCTTCAAGAAGCCAACAAAATGGTTAAAGTGAAGCATTCACATGCTACTCCTCTCCAGCTCTTATCGTCCAATGATAGTAGAGAAATTCAATTGACATTTAGGAGGAGTAGATGGATGCATTGAATTATAGGGCAAATATGGTAGTGACTTAATGAGAGCTTTAGACGAAAAAGCTCCCAACACATAGTGAGGTTATGCCAAAATTCCAAGACTCAGTAAGTAACTAGGGTTGTAACTAAGGCATTGTTCATAGGTCACTATTAGTGAATATGTGGAAAACTGGTGAACAACGTCGGTGAGATGCCTTATGGTGAGCAAATAAGGGTAGACTTGAATGTGTCTTAGTCTGTTTACTATGTGTGTGACAAAAGGAACGTGTGTGTGCTCATACATCTTTCATGTGTCAACCACTTCTATTTTAGACAACACTTCTTTAAATTTGAGTAATAAACGAGAAAATTGAAATAGTCTATCACTCTTTCAACCCCTTTTATGAGTGACCACCTTTGTATAGATTATATCGTTTTCATTTGGTATCAGAGTAGGTGCTCTTGAAAGAGGTAACACCTTGAGAATTTATATCCATGAAAACCAGAAACAATCTAAAGTCAAGTGAAAAAGGAACGCCTAAATGACCGCCACTTTTTAACGACTTAAACTACACATTCTGAAAGAACAAGATGGAGTGAAGACCCCACATGTGGCGTGTGATAGAGATAGTCTTCACCAAACCCTAATCGGTCTATCAGGACCATGGACGAGCTAACTAATGATGAGAGTAAGAAGTTGGTGGACATCGCTAGAGCAATGAAGCAACTAAATTTCTCACTCATTCATAGTAAAAGGGTGGTTTCTCACATGGGGTGTGTGTGTGTGAAAAGCATATCGCAAAGTATCAATTCAAACCAATTGTTCATACATCTTTCATGTGTAACTCACTCCTAGTTTAGTCAACACTTCTTTAAATTTGAGTTATAAACGTGAAAATTGAAATGAGTTCATCACTCTTTTAACCCCTCTTATGAGTGATCACCTTTGTATAGATTATATAGTTTTCATTTGGTATCAGAGCAGATGCTCTTAAAAGAGGTAACACCTTGAGAATTTGTATCCATGACAACCAGCAACAATCTCAAGTCAAGCGAGGAAGGTACACCCAAATGATCACCACTCTTCAACGACTTAAAATAGACATTCTGGAAGAACAAGATGAAGTGAAGACCCACTCATCTGGCGTGTAATAGAGATAGTCTTCACCAAATCCTGATCGTTCTATCAAGACCATGGACGAGCTAACTGATGATGAGTGCAGGAAGTTGGTGTACAATGCTAAAGCAATGAAGTTACTAAATTTATCACTCATTCTATAGTAATAGGCCAATATTGCATCATGCAAGATCAAGAAGAAAAATATTATGCTCTTGCTCACCCAACAGGAACTCACCAAGAAGGAAGAGTAGGAGTCCATCTGGAAGATGCACACAAGTTTCAAAAGGTTCACAAATGAGCTACAAATCCTGGATGGTCTATCTCAAATGAGGATCATGGAAGTTCTGGAGATATCTTCCAGCCATCTTTGATAGCAAGATGAATGTTATGCAAGAGGGGTAGGATTTCTTAACCATGTCGATTAGAAACATGTTGGGTTCATTGATGCATTCGAGTTGAAGATCCAATAAAGAGAGTTGGAGACTGTCAAAAAGGGAAAATAATAAAGGCATTGCTCTTCAAACTAAGGAGAGCAAGACTAAGAAAGAGCAAGAAGATGAAGATGACGAGCTAGTCATGTATGCCAGGTACCAGTTTAAAATTATGATTAATAACTAGTTCAAAAAGAATAAAGAAGTGATAATAGAGCTATCAAGAATTTATGCTTTGGATGCCAGAAGAAAGGGTACTCCGTGAAAGATTTCCCTTGGCAACCCAAAGAAATGAAAGATGTCCAAGAGAAGCCCAAACAATGCTTCATCAAACGTATTAACACTACTAAAAATAGGATTTAGAGACGGACAATTCAGTCTCTAGACCAGTTTTGTGATGGAATAGAGAAGGATAATGTCCGTCTTCAAACTGGTTGTCACAAAATGGGCTGGCGAAGGAACTGTCATTTCTGTCTCGAATGACAATAGAACTAAGACGAAATATTCCTCGCCTAGCCTCTGTTTTGTTATTATTTCATATATATTTAAATTTATTTAAATCATTTTAATTCAAATAACTGCATTTTCTGATATAATTATGAAAATTAAATAAATTATATCATTCTAAACAATATACTCATAAATTTCACACAAATGATTGATCACATACTATAATCTCAATGTTTGTCATTATCGCCAAACAAGTATTTCACTTAGGTCGACATAAAAAGACATTAACAACACCCCATCTTAACTTAAAAAAAAAGTGTTTCAGGAATGTTACTTCAGCACTAGGACTTGTATTTACCATCTATGTTTCTCATGAAAAAGGAGCACCTAGGCTCACCCGGTCGTTTAGAATATTCCACCTCATGAACAGTCTATGGTTGGAAGTGCCGATGTGGTAACATTACAGAAGGACCCTTCATCACACTATAATTTAAGCCATTTAGAGCATCCTATAGAAGTAAGAATTTGGGATGATGATATCTATATTGAGATCAAAACTTGCATGTCCCAGTCTTCATAAAGTACACACTCTGGTACACTAGGTCGTTCAGGGAACTCTTCCCCTGTTCGAATCTCGAGATGTTTCCCAAAAGAATTTGTTCTCTTGAAAGAATCGGTCATAACTTGATTAGGTAGAGTACTCATAGTGTTGTCTGGCATGATAAGGGTCATCTGAAAAAAAAAAGAACCAAAAGAAAAAGACAGAGAACTGCATGTAGGGTAGAGAAAAAGAAGGAAGAAGCTAAAGAAATCAATTAAATTTTCACTACTCGTGTGGACCTATTTCAAAATTATCATAATTAGAAACAAATCATGTCATAACATGTTATCAGATAAAGGTTTCTTCCAGAACAAGCACAACACAAAATACCATAAACTCGCATATCTTGCACAAGGCCAAATCATACAAGTATATAACATCTAACGCGAATGTCCATGGAATATACATGCAATAAATTTTATACAGATGAAAATAATTAATTTTGAAATAAAAGAAAGTTAGTTGATAAATCAAACTGAGCCAAGAATCCCTGCAACCGGATATTGATTCCATCTAAAAATTGGTGAAACCCTTTGAGAAATAGGATTCACCCATGATATTTGAGATGGAAAATTCTCAAAGCTCGAGGAATGAGCCATCACCTGCCTAGGTGCAGACATAGGCGCCATTTGACTACTCTTACCTACTGAAACCACTATCCTATATCTACTGTTATACATTGCACTGTTAGAGTCTTCAATAGTTGCAGTTGGGCCAGGGTGATTAAAACGACAATTGGCTCCATACCCACATGAACCATTTCGCATGTAAAATTGACATTCTTCCGCGCTCTGTATATAAAATAAATGAACCAATGAATTAAACATCCTTATTTTTTTAAGGACATATACTTTAGCTTGCTAACTAGTGATTTGTAGGGGAAAATATATACAAACAAAGAATAAAAGAATAAACTAAATATAAAATAAACCTACAACTCTATACGGGTAGCAAACAAAACCCGGTCGGAATATAGCATGAGCAAATTACGACCAAGAGTATCGAACCCAAGGGACTTATAGAAAATTAGTTCTAATCCCGGTAATACCTATTCTAAACAGAGGGGAATTGAAAATGACAATTAAACTAAAACTACTAACTAAATAAACTAACTTTGACTCGGGATGATAATCAATGTAAGGACAAGTATAGTTATGAGCCAAACCACAATGTTTCGAAATTTATCTGGCAAAATGACTTGCCGGATGCCATGCCGGACAATAGATGCACGACACCTTCAAATTCTTTGAATGTGCTGGACACAAACCACCCGGCATCACATCCGGCACCTTTCAAGTTGTGAATGGTATTTCCTGTTTCTGGTTCGACAACAGGAACTCATTACCCACATTTGCTCCGTGAATATCTTATGCCTCGAAAATGAACAGGATAATGGAGAATAATAGATTAATTCCAATCTTTAGTCATGTTGCCCACTTTTCAGAACAACAGCATCGAAGACCACTAAGGCCCCTCAACCCATTCTACTTTTGTCTTGTGAACCTCAAATAGAATTTAGAAGAAAGAAGATAAGTAGCGATCTCATTCTGCTTGAATGAAGACCAAAACCTTAGTTGGTGAAACTGCACTTTTATTAATAACTATAAAGTATTTTACAAGGAGGATCATCCCTACCAAAGAACTAACAAGGAATTCTACATCACCATCCACACAATCACAAGAAGAGAATACCAAAGGGGAGACGAAATGATCATAACCTTAACCCGACAAGATCTTCTTCTTCTCTTCGCGTGGATGGATCTGCAGAATTTCCTTGGACACCAACAATGGAATGGGGCGGAAATGGAGTGTGAATGGAGTGTATTTGGTATGTGTGAAGTGTGTGAAAGCGTAGCCCTTATCGTCCTATTTAGGCAACAAAATCCATGTATGTCGGGTGGCACGCCGGGTAAAAAGTCCTGGCACCTAATAAAACACGTGCCAACTGTTAACGGTCGAAACCGCCAAATCTGCGCGAACTGATGCCTGTGGGACAGGAGATGTCCGGCACCATACCCGCATAGTTGGTTTGGCAACGGTCATTAACTGCCACCGTCTGGTCAACCGAGGTGACTTTCCACATATGTGCCAGATAGAAATTACCCGGCAACATACCCGGCATAGCACCCTTTTCTGCTCCATGCTTGTGCCGTGCAGGAGTTACCCGGCCTTTGTCCGGCATTTTGGTCAGAAGTGTTTCCTTGCATGGAAAACATATAAAAACATAAGACTGAAAAAAATAAATACACTTTAATACATAATATAACATAACTATTAACTACTTAACCTTATTTATATAATTATATAACTAAATCTAATGCATAAAATATGATAAGTCTGCGGCTTATCAAAGCCCTACACTTACCTTTTGCTAGTCCTCGAGCAAAATTAGATTAGAAATGAGTAATTTACTTATACACAAAACAGATAGACTTTAGAATGACAATTAGATAAATATTCCCAATTATCGACTCTATTTCACAAGTATCACTTAATCATCCTTATCCATCAAAACATACTAATGGGTATAAAAATAAAGAATTTTCAAAAACCGATCAAAAACTTTTTGGGCTATTTGCATAAGGGATTTGTAATCTCTCCTTTTTCCGGTTTCCATCATTCAGCTCTATTTTTCAAGAGTTTCTAATGTGGCCAAGACACTCATCAATGGTTTTAAATGTTCAGCCCTATTTGCAAGGATTTCTAAATCAACCATGATTTTTTTGGGTGGATTGTGGAATAGGAATTAGGAGAAAAATAAAAGGAAAAACTCTCGTTTCTTGGCTTTTCTGTCTGAAGCATTTATTGCCCCCTCAAGGAATATAATGCTTTTCTTTGGAAGAAGATTATTTTCCTTTTTCTTTTTTTCTTCTTTTTCTTTTTTTCTTGCACAAAAACCCTTTTTAAGATTTTCACCCAAAAGACTTTCACAGTTTGAAAAGAGAAGAAAATAATACCCGAAGTACAATAAAGGAAAGAATTAGGAGAAAGTCGTATACTCATGTTAAATAAAAAGAATCTAAAAGTTAAAAACAGGAATCTACGAGTCATTAGAAAGCTTACCTCTTGAGAGAACAAACATTTATTCATTCCTAGTCTCATCTCAATCAAAAACATGCAAAAAGTTTTAGTAAAACATTGAATAAACTCACAACTTACGCATATTATAAACAAAAGTTTTTTTTTTCGGGGGTCCCTGCCCTACACTTGGCAGGAACACTGTCCCCAGTGTTCAAAATGAAGAGAACATTTTTTTTATGAACAAAAGGAAAATAATAACTTACCATGAATCGATTAGAAATAAAACAACATAAAAACAATAAATGAAAGAGACTAAAGAAAAAGAGAGGCTCCCCTGTTTGTAAAATATGAATGCGTGAGAAGGAACCGCCCTACACTTAGCCTTTTGGGCTATTGACAGTATCTGAGATCTTGTACAAAAGGGTGACCGAATTCGCATGCTCCCTTGGATTGACTTGAGTTTGAGATGAGAGCTGACCTTGTTGAAATACCCCAAACCTTGATATGTTGTTTAAATGTTAAACTATGGTATATAAAGGCTAAAAAGTGCCTTAGAAACATCAGTGAACAATTTAAACCATAGTAAAATGCAATAAAGCACTAAGATACAGTTTGAGCAAAAACATGCTCTAAGCTTGGAGTGAACTTGGTTAGGACCCAAAGAGCCTACCAAGACTTAATAATATTCAATTATGATTTAATAAGGCTAATTTAGTCCTTAGGAAACTTTGGTAGACAGTTAAACCAAACAAAACACAAGAAGATACCTTAAAGTCTATATGAGCAAAAATGTGCTCTAAGCTTGGGATAAATTTGCATAAGACCTAAAGGTCATATCTATACCTTATAAATATGTTAATGAACATATTAAATCAATTACCAAAGAAAACCAAGCTTGAAAACAAGTTAAAACACAAAATGTGCTTTAAGGAGTCTTAAAGCACATTTTTGAAAAATTGTCTTGTAATGAGTTTTGAATGGCTAAATGTCCATCATTACTCTTTAATTAACATGTTTACTACTTAGTATCACATTTGGAGGTCTAAATCAATGGGAAATCAAAATTTTCACAACTATGTGCCTTGTTTTTGTGAATAGTAACCAAAATATGTAAATTTATAACATAAGTCAATATAAGTAAGTTAATTGGTCAACAAAGACCAAAACACCCTTATTATTAAATGGGGGCCGGTTTTTGTAGGGTGAGTCATCACCATTTACAAATCAATTAAAGAAAAGAAAAGTGAGTAAAGTAAAGTACTATTTGCTTTATATGTGAAATATCTTAACAAAAGGCATACCTCTCACCTCCTTTGTTCATTTCCTCCATTCCCCATCGGTTTCTTCATCTTCTCCCAACTCCAAAACCGTTCTCCAACAGCACCATCTCATTCTTCATCTTCTTTCACTTGTAACTTATGATTCCATGCTCCAAAATCAATTTCAAGACTACCTTTGTCTTAGTTAGAGAAAGCTCTTCATTTCCCTCTTTTCAAATCTTCAAGAACTCAATTTTGGTGCCATGGAGATTCACCATTGAAGGAGCTTGAGCTCATATTTTCATGCCTTGTCATTCTCTTATGCTTCAAGGTAAGAAAAATCAAAGAAAAACCATGTTTCCTCTCATTTTGGTACATGTCCGAAAAAACACCTCACAATGGTGTTTTGTCTTGCTCTCTTCTTAGCTTAATTCAAACTTCAAAGGACTAGGAGGAGTCCTATCTTGCTACTTAAACAAGTTCTCTTTCAAATTCAAAGGTAAATATCATTTTAGTGTATTAAAACACTTATGTTAAACTAGGGTTTGTATATGAGTTTAAGTGTGAAAACTTAATGCCCATTACCCTTATATGTATATTGATTAGAAAGTTGACAAGTGATCAAACTCCTTGCTGATTTTCGGTTCAAGGAAACAAGAAAGAAGTTTGAGATGAAAAGAGGTAAACAAACTATCTCAATGTAGTTTAAATGCCTTAGGAAAATGAGCTTGATTTGCTTAATAAAATACCTAAGGAGCCAATGGCAAATGAGCTAGTAAAATGCTCTCAAGGAGTTTATTAAGGGCATATGTTTTCTTGGGTGTATTTGTAGGTCAAAGGCAATATATATGTGGAAATTTAGTGTTCATGGTTTATGCAATTTAAGGGCCTAAGAGCCATGTTATTTAAGGACCTAAGTGTCAAGCAATTTAAGTTTATGCACTATATTGTGATGTAGTGTAGTTTAAGGATTTAGATGTGTGTAAAGAACATTTGTGAAGATGAGTGTCTTGGATGGTTAAAGGAGGAAAAACAATATGTTTGTGTGTAAGGAATGTGCATTACGTGATTAAGTGTTTTTGGTTTTTAAAGGGTGAAAACCTAAGTGTTTGAGTGTGAGAATACTCTTGATGGATTTTAGGTGTTCTTGAATGTCTAATGGTGAAAGCTATGTGCTTTGGTATAGCAATGTGCTAGAAGAACCCATGTCAAAATTTAGATAATGTATAAGAAGTTCTAAGTGTTTAGAAAGAGTTTTGGTGAGTTTGGAAGTGTTGAGAATGATTAAGTGTTTTACTAGGGAAAGAAATGTGCATTAAGGTGTTTTAGAAGGCAAAAAGGATTTAGGCATTATCTTGGAAGTTCTAGAAATCCAATGGGTGTTTTAGGATGTACTAAAGTCTTGGAGGAGTTTGTTAAGGTTTAGGTAATGTTGATGTACAAGGAGGAAATGATGTTTAGGTAAGGAAGATGTTTGAACTTGTGAAGAAAATTCTTGGAAGGATATAAAGTATTTTGGTGGGCTAAATATAGTGTGGGAACATGCTATAAACCTAAGGGGGAAGTATTATAAGTATTGAGCATATTGGCAAGAAATGAGTAAGTGTTTAAAGGTATAGAAAATGAAGGTTTTGGCACGTCCGAACTACCATCCGAACGTGGACGTTCAGACATGCCCTGTTGCGCGTAAGTTTTCTAAGCCTCGACCAGTGTCCGAACTACCGTCCGAACTTGGACGTTCGGACACACCTATCTCTATATTCTGTTTTGGCTTCGAACAGCGTCCGAACTTGGGAAACTCGGACGCATGTTCGGACAGTTGTCTGTTTACACCCATTTGAGCCTCGAACAATGTCCGAACTTGGGAAGTCCGGACACAAGTTCGGACAAGGCGCTGTATGGACCAAAAACATTGTTTAAGGTTATGAGATGATGGGGATTATTAAGTAATGGTGTTATAAGATTGTTAAGGACATGTTAAGTGAGTTATAATGACAATTTAGTGGGGGAAAAGTTGTACTAAAATGTAAAAGTAAAACAAGTTAAAGTGTGAAGTTATTTAACTAAGTTAACGGGGATAAGTTATGAGCATTAGACATTAAACAATCATGTTGCCCCGATGTTAATAAAAGTACATGTAATGTTATCAGTTGTTCGAGAATTGCTCGAGGAACATAAGTGGACATGATAGAGTGGACTCTGGTGACAGGTATGGTTTTCTTGCAACCTGTGTCCTACCGGATTACACCGGCTTGTATGCCAATGTGTTTTTCTGTATGTTTGCCACGTTATAAGATAAATCATGAAACGAGTTTACAATCGTTATTGTTGTTGTGTGTTTACGTGCCGATACCGGTAACCTCGAATGCGCATGAAGGGCTAGTTAACCACTATTAGGTAAACGTAAGAGAACGGTATCCGGTGATAACGTTTCCGACCTAAGGAACGTTCTAACCACGGCTATGCGTGAGTTAGTCATGTGATGTTTGTGTGTGATGTTTGTGTGTGAATGTATGACTCTCCCTTCCCTTGTGTGTGTGTCTAACAAGACTTAACCCAATGTTTGTGATTCGTTATTTGAGTTCAATGTTGAACTACTAACAAGTGCTAACGGGGGAAGTGAGGAGTCCGGTTTGTTCCGGCCACGCGTGTGAGTATGGGGGTCGTTGTCATACAGGTTCGATCCTCTCTGTATGTTATGGTTGTTTTCCAATTTGGTTTCCAATCTTCCCTTTAGCTTAACCAAAGCTATTTTACTGACTCACGTCGGGCCACAGGGGCATACTATGTTTATGTTTGTTCGGTGTGCTTGGATCACTATATCCGAGGCACCTTGTGTTAAGTTATCCGTTCAATTAACGAGACGGTAACGAGTTATGTAACGAGCTTGTCATGAGACTGGCAACATTCTCTAGGCTACAAGTGAACTGACTATGTTTGGACCCGTTCATAAAGGGAACCGTTCCCGTTATGTTATGTATTATTGTTGTGCTGCAATTCTTATTGCGATGTGATGTGATATGTTGTTAAGATGTGGAGTATGTGGATTATGGATATGAATTCCAGTTTATTGTAAGAGGCGTTTAAGGATAACCCGATTGGTGGGTATGTGTCGTCTATTAAGGAAATAGCTCCGTTAAAGGAGAAACACTCTAGGGGTTAAAGATCACAATGAGTGATTTGTTAAGTGTAGTTGTATTGGATGTTTTAATGAGCCATTGTTGTGCAGTGTAATGTGTTGTGTATTGTAGTTTACATGCATGATTCAAATATAATCAACCGCATGCTAAGACGACAAATAGTTGTGCGTGGCCCGGTAGCATGCGGGTTGCGGGATTACCATACCAGCAAAGGTGCTGAGCCCCTTGGGGGCCACCCTTTCTCTTCTTTTCCTATTTCAGGTACAAAGAGCTGGAAGTCGTTCGAGACTAGGACGGGGTAGTCGTTTGTACATGGGTAATCATTTAAGTTATATAGGTACAGTAGGTGTAGTAAGACCGAAATTGTTATCGGCATCAGCTTGTAAATACTCGGTACAGTTGGAAGGTATGTGTATGTTTAGTTGTTAATGGAAAGGGATAGTAATGTGTAGTCGCTCGGGAATCTAGTCCATCAGACTGATACAATGTATATGTAATAGCCTTGTTAGCCACGTGGCTGGTTAACGGCGTGTAACACCAACGAGTTAAGTAATGTGATGAAGTATATTTTCCGCTGCAGATTGTTGTTAAGTGTGTTGTTGTTGGATGGGGTGTTACAAAAAGTGGTATCAGAGCGAAGTATCGCTCTGATGACTAAATTACCGAGCTTAGGAAGTACCGAGTTAGGATTCTAGTACTTAGGGTTAAGGGTTGAGTGATAGCGTGAGAGATACGCTAGTTAGGAATTACCAGTGAATACTGAAAACCTACTATATCCTTCCCGACCTCCACAATCCCTGTTTATAACCTGGGAAACAACGCCAGAGAGATGGAGTCCTCTCTTACTCGGGAATACCCGATCTGGCCGTTATTAAACACCTCTAAAGGTACGGAGAACCTGTCATACGGCAGATCCCGAAAACTGGGAATCCCGGAGACGGTTTCCATCTGAACAAAGTTAACCGCATTTAATAGCGAAGAATGAAGAATTTTGTGTAAAGAGAATAGAATTTCCGGCAACCTGGGTCGACATGCTGAGCAGTCGAGCACAACCAGCTTGCAACGCACCAACCGTGCAACAGGCAGGAAGTGGATTAATGAAACCCGAGACGAGTGTCTACGGGACCACAATTGTTAAATAATACACCGACGGTATACCAACCGACTATGGAATTACAACGTAGTACCCAAACAAGAGACAGGTCTCAGTAACCACAATAGGGGCATGGAGTGGGCTACGAAGAGGATACAATACTAAGTAAAAGGGGACTCCAAGAATGGGGAACACGCCAGTTAATGATTATCATGTGAAGACAGTGAGAAGTCACCTAGAGGAGTTATTATCAAGACAGTAAGATCAAGTGAGGGCTAACAAGGCCACTGATGACAGTGCGGGTAAAAATGATACCACAATCGGTGTGTATGTTTAACCGATAGCCAGTTAGCATGGCGCACTTGCTATAGCAAGTGCTGCTATAACAAGGCTGTTCGGGAAGTTTAACAAATACGAAGTACTTAGTAAAGTACCATGAAGTTAGGTGAAATCATCATATCTGTGGAAGGGCTTAACAGCCTAACCTCTGTAATTGGAAGTACACCAGTCAGCAAGAAGCTAGACTTGGTTAAAGCAAGAAGACGTTGTGAAACCATGAAAATTTTCTTTCAAACTTAGATTTATTCAAACTCTTTTCTTTCAAAACCAGATTTTCTTTCAAACCAACACTTCTTTCTAACCTTCTTCTAAACCAAACCAGTAAAACCAAGGGCAGTTGACAAGATACAACAGTGGATAAACTTTCCCTCGATTAAGTTCGGGAAGCACAGAGTGCATATTGTCACAGGACAATATAAGGGGAGTTGACAACAGAATACTTCACCTAGGCGTGTGACGGACACTACGAGTGTACCAACTGTAATGTGGGACGACCGCACTCCGATAGGAGCTTGTGGGCCTGACAGACCTGCTTATGGGTTAGTTGGGTAAGTAGTAATGTATCAGTAGGGTACCCCACATATGTATACAAGTAGAGTCCGGAACACGGGAAGTAGTCGACTCCATACTACGGTCAGCAGTATAAGTCAAACAAGAGCTAAGGATTACCATGAATGGTTGAAGTAAAGGAACCTAGTTAAGTTAACGAGACCAAAGGAATTAGTGAATTCATTTCAAGGAAATGTTTAAGAGTCAGGAGGTGCGAAGTGCACTAACTGTTATGTAAAGACATCACATATGTCTTAAGAATCCCGAGGTGTAAACATGATAGCTGGATTGGTGACCCAGCCTGTGCATGGCAAGCAAATGCCTAATGTGGACACATTAGTGTGCAATGAGCGGGATAAGACTCCCAGAAGGGGTACCTACACTACCAGGAAATGTTGATCTTCGTAGAAGAGGATAATAAACCAGTTAAGAACGCAAACGGCGTGGCTAACTGAATATACCAATAAGTGCAAGCCAGATGTGATGGAATAACTTAGCAACACCTAGGAGCAATCCTTGAAGGGTGTTTACATCAACAATAGTGGCACGAAATGACATGACAGAAACACAACGGTTGAAACTAACACCCAGTTTAGACATAAGTTGTCAGGAGAAGGACTGGCAATCCTAAGGGGCACCCCGTGAAAGGAAACGTGATGCAACGACCTTGTCATGGAGCCCAATACAACCTCTAACCATGTAATGTTGTATAGAGAAGTACATGTGTGTGGACAGCCTACAATGAGCGCAGCTCAAGGCAAATAAGGCTTATAAGCCATAAACAAGATATGTTATATAAATTAGATTGATTGCCGAAGTTTATGTCGTATAAGTGAATAGAGCGAAAAACGAACCACTGCATTAAGAGTGGGGATACCTCTCGATATCGTGAGACCGCAGGAGCGGTAGTTATGTGAACCAAGCTCAAGAAATATGTTAAGGATGGACGATATTATTATTGAAAGAGAGCAGTTAGTTTAGTAGTATGTGTGTATAAAGTGAAACACCGAGCTGAATAATGCCGGTTTGTGACTCGAATGATCAATGCTCAAGGAGCATTCGGTAGTCATCCAAATGAATGACGAACCATAGTGTGAATAATGTAAGTATATGTGTGGAAGTTAATGTGACAGTAAATACCATGTAAGTTAGTGTTATGTTATACAAGGAGCACGGTGCGCAGTAAGCAACCGTTGTATAAGTATTGTTAAACGGTAATATAGCAACTAAGCACAATTACGAGTTAAACCCAATAGAGAAACAACAGTAAGTGGTACCAAACAACTAGGCGGTAAGCCAGTAGCCAGTATTACGAGATCAGAATCTCAGTGAAACACAGTGTGAATTCCTATTGCAATCGCATGAGAGATTTACTGTCAAGAGTTTACGCCTCTGCACTCTGTATGACTGAGTGTTTTGGTATTGCACTTGCGCAGTAATGATCAAGTGGGATAGCTAGGAATTGGAAACATGTTAATTGTGGAGGAATAATGTTATAATGGCCGATGCATAGGAAATGCAAGGCCGTACCAATGGAAGAATACATGTACAAAACCAAATGTGGAGGCATGATTAAGAATAAGGGACTACAGCAGCACTAAATACCAAATATCGGTATGGAATATACCTCAAGTGTGGGAAATAACCGAGAGAGCACTACACATTAGATGGTAGTTCAATCTCAACCGACAGTAAGTCGGAAGAATCAAGTCAATTATTGTGAAACACATAACAGTATATACAGTCAATTATTATGGAAGTGGATAGAAAGTTTATAACTCACCGAATTTGCGCACGGTCAGAGATACCACGCATCGGTTGAGAAACCGTTATTACCAAGATAAAGGTGATAATTGGTGATGTACAATACAGTAAGAATAACGTATGGGGAAAACTAAGCCCTACAGTTATTAGAGTTGCGCAGCAGCAACTAGTGAGCCAGTGATTCAAGTGTTGAATGTCCATAGCGAGCATGAGTGAATGGCTAATTATTAATGCCTAGAAGCCTCACAGGCCAGAACCGAAACCAGCTAAGAGTTTAAACAAACTCCAATGAGAGTTCTTGGTTTAGGAACTAAACCGCCAATATGGTTAAGATCCTCTAATCAGATGCATTGTATAACAGACCGCGTGGAAGTTAAAACACTTCACGACGGTAGAACTTTTTAAACCAATGATTAAGTGATTGATTACGTGGGCGTAATCCCTTTTAAGGGGGGTAGAGCGCAAAACCACTTAGTGTGATTACCGTACAAGTGTACGTAGTGTATGTGACCTATATTGTGCATAGCACAAAATAATTTGTTTTGATGATTGGTGTGTGTGTTACATAAACATACGCATTAATTCATGGTTTAATTGTGGTAATTACGCACAGAAGATGCGAATACCATTGTGATAAGTGTGTTTATTTGTTAACAGTTGTGTGTGATAGTACAAGTGTGGGGAGTAGAGAAACTCCCGGGGAACAAAACCCCGACAGTGTATAAATGTGAAACTGTGTGTTGTATTTTGAAAATATATGTGTATATATATACTATATAGTGATTCATGAAAGGGTATGAAACCGACATAGAACCTAGCGAGAATAAGATTCCCTAGGCAACAGGGTTAAGGTGAATGGAGGTAATTGATAGACGGAGTTCTATCCCTTGGAGATGTTATGATCATGATTAGAATGATTAAAAAGATAGAAAATTGGAAATGAGTGATTTATTTGATGCTTGAAAATGAAGTGGGAGGTGGAACTTGATTTGCATGTGATCAAGGGAAGCCGAACACAAATTGGGGTGGAAGGATAGTTCGACACTGATGCTGATCACATCAGGGTTGGATGATTCTTGAAGCTCCCTATAAGTGGTCAAAAATAACCACGCTAAGAAAAGAAGCAAAGAGCATAAGTTGGACTTGGAGTTGTATGTGTTTTCAAAAAGGATTTGAATTGGTATTTATAAACGTCGATAGATACTTTACATAATTAAAGTTCTCTTACTTAACCTCACAAGGAAAATTTTTAAATTTAAGTGATTGTTTTGATCTCCCAAAGGAACGGGGACGGAAGGTGTCCATCGCGACTGGGTTCTGCGGGATCACAGTATATGTAAAAGATATTTTGGTTGCCATACATGCTAAGACATGTTGTGTGGTATGTGTAATAAATATTATTTTGACCTTGAGTTCCAAAAGTGTATGTTATCAAGACCTATGAGTCTAAATGTTGTTGTGTTACATAGACCTATGTGTCTAAAGGCTATATGTTATCAAGACCTATGTGTCTAAATGTTGTTATGTTACCCAAGACCAGAGAGTCTAAGGGTTGGTATGTATGTGCAAATGTTGTTAAGATACCCGGACCATTGAGTCCGAGGTTATCATGTGAGTATGTTATGATATGTGTGGATGTGATATGTACCCGGACCGTTAAGTCCGAGGTTGTGATGTAAAGTATGTTTGGTTATGGAAGTTTATTTCCAAGTGATTCCTGCGTTCTAAACCAAAAGATGTGTGGGAAGTGTAAACTTCGAGGACGAAGTTCTTTAAGGGGGGTAGATTGAAATACCCCAAAACTGATATGTTGTTTAAATGTTAAACTATGGTATATAAAGGCTAAAAGTGCCTTAGAAACATCAGTGACAATTTAAACCATAGTAAATGCATAAAGCACTAAGATACAGTTTGAGCAAAAAACATGCTCTAGTTGGAGTGAACTTGGTTAGGACCCAAAGAGCCTACCAAGATAATAATATTCAATTATGATTTAATAAGGCTAATTAAGTCCTTAGGAAACTTTGGTAGACAGTTAAACCAAAACAAAACACAAGAAGATACCTAAAGTCAATATGAGCAAAAAACTGGCTAAGCTTGGGATAAATTTGAATAAGACCTAAAGGTCATATCTATAACCTTATAAATATGTTAATGAACATATTAAATCAATTACAAAGAAACCAAGCTTGAAACAAGTTAAAACACAAAATGTGCTTTAAGGAGTCTTAAAGCACATTTTTGAAAAATTGTCTTGTAAATGAGTTTTGAATGGCTAAATGTCCATCATTACTCTTTAATTAACATGTGTACTACTTAGTATCACATTTGAAGGTCTAAATCAATGGGAAATCAAAAATTTCACAACTATGTGCCTTGTTTTTGTGAATAGTAACCAAAATATGTAAATTTATAACATAAGTCAATATAAGTAAGTTAATTGGTCAAAAAGACCAAAACACCCTTATTATTAAATGGGGGCCGGTTTTTGTAGGGTGAGTCATCACCATTTACAAATCAATTAAAGAAAAGAAAAGTGAGTAAAGTAAAGTACTATTTGCTTTATATGTAAAATATCTTAAAAAAGGCATACCTCTCACCTCCTTTGTTCATTTCCTCCATTCCCCATCGGTTTATTCATCTTCTCCCAACTCCAAAACCGTTCTCCAACAGCACCATCTCATTCTTCATCTTCTTTCACTTGTAACTTATGATTCCATGCTCCAAAATCAATTTCAAGACTACCTTTGTCTTAGTTAGAGCAAGCTCTTCATTTCCCTCTTTTCAAATCTTCAAGAACTCAATTTTGGTGCCATGGAGATTCACCATTGAAGGAGCTTGAGCTCATATTTTCATGCCTTGTCATTCTCTTATGCTTCAAGGTAAGGAAAATCAAAGAAAAACCATGTTTCCTCTCATTTTGGTACATGTCCGAAAAAACACCTCACAATGGTGTTTTGTCTTGCTCTCTTCTTAGCTTAATTCAAACTTCAAAGGACTAGGAGGAGTCCTATCTTGCTACTTAACCAAGTTCTCTTTCAAATTCAAAGGTAAATATCATTTTAGTGTATTAAAACACTTATGTTAAACTAGGGTTTGTATATGAGTTTAAGTGTGAAAACTTAATGCTCATTACCCTTATATGTATATTGATTAGAAAGTTGACAAGTGATCAAACTCCTTGCTGATTTTCGGTTCAAGGAAACAAGAAAGAAGTTTGAGATGAAAAGAGGTAAACAAACTATCTCAATGTAGTTTAAATGCCTTAGGAAAATGAGCTTGATTTGCTTAATAAATACCTAAGGAGCCAATGGCAATGAGCTAGTAAAATGCTCTCAAGGAGTTTATTAAGGGCATATGTATTCTTGGGTGTATTTGCAGGTCAAATGCAATATATATGTGGAAATTCAGTGTTTATGGTTTATGCAATTTAAGGGCCTAAGAGCCATGTTATTTAAGGACCTAAGTGTCAAGCAATTTAAGTTTATGCACTATATTGTGATGTAGTGTAGTTTAAGGATTTAGATGTGTGTAAAGAACATTCTTTGTGAAGATGAGTGTCTTGGATGGTTAAAGGAGGAAAAACAATATGTTTGTGTGTAAGGAATGTGCATTAAGTGATTAAGTGTTTTTGGTTGTAAAAGGGTGAAAACCTAAGTGTTTGAGTGTGAGAATACTCTGATGGATTTTAGGTGTTCTTGAATGTCTAATGGTGAAAGCTATGTGCTGGTTATAGCAATGTGCTAGAAGAACCCATGTCAAAATTTAGATAATGTATAAGAAGTTCTAAGTGTTTAAAAAGAGTTTTGGTGAGTTTGGAAGTGTTGAGAATGATTAAGTGTTTTACTAGGGAAAGAAAGGTGCATTAAGGTGTTTTAGAAGGCAAAAAGGATTTAGGCATTATCTTGGAAGTTCTAGAAATCCAATGGGTGTTTTAGGATGTACTAAAGTCTTGGAGGAGTTTGTTAAGGTTTAGGTAATGTTGATGTACAAGGAGGAAATGATGTTAGGTAAGGAAGATGTTTGAACTTGTGAAGAAAATTCTTGGAAGGATATAAAGTATTTTGGTGGGCTAAATATAGTGTGGGAACATGCTATAAACCTAAGGGGGAAGTATTATAAGTATTGAGCATATTGGCAAGAAATGAGTAAGTGTTTAAAGGTATAGAAAATGAAGGTTTTGGCACGTCCGAACTACCGTCCGAACGTGGACGTTCGGACATGCCCTGTTGCGCGTAAGTTTTCTAAGCCTCGACCAGTGTCCGAACTACCGTCCGAACTTGGACGTTCGGACACACCTATCTCTATATTCTGTTTTGGCCTCGAACAGCGTCCGAACTTGGGAAACTCGGATGCATGTTCAGACAGTTGTCTGTTTACACCCATTTGAGCCTCGAACAGTGTCCGAACTTGGGAAGTCCGGACACAAGTTCGGACAAGGCGCTGTATGGACCAAAAACATTGTTTAAGGTTATGAGATGATGGGGATTATTAAGTAATGGTGTTATAAGATTGTTAAGGACATGTTAAGTGAGTTATAATGACAATTTAGTGGGGGAAAAGTTGTACTAAAATGTAAAAGTAAAACAAGTTAAAGTGTGAAGTTATTTAACTAAGTTAACGGGGATAAGTTATGAGCATTAGACTTTAAAAAATCATGTTGCCCCGATGTTAATAAAAGTACATGTAATGTTATCAGTTGTTCGAGAATTGCTCGAGGAACATAAGTGGACATGATAGAGTGGACTCTGGTGATAGGTATGGTTTTCTTGCAACCTGTGTCCTACTGGATTACACCGGCTTGTATGCCAATGTGTTTTTCTGTATGTTTGCCACGTTATAAGATAAATCATGAAACGAGTTTACAGTCGTTATTGTTGTTGTGTGTTTACGTGCCGATACCGGTAACCTCGAATGCGCATGAAGGGCTAGTTAACCACTATTAGGTAAACGTAAGAGAACTGTATCCGGTGATAACGTTTCCGACCTAAGGAATGTTCTAACCACGGCTATGCGTGAGTTAGTCATGTGATGTTTGTGTGTGATGTTTGTGTGTGAATGTATGACTCTCCCTTCCCTTGTGTGTGTGTCTAACAAGACTTAACCCAATGTTTGTGATTCGTTATTTTAGTTCAATGTTGAACTACTAACAAGTACTAACGGGGGAAGTGAGGAGTCCGGTCTGTTCCGGCCACGCGTGTGAGTATGGGGGGTCATTGTCATATCAGGTTCGATCCTCTCTGTATGTTATGGTTGTTTTCCAATTTGGTTTCCAATCTTCCCTTTAGCTTAACCAAAGCTATTTTACTAACTCACGTCGGGCCATAAGGGCATACTATGTTTATGTTTGTTCGGTGTGCTTGGATCACTATATCCGAGGCACCTTGTGTTAAGTTATCCGTTCAATTAACGAGACGGTAACGAGTTATGTAACGAGCTTGTCATGAGACTGGCAACATTCTCTAGGCTACAAGTGAACTGACTATGTTTGGGCCGGTTCATAAAGGGAACCGTTCCCGTTATGTTATATATTATTGTTGTGCTGCAATTCTTATTGCGATGTGATGTGATATGTTGTTAAGATGTGGAGTATGTGAATTATGGATATGAATTCCAGTTTATTGTAAGAGGCGTTTAAGGATAACCCGATTGGTGGGTATGTGTCGTCTATTAAGGAAATAGCTCCGTTAAAGGAGAAACACTCTAGGGGTTAAAGATCACAATGAGTGATTTGTTAAGTGTAGTTGTATTGGCTGTTTTAATGAGCCATTGTTGTGCAGTGTAATGTGTTGTGTATTTGTAGTTTACATGCATGATTCAAATATAATCAACCGCATGCTAAGACGACAAATAGTTGTGCGTGGCCTGGTAGCATGTGGGCTGCGGGATTACCATACCAGCAAAGGTGCTGAGCCCCTTGGGGGCCACCCTTTCTCTTCTTTTCCTATTTCAGGTACAAAGAGCTGGAAGCCGTTCGAGAGTAGGACGGGGTAGTCGTTTGTACATGGGTAATCATTTAAGTTATATAGGTACAGTAGGTGTAATAAGACCGAAATTGTTATCGGCATCAGCTTGTAAATACTCGGTACAGTTGGAAGGTATGTGTATGTTTAGTTGTTAATGGAAAGGGATAGTAATGTGTAGTCGCTTGGGAATCTAGTCCATCAGACCGATACAATGTATATGTAATAGCCTTGTTAGCCACGTGGCTGGTTAACGGCGTGTAACACCAACGAGTTAAGTAATGTGATGAAGTATATTTTCCGCTGCAGATTGTTGTTAAGTGTGTTGTTGTTGGATGGGGTGTTACACTTGTTGTCGTGGTTGTGCCAGAAGTTGCTGTAATTGCAACTGCAACGTTTTGTGCTCCTTGCGAATGGTCGAGATCTCATTGTGAGCGTCTTGGGATTTGTTCATCAGAGCCGACATCATGTCACGCAATTCAGCCATTTCGGCCTCTGATGAAGATGCAGGGTGGGATGGTCGATATTGCCTCTGACCTCCCTGGTAGCCGGCTTGACTTTTGAAGTTTTGAGGGGGTTGGTTCCCCTGTGGCCATGGCTTCCTGTACCATTGATTGCTCACATAATTGACTTCCTCAGCATTCTGAAAGTCTGTCATGTCAAGGCCTTGAGCGTGTGGTCGTGCACTAACCACATTCACTTGCCGAGGGAGTTTATTCATTGTTATTTGCTCCACCACCTTCTGTAGAGCGCTAACCTTCGTGGACGTTTGAGCATTACTCTCCAACAACTGCTCATGACTTTGCATTAGTTTGTCAAATTTAGCGTCACCCTTGCCCACTTGATATAAGCCAGCGGTACCACCCCTGGTTCCACCTATGGCCCAATCTCTAATCTCTTCGCAAAGAGATTCAATTCCATTGAGGAATTGATCTCCAGGCTTCTTCAGTATGTATGCGCCAAGGGAGGATAGGATCATCGTCTTGCATTGGTTAACCAATCCTTTGTAGAACAACTGAGATAGTTGTTCCTTGGTGAGGCCGTGGTGTGGACACGTGCGTAGCAACCCCTTGAATCTGTCCCAAGTCTCACAGATGCTCTCCGAGCTAGGCTGTCTGAAGTTGTATATCTCGGCGATCATCTCCAGGGTGCGACTTGGAGGCATGAACTTGTCATAGAACTTGGTGGCCATATCTCCCATGTGGAAATAGTATTGGGGGTCAAACTATGGTACCACTTGCTGGCGTTCCCCGTCAGACTATGGGGAAAGAGGGAAAGTCTGGCGTATTGGAGTACATTGTTTGTGGAGGTTAGGCTGTTTGTGTGTTGCAAGAATTTGGTGACGTGGAGCAAGGCATCGTCCGGGTTCGACCCGTCAAACATACCCAACTCCTTGATGCATCGGATTTGATGATATGGCTTGAGCTTTTGCCATTCATCATACTCATTTTGTGCAAGGAGAGGGAGGTCGATTGCTGGCTTTTGGCCTTGGTTGGAAGGCCTGTTTATGTTACGGACGGTTGGTGCTGCCATTGGTGTAAGAATTGTGTTTTGTAGGGTTCGTTGTTGCCTTAAAGTACGAAGCAAGGTTCTCTCGATCTCAGGATCAAAGTTGAATAAATTCTCTGGAAGACTGTTTGATCGTAGATGCATTCACCAAGATAACTTCAGGAGGAGCAAGAGAAAAACGTTATAACATTCGTATTAATAATTGTCAAAATAGTTACATAAGTAAATTTACGAAATGAATAGAAGAATAAAATTGGTCATGCCGGACTCATTGTCGGGTGTGAGGCGCCCGACATTGGACTTCCTCTAATACTGCCGGGTTGACATTACCCGGCATCTTGCCCGGCTTCTTCAAATTCGAAAATAAAATAAAAGACTCAATGCATACGGAGTATCAGAAGAGAGAAATAAACAAATGGTGTAAACAAGAATAAAATTCAAATTGTTAAAAACTTAACACATTACGAAATTTTGAAAATAATTTGAACGTGCCGGACATCATGCCGGGTAAAACCTGTCTGGCATCGGACTTCCTCCGACTATGACGGGCATCAGATGTTCGGCATTATGCACAGTACATTCAAATCTGCAAATGCTAAAGGTGAAAAAAAATCAAAGAAACAAAGAATAAAGAATAGGGCGTTTTACCGAATTTAGGACTTGGACTAATTCCAAGTCCCCGGCAACGACGCCAATTTGCTAACTAGTGATTGTAGGGGAAAATATATACAAACAAAGAATGAAAGAATAAACTAAATATAAAATAAACCTACAACTCTATACGGGTAGCAAACAAAACCCGGTCGGAATATAGCATGAGCAAACTACGACCAAGAGTATCGAACCCAAGGGACTTATAGAAAATTAGTCCTAATCCCGGTAATACCTATTCTAAACAGGGGGAATTGAAAATGATAATTAAACTAAAACTACTAACTAAATAAACTAACTTTGACTCGGGATGATAATCAATGTAAGGACAAGTATAGTTATAAGCCAAACCACAATGTTTCAAAATTTATCTGGCAAAATGACTTGCTGGATGTCATGTCGGATGATAGATGCACGACACCTTCAAATTCTTTGAATGTGCCGGACACAAACCACCCGGCATCACATCCGGCACCTTTCAAGTTGTGAATGGTATTTCCTGTTTCTGGTTCGACAACAGGAACTCATTACCCACATTTGCTCCGTGCATATCTCATGCCTCGAAAACGAACAGGATAATGGAGAATAACAGATTAATTTCAATCTTCAGTCATGTTGCCCACTTTTCAGAACAACACCGTCGAAGACCACTAAGGCCCCTCAACCCATTCTACTTTTGTCTTGTGAACCTCAAATAGAATTTAGAAGAAAGAAGAATAAGTAGCGATCTCATTCTGCTTGAATGAAGACCAAAACCTTAGTTGGTGAAACTTGCACTTTTATTAATAACTATAAGAGTATTTTACAAGGAGGATCATCCCTAACCAAAGAACTAACAAGGAATTCTACATCACCATCCACACAACTACAAGAAGAGAATACAAAGGGGAGAAGGAAATGATCATAGCCTTAACCCGACAAGATCTTCTTCTTCTCTTCGCGTGGATGGATCTGCAGAATTTCCTTGGACACCAATAATGGAATGGGCCGGAAATGGAGTGTGAATGGAGTGTATTTGGTATGTTGAAGTGTGTGAAAGGGTAGCCCTTATCGTCCTATTTATAGGTAATAAAATCCATGTATGCCGAGTGACATGCCGGGTAAAAGTCATCCGACACCTAATAAAACACGTGCCAACTGTTAACGGTCGAAACCGCCAAATCTGCGCGAACCGACGCCTGTGCCGGAAAGGAGATGTCCGGCACCACACCCGACATAGGTTGGTTTGGCAACGGTCATTAACTGCCACCTTCTGGTCAACCGAGGCGACTTTCCACATATGTGCCGGATAGAAATTACCCGGCAACATACCCGGCATAGCACCCTTTTCTGCTCCATGCTTGTGCCGTGCAGGAGTTACCCGGCCTTATGTCCAGCATTTTGGTCATGTTTCCTTGCATGGAAAACATATAAAAACATAAGACTGAACAAATAATACACTTTAATACATAATATAATATAAATATTAACTACTTAACCTTATTTAGATAATTATATAACTAAATCTAATGCATAAAATACGATAAGTCTGCGGCTTATCATAGCTCTAGCAATTTCAAGGCACTAGAATGAAATCCAAAATTTACTGAAATGAATCTTACTAGACGCAATGGCAAACCGAGAAAATTAAGCTTTGTTTGATCCCTATCAATTTTCTCTCTGGAGTGGCTGTATCGACATGCTTCACCATACTTGCATCCACTAGGTGAAAGCAAGAACTAGAAAATTTGCAACAAAAATACATGTAGAGTATCAACTTGACTCATCAAATTAAGTATAACAAAGCATATCTACTGAATAATGGAATGAATTTGTAATATATGACACCAAATATTGTCATACATGCCGAGAGAAGTAAAATTCACCCTCATGTCATAACTAGTTGGTGGGTAATAAAACCAACATTGAACAGGATTGTGGCAGATCTCAAGTAACTAAAAGGCTCCTCAAAAATCAACAAGATACATACTCCATAGAAACTAGGCAAATTAAACCTATCATGAAAGGACGATCATCACAAATCATTTTGTAGTACATGACTACGTTGGCCCCCAATGATCTCATTAGAAATTCTAGGATAAAGGTGAAATTGCATAGCTTACTTTCTGTTCTAATCCATACTCTACTTGAAAGAGCAAGTAGCAGTAAATATCATAACTGATGAAATGTGATAGAATGCTCCCCCTAAACCATCACACACCATGCTTCACAAATACAACCAGGCTTAAAGTAGAACAAAAATGGTATGATTTGCCTAGCTAAAATACATATTTGACCAAAGGGAAAAAAAGGGAAAGAGGTTATAAATATAATATGCTTAAACACATAACTGAACCAGAGAGGTAGAAACAGAAAATCAAAGCATCAAGTGTAGTGTAGAACATTAAAACACCTGCAAGATGTGATCGAAGAAATAAAATCTGCTATTGTTTGTTTCATAAGGTGCGGCAAAAGAAATCAAATTCTGCTATCGTTTTCTTTACAAGGTGCAACAGAAGAAATCAAAAACCGATATCATTTGCTTCACAAGGTAGACCAAAATAAATCAAAAACTGCTATCGCTCATAAAAAAACCTCACACGGTGCGCAGAGATGTACGTCCTTTGCAACAAAGGGACCATGCCCATGTGTATATGTTTTGGGTATGTGCTCAACACATTTTCAACCATCAGATTACAATTTTCCTTTTAAAACATTAATCTCAACCGTAAATTATTCTGTTTATTTAATAATTGGTATTGTAAAATAAAAAAAACAATCAAATAATTAGAGAACAGTATAATAGAATTTTACAATTAAGATTTCAATAACTATTTTTTCCACTATCATTGAAATATATGGTAAAAACAAAATATTCAAATTACGGAAGTTTCTTCTCCATCCATTATCAACTTTCTTCGATAATTATTTCTTTCCATTAATAAATTTAGATGGTTTATCTTTTCTTTTCATATTAGATCGTGGCAATATATAATCTCGTCTAATATTACAAATCATAGGGATATGTCTAATATTTCTTTTGTATTTCTAAAATTACAAATTAAATTTGACATATATACCCCTATAATAAAAATTAGAATCTACACCATCAATTTAATTTTTAGAGATCTAATGGTCATGATATACTTGAGCACCATGCTCAAAAATCCTTTTGGCCACCTTCCCCTCGTTGATTTCCTTTGTACACCAGTTAGGATTTCATAATTACCGTGAGTGATAGGCGCAGAGAAAGCAGTTCCTTGTTAGCAGAGCATTCAATTCCTTGTTAGCAAAGCATGTAGTTCCTTGTTCACCACTTAGAATTGCAAAATCACCGTGAGTGATAGGCGTAGAGCACCAGTTCCTTATTCGCCAAATGAAGATTGCAAAATTAGCGTGAGTTAAGATTAAGAAGAGGGGCATAGAATGTATGTTCCTTTGATCGCTAGTGACAATTCAAAAATTACCATGAGTTATATGGAAAACAGGCATGAGCATGTAGTTCCTTTTTTGCCGGTTAGGATTGCAGAATTACTGAGATTGATGGGAGAGCTTACAATCCTTGTTCACCCTTTAGGATTACAAAATTACCGTGAGTGAAGACCAAAAAGAGGGGCAAAGCATGTATGTTACTTTAATCAATAGCAAGGATTGAAAAATTACCGTGAGTGAAAATGGTAAACAGGCGCAAAGCATGGAGTTCCTAGTTCACCCAGTTAAGATTGCAGAATTACCGTGGGTGAAAGTGGAAAATAAAAGAGTTTGGATTGCGTAATTACCATGAATGATGGTCGTAGAGCATCCTTGTTTGCCGTTTAGAATTGTAAATTTACTATGAGTGAAGATCCAAAGAAGGGCATAAGCATGTATGTTACTTTAATCGCTAGCAATGATTGAAAAATGACCGTGAGTGAAGATTGAATACAGATGCAGAGCATGGAGTTCCTTGTTTGCCAATTAAGATTGCAGAATTACCGTGAGTGAAGATGGAAAAGAAGAGAACAATTAGGGTTTTAATTTAGTGTAAGTGACATGTTTCGTTTAAGCCTATTTTTCATTTTATCCGCGACACAATAATATCCGTCCCCATCTGAGTGGGATTTGAAATTCCGTCTTCATTTAAGAGGGAATTTAATTATGTCTCTGTGTGAGATGATATAGAGACAATATTTTCGTCTCTGTTTTGTCTTTACATAGCGCCAAATGTTAAAATTTCCCGCCTAATGATTCCCACACTAACCCGTCTCCATTCTAAATTTGGTTGATCTCAATTATTTTAATCTTCATTTTGTCTCTAATCCATCTTCATTCGTCTCTGTTTGGAGAAAGAAATATTTTCATCTCAAGTTACGTCTCTATATCGTGTTTTTTAGTAGTAATATAAGAAGAAGGCTACGATACCCCCATCCCACATCGGGATATGAGTAGTAATGTTAATGGTTTATAAAGGATACATATGGGTTGATTACAATAGCGTGATCTTCCACTTTAAGCCCAAGTGAGAATATAGGCCTTAAATGAACTAGTTTTCAAGCCTGAATGACTTGGAAGCTAGGTTGTTGGACAGTTACCCATATGGAGTGTTACAAATGGTATTAGAGCCGACTCGGGACCGTGTCAGAATGGACTACCCGACACCTACCGAGGAGGTCCATGGGACTTTGATGTTAGGCTTGTGACGAGGATACCACATTTTTGAGTGGGAGAGTATGTGATACCCTCATCCCACGCCGGGATAATGTGAATGGTTTATAATGATACATATGAGTTGATTACAACAATAAGACCTTTCACTTGTATGCCTAATTGAGGATAAAAAGGCTTAAATGGGCTAGTTTTCAAGCTCAAATGGCTTGAGAGCTAGGTTGATGAACAGTTGCCCGTATGGGGTGTTATAGAGGCACTCATGACCACATGGTATAACACAAATGAGGACACTAGAAGCAGTGGAGAAAACTCTGGAGACTCATTTGATAAGGAGAGAGCCAACATCTACCTAGATGAAGGATGCCTTTCCAACAACCTCGATTACAAATGTTTCATGGCTCAAATCATCAGAGGGATGAGAATCATCGGTGGGAAGGAATACTTGAGTTCCAAGTGGAACAATGATGTCCTTAAGGGTGTTAAGAACGCTTAAGGGAAGAACCAAAGGGAGCGCTTTCCGACCATCTCGATAGGGGTGGGACGGGGCAAGCAGACTAGGAATAAACTCTTCTTTTTCCTCTCCCTTTTCCAATTCTCATAACTGTTGTACCTTGAATACAGTCGACAATAGAGCAAAATTGGTCGGATCGTTTAGGAGCCATTAGAACGAGGAAAATCTAAGAGGGATAAAAGGATGCGAGATTTTAGTGGGAAAATGAAGGGGAATGCAAGTAGAGAAGCAAGAAGGACAAAGGCGTAGAGAAAGAAAGAAGTGAGAACGGGACGTAACGGTTTTAAGGAAGAAGGAAACAGTAATAATTTTGTTCGTATTCCAATAAATAACACTAGTAGAAAAATGATTTTAAATGACGCACTTTAAACCACGGTTAAAAAAATAACCGTCGTTTAAACATTATAAACCACGGTTCTTGGGGAAACCGTCGTTTATGTTGCATGCTTCATCAGATAAATGACGGTTTTGTAAATAACCGTCGTTTATAACACACGCTTAGAAGCAAAAACGACGGTTGTATTGGAACCGTCGTATAAAGCTACTATAAACCACGGTTCCTAATGAACCGTCGTTTTAAATGTCACGCCAACAATTTAAAACCACGGGTATTTTGAAACCGTCGTTTATTGCTTCCGTCCATTAGCCTTTAAACGACGGTTTATCTAATAACCGTCGTTTAAAAGTCTTTAATTAAAAACCCGTCCTTTCTTCTTCTCTTCTTCCTGCGTTCTCTTTCTCTGGCGATTGGCGATTCCCGACTCCCTCCTCTTTGCCGTCAAGCCACCACCCTCCACTCCACCGCCTCCTCTATTGCCGTCGAGCCACCCTCCACTCCACCGCCCCACTCCCGTCGATAACAAACGGGAACAGCTCGCCCCTCCACCGCCCCACTCTCGGTCTCGACTTCGCTAGCTCCACCGCGCCTCCGCCCTCCTTCTCTTCCAGTCGCGGGGACAACAGACGGGAGAACTACCACCACCGCCCCTCCGCCTCTCCACCATCGCCTAGCTCCCCCTCCAGTACCGCCCCGGCCACTCCTCTGGTTTCGACAACAGACGCGCACCTCCGCCCCTCCACCGTCCCTCCTGTCAACCACCGAATCCCACTTCGGTAAATAAACCGTAGCTATGTATTTTTTGATTAGTGGCTGATTTTGTGCTTTGAGGAGTGATTAATTATCTGTTATTGTGGTTGTTGTGTCTCTGTATATGCAAGAGACAACAAAACTGAGAAGAAGAAATGTTAGAACATATGTAGTAGTAGTAGTTAGAGTTGCTGTTTGTTGCTATTATTGTGGTTGCTGTGTGTCTCTGTATGCAAGAGACAACAAAACTGAGAAGAAGAAATGTTAGAACATATGTAGTAGAAGAAGAAATATTCATGCATATTAATGAATTAAAAACCCAAAGTAATTAATAAAGCATAACCTTGTTGGTGGTGTATTAATATTGTTGTAAGTGTTGTTGTTTGTTGCTATTATTCTGGCGGGTGTTATGTTACATATTATTAATTTTGTTGTACTTCTATTGTGTTTGTTTTTGCCAAAAAAAGTGTGGAGTATCTAAAAAAACGCAATGGTCATGCCAAATGTTTTCCAGGATTTAACCTTATTCTACTTGTCGCACCATCTGCTGCTGTCAACCGCTGCCACCGGTTTGCCTGATCAGAACCCACGGTAAAACACTTGCGTTTCTGATTATGATTTTAGAAACAAATACTTATATATTGTCACGAATAAACGTTGTACTAAATTCTGCTTGTATTATGCAATCATTAGAATATATATTTGCATAGTGCGGTGAAATGTGAGATTAAGTTGAAATGGGGTGGTTGTTTTTGTTCATTGATCATATATATTATATATCTTGTCTGTCTGATAATAATTCGTATGGTTTACTGAGAATAAATGTTCTTGCTGCTACTGTGTTGTTTCTGCCTTAAAAAAATGTGGAGTGTCTAAAAATACGCAAAGGTCATGCCGAATTTTTTCCAGAATTTAAGCTGATTCTAATTCCATCGAATTTAACTTTCTTCATAATTACTTACATTTTCAGTTGAATAGGTGTTTCTACGGTTGAACAATCCCTCTTCCTTCCCATTTGTGACTTGATCATCCTTATTCATCATTAGGTTAGTTTTTTAAAAATGTTATGGTTTATTCAAATATATCTGTTTGTTAATTTGTTCAATTATTCATATATTTTTCAAATTAAAACCTTGTACTTTAATTTCATTGTATTCACTACACACAGTCGGATTGTCTACTTGTCGCACTATCTGCTGCTGTCAACCTCTGCCACCTGCCTGATCAGAACCCACGGTAAATCACTTGTATTTCTGATTATAATTTTAGAAACAAATAGTAATATAAATGTATATATATATGTACATATATATATATATATATATATATATATATATTATTATATAATATTGTCACAAATAGACGTTATACTAAATTCTACTTGTATTCTGCAATCATTAGAATATGTATTTGCATAGTGTGGTTGAAATGTGATGATGGGGTTGAAATGGGGTGGATGTTTTTGTTCATTGATCAATATATATATATATATATACATTTACTATATGCATACTTGTCTGTCTGATAATAATTCGTATGGTTTGCCGAGAGTTAATGTTGCTGCTATGTTTGTTAATTTCTGCCTTTAAAAAATGTGGAGTGTCTAAAAATACGCAAAGGTCATGCCAAATTTTTTCCAGAATTTAAGCTTGTTCGTTTGTTTAATATGTTCAATTATTCAAGTTTTTATAAAATTAAAACCTTATTCTAATTTCATTGAATAGGTGTTATATACTGCGCGCAAGAGCATTTGTCTACTTCTCCTTCTTCTGTGCTGTTCGCGCTAGCTGACCATCCAGTACTCATCAGGTTGGTATTTAAAATGTTTCAATTTATTTTTGTTTTTCTATTAAACAATGGAAAATCAATTCAAACATAGAATTACCTGTCTGAGATATACCTGATAGAGGTATGTCTTAGATAGTCCCTGTTGGGACTGTCCAATGACCTTTGATCTCACCATCTAGGTTGTGAATGAGTTAATAATATACAGTAGTTCAGTGATAATTTCAGCAGCATTACCCTAGTGTTCTTCTAGTGTACATATATATATGTGAATTGAAACGATTCGTATATATATATCTACACTAGGAGAACTGTAGGGTAATGCTGCCGAAATTATCACTGAACTACTGTATATTATTAACTTGTTCCTAGGTGAGATCGTAGGTGATTGGATAGGTTTAGGTTGTTAAATCTGTAAATAAAAAAAGAGGGGATCAATGGAACGAGTTCACGACATCTCTGGTGTGTGTTGAAAAAGGAGATGGAGCGCTCAGTGATGTACAGTGACAGATTGGACATCAAGTACCTACAAGGGGTCAATAAATTTTGCAAAGTCCTTGTTGACAATCTTAAACCAAGGGATAAGGGATATATTCGATGTCCTTGTGTCGATTGCAAGAACGACTTCAAATACCGAGGTGTGGACAAGATTAAGGATCATCTGATTCGCAGAGGGTTTACAGATGATTATGAAGCCATAACAATACTGCATGGTCAACATTCAGTACAAGTGTTTGAATGTGCTGATAACGTTGTTTCAGAACAATCAGAAATGGATGCTTCACACGATTTTGGGGATACTCAAGATGATTCACTAGGTAGTGATTCAGATGATCAGGAGGACCTTAATGCAATGATGGAAGATGTTGAACAACATTTTTCCAACAAACCCAAATCATTCGAAAATCTGATGGAAGCATCAAAGGAACCGTTGTACAGTGGATGTGAAACGCAAACACAAAACAAATTGAGCGTTGTCTTAAAACTATTCAATCTGAAGGCGAGACATGGATGGAGTGATGTCAGTTTTACAGATCTTTTACAACTGCTGAAGAATGTACTACCAAAGGACAATGTGATACCCACAACAACTTATGAGGCAAAGAAGTTAATGTGTCCGATGGGTATGGAATATAAAAAAATACATGCTTGTCCAAATGGGTGTATGTTGTATTGGAAGGAGAATGAGTTGGATGACCATTGCTCTGAATGTGGGGAATCACGCTATGTAAAAAAGGGTGACAGAAACCACATAAGCACTAAAGTGGGCTCTCCTGCGAAGGTGTTGTGGTATCTACCGATAATTCCCCGATTCAAACGTTTGTTTGCAGTTCAGAAAGATGCTGAGAACCTCCGATGGCATGCTACCCATAGAAAGGATGATGGTAAATTGAGACATCCAGCCGATTCACCACAATGGAGAAACATTGACAGAATATACCCTCAATTCGGTACAGACCCAAGGAACTTAAGACTTGGTTTATGCACTGATGGGATGAACCCTTATGGCACTTTGAGCAGTATACACAGTACTTGGCCTGTTTTATTGACAGTATACAATCTGCCACCATGGTTGTGTATGAAACCCAGACATATTCTCCTCTCTCTGTTGATATCGGGTCCAAAACAACCGGGAAACAAAATTGATGTGTTTTTGCAACCACTTATTGACGATTTAAAATTGTTGTGGAATGAAGGTGCGACGGTGTATGATTCATATGGTATGGAAAACTTCACGCTCCGGGCTATGTTGTTTTGTACGATCAATGATTTCCCTGCATACGGTAACCTCTCGGGATACACAATTAAAGGAGCTCTAGCGTGCCCTATATGTGGAGATAGAACTTGCAGTATACGGTTAAAACACAGTGGAAAAAATGTGTACATGGGCCATCGGAAATTCCTTCCTAAAGGGCACAAATATCGTAAGATGACAAAAGAGTTTGATGGAAAAACGGATCATGCAGTCGCTCGACCACCACTATCTGCTGCTGAGACTTACAATCAGTTGAAGAATGTGGTGAACAACTTCGGTCCACCAATTAAAGCCACTGAAAAGAGCATCTGGAAGAAAAAATCAATATTTTGGGAACTTGAATATTGGCAACATTTAGAGGTGAGACATTGCATTGATGCTATGCACGTGGAGAAAAACATTGGTGAAAGTGTATCTGCGACACTACTAAACGTGAAAGGAAAGACAAAAGACCATTTAAAGGGTAGAAAAGATCTGGTTGAATTGGGTATACGAGAAGAACTCACGCCACAACAAAGAGGGAAAAGAACATTCTTGCCTCCCGCTTGTCATACATTATCCAAAGAAGAGAAAATAAGTTTTTGTAGTTCTCTTCGTCATATTAAAGTGCCATCCGGTTACTCATCGAACATAGCAAGTTTGGTATCAATGTCTGATCTGAAATTGGTAGGGATGAAGTCTCACGACTATCATGTGCTGATGCAGCACTTACTTCCGGTTGCTCTCCGTGGAATCCTTCCAGCTGATGTCAGGAAAACTATTACAAATTTATGTGTTTTTTTCAAAGGAATTTCGTGTAAAGTGCTTGATGTGGAGACGCTGGATAAACTACAGAATGACCTTGTGATCACCATGTGTCAGTTGGAAATGTATTTTCCTCCTTCGTTTTTTGATATTATGGTGCATCTACTTGTTCATCTTGTTAGAGAGATCAAACATTGTGGTCCGTTATACCTTCGATACATGTATCCGTTTGAGAGATATATGGGTATACTGAAAAAGAAAATGAAAAACCGTCGGCGTCCAGAGGGAAGTATAATTGAAGGGACAGTAACAGAGGAGGTAGTTGACTTCTGCACTCACTACTTACACGGTGTTGATGTTATTGGATTACCGAAAGCAAGACATGATGGCAGGCTTAAAGGGGTTGGTACCTGTGGAAAAAATATGCAGAGTTGATTTGATACATTGAACAAGGCACATCTGGTTGTGTTGAATCATTCTGAAGTTGTTGAACCGTATTTCGATGCACACCTAGCCTACCTCAAAACAAAACACCCAACGATGAGTAATGCCAAATTAAAAAAAGAGCAGAATGCAACATTTGTTAAGTGGTTCAGACAGAAGGTGTTGTATGAAGATTCAAGGAACGTGGATGAAATGATCCAGTTGTTGGCACTTGGTCCAAATCTCGATGTGTTGTCTTATGAAGGATATGATGTAAATGGATTTTCGTTTTACACTGAACGTCAAGATTGTAAATCGACAAACCAGAACAGTGGTGTGCATCTTATCGCTTCACAAGACATTTTCACAGGAACAAATCGTAATACACTGAAGAACGAATATTATGGTGTTATTGAGGATATTTGGGTCTTGAATTACACTAGTTATGAAACTTGTGTATTTCGTTGCAAATGGGTGGACAACAAACAGGGATATCGTGAGGAGGATCATGGTATGAAGCTAGTTGATTTAACGACAGCGGCTCCTACTGATGAACCCTTTATCGTTGCATCAAAGGCAAAACAAGTATTCTACTGTCGTGATCAGTCTAATCCCAGATGGTCTATTGTAATGCAGAGTAAAAGATCGATAGTTGGGATTGATAATATTGTTGATGAGGATGAATACGACTGTGAAGATGAAACAGATGTACCTATTCGGTTGCCGATGGAGGTAGATAATGTAACTAATTTTGAATATCGAAGGTCCGACCACAACGAAGGATTGTGGATTGAACGATGAAATGTTATTTTGTAAGTTTGGTTGACAATATTATATTAATTATTTCATTTTTGTCATGTTTCAATATTTGATTCAGTAGATGTTCGTATTAACCTTGTTAATTGTTGATTATTTTTCAGATTATGGATCCTGACGATAGAGTCGAAGAGGACTTACTGTTGGGGTTGGATGATATTGACGATGACGTCCCTACTGAAGAACCACCAGCTACATCTACTTCGCAGGACACTCGGAAGGGACGTGGACCGACCCGTGGGTTGAAGGAGAAGAAAATGCTCCCATCGATTTGTTCTGGGACAAGTACCTCCGACATTCTGGTGGGTCGAAGCAGCAGTTTGCTTCTACTTGGGATTGATGGTAAAATCCCATTGTTCGATTAATAAGGATTGGAAGATCAAGAAAAGGCAGACAAAGACATCATGTGGCAGATGGTGCAGAAGAAATACAATGTCGCGGCTGAACTTCGGAAGAAGATTGAATCACTTTTAGCGACATCGCTGCGACAATTCAAGCATCGGTTGGTAGATGGTTGGATTAACAAACCGGGCTCCAAGAGGTCACCGCCGTGGGTAGTGTATGATGGTATGTCACGGAGGAGGACTGGAAGATATTCTACGACCATCGCCAGACTGAAGAGTTTAAGGTACTTTTACAATTATTCGTCTTAATTATTTAAGGAATAAAATTTAACAAATATTTTTTTTATTATGTATAACTTACAAATATACAAATTTTGTAACAGTTACGTCAAGAACAAGCGAGACGTAACCGGGCGAAGAATATATAAGCACTACATGGGGCGAGCTGGATATACGGGGCGGTTGGAGAAGTGGAAGAGCGAGGGCTTACTGACGAAGACGAATGAAGACGGCACTCAGTCAGTTGTTGATACTGTTGACGATGCAAGTAGGGTGCAGACATTTATGCTGGGGCGCATGAAGAAAAATGACGAGGGAGTCTATGTGTTCCCGCAGAGCGAGACTGCTGAGTTGGCTTCAAATTGTAAGTATATATTTTAAAAGTTGTTGTTTACTAATTAGTAACTTCATTTCTAATATTTTTGTAATTTAAAATAGTCTGGATCTACTGATCGATGGGAGATGGTCCCGCCCCTCCGTCTCAGGATGATCCACTGAATAAGGCCCTTGGGCAAAAGGATCATCCAGGGCGAGTGCGGGGGCTTGGAGGGGAAGTTCGCCAAAAAGACGTGTTTTCTACGTCTCGATCGAGAGTACCGCAGGCTGAAATAGAGAGAATGGTGGATGAACGGGTGCACGACCGGTTGGCGGAGTCGGAAAGACGTCACGCTGAGGAGCTCAGACGTCACGCTGAGGAGCGTCAAGCCTACGAGGAGCGCCTGCGAAGACTTGAGGCTTTAGTATTGGGCCAGGTGCATTCTCCTACACCGACACCTACTCTACACCGGCGTCTGCTCCTACTGCGACGGCGGATACATCGATAGTGGCCGCGTCTCCTACACCGGCACCTACTGCTACACCGACGTCTGTTCCTACCACGACGGCGGATACTGTCGATGATCCTGCACCGACGTCTGCTCCTACCACGACGGCGGATACTCCGATGGTCGATCATCCTGCACCTTCTTCTCCTACCAGAGACACATTTCCTTATCAAAACCTTTCGGTTTGTTCTTTTTTCCTCCTTAGTTATTTTAACATTACTTTTAAAACAATATAATTTTATTAGCTTGCTTACTGTTGTGAGTTGATGTAGGTGGCTAAATCATGTCATCTGTTTCAAGTGTTGGATGGTGGGACTGTTCATGTTGCATTCGGTCGGGTTTTACAGACCGGACCGAACACTGTAGTACATTTCAAGCCCATCCCACCTCTCCACGCTCGTGTGATGGTAGACGATATTGTGAAAGGTCATGAGGACTCTCCCCTTCCGTTGGAGTGGAATCAGTGGAGTAAAATAGTTCAAGCAAAATCTTCAGTTGTTCCATGGCCATATTCTCTCATTGATGTCAGTGACAAGGTAAACTATTTACATGCTTACTGTTCAGTTTTTTACTTGACTGTTGACTGATATGTTATTATTTAATTTTGTATACTATTAGATTGATAAGGAATTAAGACCGGTTAAGAAGAGGAAAGTGGATAAGGGGAAGGAAGTTGTGAAATCAAATGAGGAGAGTCAGAGTGTGAGAAAGGAAGTGGTCAAGCCTTTCGATATGACTCCTAGGAGAGCCGCCATTCTGACACCCAAGTATCTGAAGAAGTTGACAGACAAACAAAAAATGCTGTATGACTTTTTCATGACGAAGCCACAGTCTGTCACCAATTTCAACATGAAAGTGTCTAAGCATGTTTTCCACTCCCCCGAGCCCAGAGATCTGATGATTACCGTGAGCGATCTAAGAGAATTTTTGATGGGAGACCTGCTTAACATCTCTGTGATTCAGGCCTATTGTCTGTAAGTATCTTTTAAATTATTAAATTATCTTTCATTTTTTTAAGCTATTTAACATATCTTATGAAAAAATGTTGTTTAGGTGTTTGACTAGTAGACTGCTAGCGAGCAAGAGATTATGTGCCCTCTCTTTCTTGTGTCCGCAATTGATGTCAGCAAATCAGGCCGCATTGGATGAGCAAGGATGTGTACAGCATGTGAGGCAGGGATTTTGTTCTGCGGTGCGAAGAAAAAGCAAATATTTGCTGATCCCATATCATCAGATGTAAGTACACAATAACTGGAATTTTTTGCTTCCTAATTGTGATATTTAATAATTGTTGTACAAAACATTCTTTGTTTTATCTGTGGCAGCAATCATTGGATGTTGTTGGTGTTGTGTATCGACACCTCATGCTTATTGATACTAGACCCATTGGGCGGCCCTGATGACCTTCGAGAGATCGCTGTAGAGAAATGTTTGAAGGAGTGAGTATTCAAAAATTTTAATGCATTCTGTATTTATTTTAAGCTTGTCCTAGATTATTGACAATAAATGGCTTCATTTTAAAATGCTGTATTTATGCAGGGGTCATAAGCTTGGTTTGAGTGATGTGAAGAAACCATTCTCCATCTTGGACTTCCATTACATACGTGTAAGTAATCATTTAATTTATGCGTTTTTGTATTAAAGTTAAACGTTTAATTTTTTGATCTATCTAAAGTTGGTAATCCATGGATGGTGTGATGACAGTGTCCTCAGCAGCCTGATTCACAAAGCTGTGGCTATTATGTGATGCGGTACATGTTCGAGATTGTACAAAATATTGACACGCTTGCTGATGATGACAAGGTAAACCATACCAATCAAAGTTTTAGTTAAAGTTATTGCATTTGAAATAAAATTGTGTACTAATGATGATCAGTTTCTTTTTATGGACAGATCGTTTCTTTTTTCACACAAGCAGGGAGCACGTATTCCAAAATCGATCTCACTTTGTAAGAGATCATCTATCGCAGTTTTGGTGTAAAAATTACTTGAGTGTTACTTAGATCTTATCCTAGTGTAGTTAGACTTACACTTTTGTTTGTGCTGAAGCAACGTAGACTCTCAAAGAGTTTGTAAAGTTCAACTCTCTCTTATTTTTGAAAGTTTGAATGGGTTTGTTTGCAATTCGTTTTCAATGTTGCAATTCAAACTGGCAACTTGGTTTATGGTCATATAGTGTGGTTGGTTATCAAAGGGCAATACCAGTTGGATGCCCTGTACAGGTTGTATATGCGATTGTAAATTGTGGAAAACATTGTGGTAGAGGCTTAAAAAACAAAAAAACTAAAAAAAAAAAAGAAAAAAAAACCACGGTTACTTAAAAACCGTGGTTTAAAATTCAGTGGAACGACATTTTAAACCACGGTTTTCTACAGAACCGTCGTATAAAAGTCATATACCACGGTTTTACAGACGAACCGTCGTTTAAAAGCTGATATACCACGGTTACAAAGCCAAACCGTGGTATAAAATCGGTCTGATCCGCGACAAAAACAATTAAACGACGGTCATATAGAAACCGTGGTTTATATCGCGATTTTAAACGACGGTTTTGAACCGTGGTTTATAGGCATTTTCGAATATACGACGCGCGTATTAACCACGGTTTGGAACCGTGGTATATAGGCTTTTTAACCGTGGTTTAAAACATTTTCTGCACTAGTGGAGGTATTACAATCAAGATGATTAATGCATTTAAACTTTTATTTTCTTAATTGACAGTGATTCCAGTATCATTTTTCATGTGGTACTTTGTATGTTTGGCACTGGTATTATAACGATGGTAACCAGGTACTTTTTTCAAACACATCTAGCATCTCATCAGCATATGATGCCAAAAACTCTCATTTATCAATGGTGCTTTGTAAACAAAATAAAGTATTCAAAAAACATATAGGTATTGTTTACTAACACACCAAATATACAACAATGAACATAACAAAACACCTAGTACATATTCACTTGATACCTGTATTATAACGAACTACAATGTTGACCATATTTGCATTCATAAACTTGTTTTCTTATAAGTGGCTGAAAGTTCAACATTAGAGCGATGATAAGGTTCTAAATGAACATAACAAAACACTAAATAATGTTTCGCTTAGTACACCATCATATAATACCAAACTACCTATATTGAAACACCAATTGTATGATAACAAACTACCTATATTAAAGCACCAACAGTATGATAACAATTTACCTATATTGAACCACCATATGATACCAAACTATCATCCATATGATACCAAACTATCATCCATATGATACCAAACTATCATCCATATGACACCAAACTATCATCCATATGATACCAAACTATCTACGATATGATACCAAACCACCTATATACACCAAAAATTACAAGGCTATGTCTTGCAGCTTGTTGATGATGGGGATCACTGTGGAACCTAGTGGTGCCCCCGTTACAGAAGATGTGGTAGACTGCGGCACCCTGTTTTCAATCTATTTGCATCTCCGACTTCAATCTGGTGTGCGAGATGCAGCAGTTCAAATGATTCATCTCTGCAAAGGCTGGCACAAGAAGGGAATGGAGAGAGGCGCATAGCATGTATGTTGATTATTCACCAATTATGATTGCAAAATTAACGTGATTGAAGAGAACAAAGACATCTTCAATCTGGTGTGTTGAGATGCACCAAGTCCACTTATGTATCTCTGTAGAGGCACATACATAAGAAGATAATGAAGAGCGATGCAGAACATACACGTTCATTATTCAACAATTAAGGTCACAAAATTACCTTGTGCGAAGAGAATGAAGACGACTACAAGTTGCGTCACAAGAAATCAAAAACTTCTATTGTCTTCTGCCCCATCTTCAATCTGGTGTGGGAATGCGGTAGTTTATTCAATTCTATGTGTGTGAAATGCGACAGCTTCTTCAATTTTGTGTGGGCGAGATGCAGCAGCTTCTTCAATCTTGGTGGTAGAGAACGGCGGTTCTGCACAAAAATGAAAAAGGGAAATATTTGTTGAAGTATATAATGAGGGACGAGTTATAATGAACTACGCTACTTTTACGGAAACTACCCACCACTTTTTACTACTCAAATTACTATTTTGAATTGATTATTTGAAAAACAAAAAGTTTTATAAATTGACATAATCACCACCCTCCAATATCATACCACCTAATCTAATGGTCAATAATTAGTCCAGAATGGTTAAGGGACAAAATAGTATCCATAATGTAATCTATATTCCATCATTGTCACCTGTGAACCGACTACATTCTCAAATAATTTTTTTTTTTGATATAATTACATTCTCAAATTAATTAGCGACGTTACAAGCTAGTTATTAATATATTAGTTTATACTTTAAGCTGAAACTGTGTAAAATTATCAAGTCTATTTGTTATTTTATGTTAAGGCCCTATTTGTTCCAGCTGCTAGCTTGTATTTTAATATTTATTATAGACCAGTTATGGTAGTTTAGTTAATTTATAATTAATTGACAAGTAATTAAGAGTTGGCTCAGTTTTCTGACTACTCTAATTATTAATCGATAAGTAACTAATGATGGTACCTAGATAATTGATAAAAAGTAAATAAAGTTCCATTAAACTTCCATAATCATCAACCCACCATAGACTAAATATAAAGAGTATGAATATAAAGTAATTACGTTAATAGAGGTAGCTTATTGAGAGATTAACGAGCAAGATGCAGATGCTCCTCCCACTAATGTTTGCGCATAAGCTCCTTGGGGTAGTGGAATAGCGCAGTAAGCTCATTTTCTTATGCAATGCAACGTTTCTTTTTTCCACAAGCGAAAAGAACTTAATTATCAATACAAGTTATCTATCAAGCAGTGTGATCAACCAATAAATCCTAATTTCCACACAGAGATAATGCATATTTTGTGCTTAATTTACATGTAATGTTTAATTCATGATGATGTATCAGCTATATAATATCATAGCTTCCCACAGAAACACTATCCACTCCGGTAATCTTAGCCTTATCACAGCCTTCAACACATTACCATCAACTGGAGTATTAGAAGCAGCAACCCAATCTTGATAGCTGTGAAGGCTGCCAGTGAAATCCGTGAAGAGGCCGTCTACTCCCATCTTATTGATCCAGTAATCATATTCATTATATGGGTCTTGATAGAAATCAAAGTGCAAGAACTTGTTTTCGTTTCTGAACGTATATGGATGCACCTTCAGGATATCAAATAATAAAAAATTTAGGAAATAAACACTCTTCTACAAGAAGAATCATTACAGAAATACTAAGAAAAAATGCACACCTTTAAGCCATGGGCATGCGCTCTGTTAACAAGATCCGTAGGCGCTTGCAGATAATTGTTTTCAACTGGAACAACAGAATCCTTCCAAGGTCCAATCCCCACAACATACTGTTTTATGTACTCAAAGTACTCATTGGAAGTGATTTCAGAATATGTCTGCATCATCAATCAAGCAATCAACACTCAACACACAGCCACAGCAGCAACTTAAACAGTTCAGTAATAATTGGATGAAACATATAATATGCACAACATATAACGAGAAAAGGGTGTGAGTGCCTGCTTAGTATCCTGAGTAGGTATTGTTGCATCATCGATTAATAAGATTTTTGGTGATTCAATTTGGTTCGATATGTACACGAGTGATGTTGGAGCAAAGGACTGGATGAAGACAGGTTGCTTTTTCCAATCGTTCGATAGATATTGACCTTTGTATCCGTACTTCTCAAGCGTCTGAACAAAAATGTCCTCAAACCTCTTGTCATTGGGCCACTTTACCTATAACAGAATATACAATGATCTTAGTTTATATCACGTAGGAGTGCGAGTTTAAAAAACGTAAGCCTAGAGGATTTGTATAGTACAGCCACTAAGCACTGACATGTTGGTTAATGAAAATTGGATTCTTGATCTCAGGATAGATACCAACTACTCTTGGGGCATTAAGCGCTATGGAGATAAATTTCTCAAAATTGATGATAAGATGCTTTCCTGCACAAGGTATTCCAGAAGTAACGTTAAGACGTACAGCTAATTTGACCATGGACCTATATCAACTGGCACTAGCAACAAAGCAATACAGAAATTTTCTCAACTAACCCACCATTATATCCTTGATCTCGGAAGGGAAATCGTTGCTTTGTCCTTAACTTTTGAAGTTCCTCCCATGTGAAATCCACTGCAGAAAATCCACATACATTACTGCTATCCATATCTAGTTTAAAAGGTTGACATCTCAAGGTCAGAAGGTAGACAAAAAACAAAAAGATAGGACAATTAAGACAACACTACAAATGTGACTAGAAATTATCAACATACCAGTAAAATATCCAGTGGTATAGACCCCTTGTACCTCATAAGTTCTTCGGCGACTAGAGAACTCTTTGAGAGATTTGATGTCTGTTGTCTCATCAAGGATCAAATCGTGGAAACAGATGAGGACACCATCTTTCGTCGATAAAATATCAGTTTCTATGAAGTCAGCTCCTTCTTCAATTGCTCTCTGTCAGATGCAGCAACATAATGGTAAATGTGGTTCAAATTCTAAAATACTACAAAAGCCACAGTGCTTACGCATTAACCAAGGATTCACAAGTCGCTCTGCATGAAAAAACTTGAAACATACAAGCACAAAGACATGGTCATGTGTTCAGATTATCTATAAACTCCAAATGCAAGAGGTTATATAAGATACTAAGAGTATATGACATGAATGGACTTCTAAGTTCGAACAGAAAAAAACATACATAAACCAATATCAATTTCTGATCACACCATCCTGGTGACAGAGCCAAGTTCGATCTTCTTATGGCCATGAAATATGAAAGTTGTTGCAAGGTCTTTCATTTTCATGCCACCTAGAAAGATGAAGATTGCTAAATTCTTTGAAAACAATCAGAATCAGTTGATATTCGGGAGAGTGATAACAGACTTGTACTGAAGGTAATTGACTGAACTTATGGAACTCAGTGAACGAAGATGCCTAAATGTGTAGCAAATAACATGAAATTTCTTAACTGCAATACACATCTAAATATGGGTTTAAGGCAGGAAGTGTTAGCATAATACTGAATCATATCTTCTTTGTCCGGAACTCAAGAGACCTTAACTACCGTATTTCTGGTGTTCACTAAACATATGCCTACAAACAACAAAAAAATACATACCACATAGGCAGGCTCAGTTTCTTCAGGTAGTTCTCCATTTGATCCCCTATGTGCAATGTTAAATGGACGGAAATTCTGTAAGGGTTGTCTGTCGCCTTTATTAGCACTTTTGGGAAGAGGACTGAAAGGCCTTGCAGCACACCCAACAGCAGATAACAAAAGAGCAAAAGCGATAATATCGTCCACTAATATCATCAATACAAAATGCGGATTAGTTACTCTGCAATGGTATAGATCAAAGTTCTAGTGATATTAAGGAATTTAGTCAGGCTTGCACATTTCCACAACATATTCTTGTTTCTCCAAGTTTCTCCCTAGAATGCTAGAAAGCTGATACATAACTGTACTAGGAACATACAAGAACTTAAATAAACTAAAACCTTATAAAATCAAGAGATAAAGTGTAACATTCCATAAACTTAGATAACAAGAAAGAGAATGAGCTGTAATTAGTTTTTTAATTTCCAAATTGACAGCCATCCATACTGCCAGTGTTCCGCTTCTTTCATTACAAACATCAGTCTTTCAAATTTATAATGGGGGAAGTTTCCCGGCAGAATAAGGACCTCAGACTAGACTTGCATGAGTTCTTTACAAGCTACATTTCCTAATCATTTGGCATACATCCAATTGGTCTTTCCCATAGATGCAAGTTAGGATAGCTTAGAAGAATATGATCAAATCCCAACAAATTTCTATGTCCATCAAATACATTATAAGCAAGAGACGATAAACACAAATTATACCACCCTCGACAAAACCGAAATTTGAAAGCAGTCGGGTCAAAGTTTGTTGACTACTTGACAAGGTCACAAATCCGTGCCTCTATTGTTGCCCACAATGCCAGTAAATGAGCCCCGCGTGCTAAACTCCGAACTAATTTCACTTCACCTCTCTCTAAATGAGTTTTTGAAAGCAAGAAATATTAGCCAAAACCAGATTGACCAGTCTTTGAAATAGTGTCAAATATTCGAGTGAGCTGAAGATGAAATAGAAATTTACCTTTTTGTTTCACTGTCAAATTTACCCTAAAACATTTACAGGGATAAATTATGCAAGATGGAATAGAAGTAGGAAGTCGTCTTCATACATGGGAAATTCATGGCAATAGGCTCCTTTTTACTGATCCTTCCCCTATGCACGGTTTGATCGGTCCCTTAGTCCTTGGAGTCGGACCGCATAGAACAACTTCAGTTGACAAGAACGTTCATCGGGACGAAAATTTTTTCGTGCAACACTGGCGATCGGCCCTTGACTGAAGTTCGCAGACAAGAAGATCTGTCGCCTTCGACTGGAATTTTTATTTTTCCGTCGAGATGGAGGTATATTAATTTAAAAACTAGTTTCATCTAGTAACATACCCAAAACTCTTATTCCATTATACTGTATATTATTTGCTTATTTTAACAGAATCAACACCCCTATCCATCGGCACTCTCTTTTAACAGAACCAAAACCTCTTCCCATCGACACTCTCACTCTCACACCTTCCCCCTCACCTTGCACACTCCTTACACTCTGCTACAGCAATGTCGTCTGGTTCACGCAATATAAAGTCTACCAATTGTGTTTCCCTGTTTTTTTTTTTGTTCAACCCAGAATTCTTGTACTGACTAATTATTTTTTGTGGCAGAGTTCAACCTCAGCCAACAGAGGATACGAACTGAACACCAGATACATAAATTGCAGATGCAATGTAAGATGTATGCTGTTCATTTCATACACTGTAGATAACTTTGGTCGCTTGTTCTTCAGGTGCAATCACTGTGATTTCTTTGTTTGGTGGGACACAGTGAATAAACCATCACCACCACCTGCCGATCAGACCAACATTCCTGCCGATCATTCCAACCAGGCTTTGAGATCAAGAGTGGCTAGACTAGAGAGGGTGGCCAGTGACGCAGAATCATATACGGCTCAATTGTTAGCCGGCCAGGCAACCATGAGGGGAATTCTATCTAGGGTAGTTACCTTAATGTATGTTGTTGTTCTGTTTCAGATTTATTTTCCGCTTCATTAGGATTTGCATAGTGGGTGGGGTAAGTTTGTTGTTATTTTCTGAAGGATGATTATGTTATTCTATGTTCTGGTTGGCTATTAGATGGGTTTGAATCCTTTTACAGTACTGCAATTTAATTCACGATGGCACTCAGTACATGTAATTCTGTCATTTATTATAATATTGTGTAATATGCATGTCTGGTTTGGTGTAGTGCTTACCGTAATCAATGAACAATAGACAGCAAAAAAGAAGATGAAACACACAAAATCAGTAGCATTTAATTAGCTCATTGTTCCAACCAATTATGTTCAATCAAATTATTACAATTGACAATAGTGGATGGAGAGGGGGTTATATGCAATCAATGCCTCCCTGTTAACTTTTGGCCTTCCCACTCCCTTGTATCCTGGGACAATTGTTTTAAAAAGGCAGTCCAACACTGATCAGGAGGAACTACCGAATTAACCCACATTCCCTTTGTCCATTCTCAAGTCAAACACCTTTTCATCTTTCTTCTCCTCTTCGCCAGCCGCACTAAACATAATGGATCCAAAACACTACACTACACCCCTAGGACAAAGGTTATCGATTTGGAAACCAACCCCACATACTGAAAGGGAGTACATTGGTAATGTACCACGGATCGTATTGGACGATTCCCCACCTCATTCCCCTACTAAATCACCCAAGAAGTGTGACTCCATGCACGGTTCCAATGGCAGTTTCCAATCTGACGATCTTACCTTTGAAGATGCCCTCTGCACTTGGTACCAGTTTGGGTACTACCGATCAAGGTTCACACCACCAGGGCAGCGGGAGTTTGCAGACTGGTCTATGTTCGCCCCCTCAACAAGAAAGGAAAGAAAGCCGCGCAATGGCAAAGAAGTGTTGGAAAGTTCTTCTGATGTAGAAACGGTTGAGAGTGCAACTTACAAGGACGACGATGAGTGGTAGTCTGCATGCAGTGGTTTTAGATAGTTTTTTTCCGTTTGTTTTCCTTTGAATGTTCCCTTTTGATGTTAATATTGCTGATCAGTGGGTGTATTAGGTTGTATGTTGATCGGACTGGGTTGTATGCCGGAATGGTAATGTTGTCTGTTGGATTTTCTTGGGTTAACTGAAGGATCTGTTGTATTTTGTCGGTCTGGGGATTTTGTTGGGTTAACTGAAGCGTCCGTTTTGAAGTAGGTGGGTGGTATGTTGGGATTTGTTGGGTTAACTAATGATTAACGATGCAAGCCTATTGTGATAGCGTAATGACTAAAACATGTTTGTAGTTATTAAATGTGTTGTGGTTCTTTAAGACTTGAAGATTTAATTACTGCATGCCCAAATATACTCTTTGCACTTTAACAAGGTACATGAACTGAATTAAGTCTCATAGATGACAGTACAAGTACCCACACTTTTAATTTCTGCCCAACAGATGTAATTCTTTTGATCATAAATGTATTTCAAAAGGAAAATGACTGCCTATCTTCTACCACCTCTTATTGCTACTTGCATTTCCCTGGTGAGTCTCTATTTCAGCTGAATCATATTTTGTACGCCATTGTCCGTTGGACTATTGACCCTGGTATTGCAAGCATTGTCAATTTCAACGACTTCTTCATCTTCATATGGTATGAAAGTGGGTGCTGTTTCTATCAGAGTGAAGCAAGGGTCCCCATGACTTAATCTGATGAAGTTATGTAGAGTGAAGCATGCATTTACAATCTTGATCTACTTGTTCAGATGGTAGCTAGGAACCTTCCTAAGAATCTGCCATCGAGCTTTTAAGACTCCAAAGCACCTTTCTATAGTTGACCTTAATGACGAATGAACCTTATTAAACATTTCTTTCGCCCCTTTTGGATTCTCCGCTCTGAATTCAGATTGATGATAGCGTACTTTTGTATGTGGTGTCATCAGTCCTTCCCAATTGGGGTAACCTTTGTCATCTAGGTAGTACTTCCCTGGGGGAAAACATGTTGTTGACTCAATAGCAGTAGAAAAGATGATCTTAATAGAAGACAGAACTGTCTTACCATTGGGTGGGGTTGGATACGACAACGATTGATCTACTATTGAGGCCATATACACCCATGTATCGTGTGCAGACCCCTCCCATCCAGCACAAACAATATAAAAACATATCAAAGTCACACACGGCCAGTACATTTGTAGAGGTAACCCCCTTTGTGTTTATAAACATGATCCTCTCAGACTCTGGTACCGTTAACTCAACGTGGCACCCATCTAGTGCGCCAATACAGTCCTAAAGTCATTCGGGGGCAATACGTAACAGAACAGCATTGAAGCAACATGTAAACTGAATGTTTTGATAAAAAAACAAACCTTGATTGTTGGATAGTATTTGTTGTTGTTGCGGATATGTGCAGGAACAGTTTTGAACTCTCAGTCACGAGGTTTGACAATGTCTTTACCCATCCTACCTACTGTGTCGATAATGTCTCCAAAATGTTGCAAAATAGTGGAGCCTGAATGTTGAAACCTTTCCATCGAATCTCGATTAGCACATCAGTGACTTAGGGTCCTTAAAAAATGCTACCCTTTCAGCTACAAAGAGTTTAGACTAGTCTGTTATAGTACTTATACTCCATCACATGGCATAGTGAAAGAAACGTGTCACGGTTCATTCTTAATGCATTGAAACAGCGCACTGGGTGACCATCCAGCAGTTCAGTTACCCAATAAGACCCTCTCAAGGCAGAGGTGTGCATTGGTTTGGAATTGTTAACTGAATGTGATCGGTTAACATAGTAAATATTCTACGAAATAGGTTGTGTACGTCTGCAAGGTCTGACGCTAATGCGTTGCATAATTGTATAAGTTGTTCAGAATCATCTAGAAATTCATACAAATTATTGTCGTAATTAGCATGATATGCAGAATCCATTTGCTGCATGTGGAGGGTGATTTTTCGGTATGAGGGGGTCTATCTAAATATGGTCTGACTGAGAAGCCTAGATCCTAAAAAGGTCATTTGTGGAGGGTGAAAACCC
>CM041778.1:115213154-115471961 GCA_023374045.1 Limonium bicolor
CATGATGTCGTACTATCTCACGGTCGAAGAGCTCTGCTAGCTTCGCCACTTTCCAGGTGTCCTTCATCGGAATGAATCGGGCCACCTTGGTCAGTCGGTCAACAACGACCCATATCATATTCAAGCCTCCCCGAGTAGGCGGAAGCCCAACAACGAAGTCCATGGAAATATCATGGAACTTCCATTCAGGAACGGGCATTGGCTGTACCATGCCACCACGACGGTGCTCAAACTTGACCTTCTGGCAAGTGAGACACCTAACAACATAATCTGTCACATCTTTCTTCATACCGGTCCACCAGAAATGTCTCTTCATACCCTTGTACATTTTTGAAGCTCCGGGGTGAATAGAAGTAGAAGAACAGTGTGATTCACTCAATATGCGCTCCTTCAGCTCAGCGCTACTTCGTGGAATACAAGTCGGCCATTCAGCCTGATCAAACCATCATCATGAAGTCGGAAGTCGTACTTCTGACTTTCGAACGTGCCATCATAAGCTTCTGTTTGATCTCTCGCATGTACTGATCTGACATCTGAGCACTCCGCACCTCTTCAACCAAGCTCGAGTGAGAGATGCGAATGGAGAGAGTGTGCTCGGCGACTCAATGCGTCAGCTACAATGTTTGCTTTACCTTCCTTGTACTGAAGGTTGATATCGTAATCGGTAAGGAACTCAACCCATCTCCTTTGCCTCATGTTCAACTCCTTCTGAGTGAACAGGTATTTCAAACTCTTGTGATCTGAATAAATCGTCACATTTACTCCATACAAATGGTGTCGCCATATCTTCAAAGCGAAGACAATGGCACCCAATTCAAATCATGCGTAGGATAATTTTCCTCATGTCGTTTCAACTGTCGGGAGGCGTAAGCCACGACCTTCCCGTGTTGCATCAAAACACAGCCCATACCTTTACCTGATGCATCACAGTACACTTCGAAGCCATCAGTACCCTCTGGTATAGTAAGGATTGGTGCAGAAGTCAAAGCATCCTTGAGCTTCTGGAATGAGATCTCACAATCCTCAGTCCAATCAAACGGTGCATCCTTCTTCATTAAGGATGTCATTGGTTTCGAAACACTAGAAAATTCACAAACCTCCGATAATAACCTGCCAGACCGAGGAAGCTCCGGATGTCGGTAACCGTCTTCGGTCTAGGCCAGGTGCGCACAGCATCAATCTTGGCCGGATCCACAGCGATCCCGGCCTCAGAAATAACATGACCAAGAAAAGAACTTGGTCTAACCAAAATTCACACTTTGAGAACTTCGCATAAAGCTGGTTCTCTCTCAACGTCTGCAACACACTCCTCAGGTGGGCCTCATGCTCCACCCGGGACTTAGAATAAATGAGAATATCGTCGATGAAGACAACCACCGACTTATCTAACTGATCTCGAAACAAACGATTCATCAAGTCCATAAACTTTGCTGGTGCATTAGACAACCCAAACGGCATGACCGTAAATTCATAGTGCCCATATCTGGTACGGAAAGCGGTCTTCTCAATATCACTGTCCCTGATAGCAATCTGATGGTAACCCGATCGCAGATCGATCTTAGAAATACAGATGCACCTCTCAGCTGATCAAATAAATCATCGATACGTGGCAATGGGTAACGGTTCTTCACCGTCACAGCATTCAGCTCTCTGTAATCGATGCAAAGGCGGAGACTGCCATCCTTTTTCTTCACAAAAAGGACTGGTGCTCCCCATGGTGAAACGCTAGGGCGGATAAATCCCTTGTCGAGTAGGTCTCGCAGCTGCTCTTGAGCTCTGTCATCTCAGCTGGAGCCATACGGTAGGCGCCTTCGCTATAGGTCCGGTGCCCGGTACCAAGTCTATCTCAAACTCAACTGCCCGTGTAGGCGGCATGCCTGGGAGCTCCTTAGGAAAGACATCAGGAAACTCCGACACAACCGGCACATCTGGGCTAAACTCAGGGTCTCTCTCTATGTCCCGGACATAGCAGAGGTATACATCCTCTCTTCTGATTTCATGATACATGGCCATGGCGGATGATCTGTGTCGAATGCTCCCTGGGCCTCTGCGGTATGAAATGGTACCCCAGATGGACTCCGAAGAAGCAGACGGTGCTCGGCACATAGGATTCTGCCCTTGTACCGCTCCAACCAGTTCATCCCGAAAATTACATCAAACCCAACACCGTCGACTCTATCAGTCGATCGGGAACTCTTCATCCTTAATTCGTACAACAACATCTCGGTGGTAGCGGGTACATCTGATCCGCTCTTTCGACGGGAGAGTGACTAGAAAGTCCTGCATCTCTTCACCGTCTAACCCCAGCCTCTTCGCAAAAGATAGTGAGATAAAAGTGTGTGAGGCTCCGGAGTCGAACAAGACCGAGGCGTCCACGCCATTAACTGGGAAGGTGCCGGTGAGATAGCCGCTCTTTCCGGCCTCTACCTCATTGCAGTCACTCAATATACCTCCCGTTCCGAGTGCACATCCTAATTTATTTCAAAAACTTTATAAGTATAATAGTAACAACACGGGTGGTTTACTCAAGAAAATAACACTGCTTTATTCATAAACTCATCGTTACACCATGATGGTATTACATTGGCTACATCGCTCGATAACTTAACATACTTAATGCATCACATCTTTTACATACAACTGGCTTCACACTTTACATGGTTACACATAACTTCAGAACTGTCTAAAGGTTAAGTTCAATCTTCCAGGTTTCATGTGTGTGGCATTGATTATTGTCGGAGGTGCCGTATTCAATTTGATCTTCTGGATACCATGATACAGCATCCTCGACTGCCCACCCATGACTAATACATCTCCAGACTCCAATACTAATTTCCTTGCGAGGTCCGCACGCTTCTGCTCGCCATAGATGAACACTGCGGTGTCACCAATGGACCAAGACACCACGGGTACTCCCTTACTAAGAGACTCGGGTGACTCGTCCTTGTCTTGGTGTAAACCCAACCTTCCACCTTTTTGGTAGAAATTTGCAATACATAAATCTGCCTGGATACTTGGAATTTGTCCCGGTTCAGCTTGCTGAGCAATTCCCACGGTGTGATTAACAACCGCAAGGAACTCCTCAGGTATACTCGGTATGGTAGCTCCATCCTCAGCTCGTGTGTCTTGATATGTCTTGGTGTAGGGTTCCAATCCTTACCCATGCACATCATTTTTAAGTTCATTTTCGCTCCACTTGGGTATTCGGGTGTGTAGAACCCTCCAGGTGCTGCTCCAAGCTTGTTGCATCGTCGAATGATATGGATTTGTGCTTCGGGTGTCAAGTATCCCTTTAATAATATCATACCTGGTTGGATAACTTGACACTGTTCTGTCGGGTAGTCGGCGATGTCGATAGTGATATCTCCGGGGTTCGGTGTGGGGGGATTGGATAGCAAATATCGAAGGTTCCTAAGGTTTAGAATTTTCTAATTTAGGTGATTTCACTTTATACTTCAACTCATTACTTATGTGGTTATTCATTTAGACCCACTAACACACATGCATGAAAATGCGGTAAGCAATCACTTATCTTACTCAACAGTTAAGGGGGTACCTGGTCTAGAAGACGATCCTGGTGCCTCTGACCGGTCCACCACATTCAAGGCAGCCTTGCCTGCTCCCGGCCCCTTCCCTTTCTGGGACTCAGTATTCCCTTGCCCTAGGGATGGCTGATATGTAGATTTCGGGCCTTCAGTGGCAGCAGTGGCCTTACCCTTCCATTGCCCTCTAGGCCTATAGTTTCTGCCATCGGGGTTGCTGTAGCACTCAAAGTCACGGTGCCCCAGCTTCTTGCAGTAGTGGCACTGCACATCGTTCCCTTTGCAGTCCTTACCGGGATGGTCACCTTTGCACCACTTGCAGAAGTAGTGGCGCTCCGGTCCAGAGCCCGTACTGGCTGCTATCACAACACACAATCAATACATACTTCACAATACGATAATACATACTTGAATTCGGTATTCGAAATTAGCTAGTTACCCTTCGGCGGGTGAGAGCGTAAGGGCTTAGCCGCATAGGCATAAGTGAGCTTCAGTGGTTCCTCAGTGGTAGTGGGCTGGGCTTGGCCCTTGCTTTCTTGCTGTTGGCCCTTTTGGTGCTGAGGGTAAGGTTTCCTCTTCTTCCCTCCTTGGTACCCTTGCGAGCTTTGGCCCTCGCTCGAAACCTTGCGCTTATGCGCATTTTCCTCGTCCCTTAGACGGACGGTGATTTCCACCTTAGCAGCGGCATGATAGCACTCCTGAGTTTCAAGGTGTTAGTCATGCCCCGCAACATATTTACACACTCACATACAACATAACTCATTCACTCTTAGACATTATTGAAGAATACCTGCAAGGTATTGTACTCGGCTGGCCCCATGCCATAGCGTAGGCGGTGGCTCAACCCGCTGTAGAAGCGATTCACCAAGACCCGGTTCGAGTAACCAAGGTCGGGTAGAAGATGAACAAGGTCGGTGAAGGCGGTGTAGTAGTCGTCCACCGTCATTTTGTCTCCTTGCTTTAGACTATCAAGCTCCAGGCGCTTTGCCTCTTGCACATGCACTGGGTAGTACTTGGCCCGTAGCAATGCCGTGTACTGATCCCAACCAAACTCAGGGTCGGCCACTTTCTCGGCCCGCACAAGCTTCCACCAGTTCCTAGCCGAACCCTTCAAATAATACGCAGCAAGACGGACCTTGGCATCAGCAGGAACAGCCAAGGTCTCGTAGGCGGTCTCGAGCTCCGAGATGTACGCCTCTAGCTTAGAAGGGTCGGTCTCCCCTTTGAAAGACGGGGGCCTCAAGTCGGCCAACGCTTTCACCCAATTGGTCTCGCGTGGCTGAGGTGGTGGTGGTGGTTCAGGCTGATCCTGACCAACGGGCGTCTGCTGCCCTTGCCGCACTGCAGCTACTATCTGAGGCACAACTTGTGCCAGGGCGGCCGCTACCGCTTCGGCCATCATTTGAGCAGTGGGGTTATCCCCCGGGTCACTTGGACCAGGCCCTCCTCGGCCTCGTCCTCGCGGTCGTCCTGCCATCTGAACATACATGAGAGCACATTAGTATTGTGCTTACAAACTTATCGAACCACAAGTTTATAACGTCCCTTGGACGACAAGGTTTAAATTCCTAACTCGGTATATTCCTAGGCTCGGTTGTCGGTAATCAGAGCGATACTTCGCTCTGATACCACTTTTTGTAACACCCCATCCAAAACCTTAGCATTTAGTCAATAATCGCAGCGGAAATCATTACTTAAACATATACCAAAAAGGCGGTGTTACACGCCGTTAGCCACCCACGCGGCTAACAAGGCTGTTACATAATATGTATCGGTCTGATTACACGAATCCCGAGCATACTTACAACCTTCCAAAAATGACTACCCAAAAGAATTACAATATACCGAGTGTAACTGTTCAAAAATCACTAACCAACTTTACATCCACCAAAAGTAAACAACCTCGAGTGTACGAACACTACTCGGGTTCAACATCCAAAAATAACAAGATATAAACAACCTAGGATCTAAAGCCACTCTGCTTCCTCGATCCTCATCCTGCAAATAAAAATAGCCCCCAAAGGGGGTCAGCAACCTTCTGCTGGCATGGTTAACGTGCAGCCCGCTGACTACCGGGATACACGCAACTATTTGTCATTATAACATGGCGTTGATTTTATCATACAACATGCATATATAACAGGAATTATTGTAGAACATTAACAACACATACATAGTGAAAACGGATCACTTTAAGCAACAACCAACATGGTTAGTCAACTGGTAAGCCTAGAGGATGTCCTCATCCTCATGTTAAGCTCAACACATATAACATTGCTGTTTGTTAGTCAACTGAATAACTTTAACTCGAAAGATGAGACGGGTGTGATTACCCGTACACATCAACACATAATTTCCCCCTAGCCCGAGTGGAAGTCAGGTAGGTAGCTTTGGCTAAGCTATGGGAGGTCGAATTCCCCATAAAAGGAAGACTACCCTAACATAAGGAGAGAGCCGAATCTGATTCAGATGTCGACACCCATACATACACGCGTGACCGGAACGACCGGATTCCTCACTCCCCGGTTAGCACTCGTTAGAAGTCCCACAATGGGAGCTTAACATGATCTCACACAAGTAAGTGTTTAAGTCCAGTTAGACAAGCAAGGGAAGTAAGGTACAATCCATCATCACATCACACAACCAAACACACATAGCCGGGTTAGAACGTTCCTTAGGTTGAGGGACGTTATTACCGGATACCGTTCTCATGCACTTCCTAGCTTTGGTTAATCAATAGTTAGCACGCCTTCGAGGTTACCGGTATCGGTGTACACACGTTACAATGATAGTAAGGACTGTAAACTCGTTTCATGATGTACTCTTACAAGGTTGTAAACACGCAAAACACAACAGCACACAAGCCGGTGTAAACCGGTAGGCAACGGACTGCAAGAAAACCATACCTTGGTCTTTGCTCCGATTGATTTCCCCCGTATGCCACTCCTATACATCATTGGTAACGTTGGTTAATTAATGTACAAGGTCTTTATTAACATTAACTACTTCGCATCTCTAGTTATCTCATTTCCACATTTTGTTTTAACTTCTCACCCTTTTAAAATGTCATTATTACACTCCACTATGTCTTATATAACCTTATAATCTTAACCTTAAGCATTAAGGTTTATACTTAATCTTAACTTAATTACTTAAGTTCTTAGGGTCCTAATCATCACTACCCTATTAATGGCACACCTTAATACCAATTAACATTCTTAGAAATTAAAATTTCTTTTTTTTTTTTTTTTTTTTTTTTTTTTTGTCAAGGGTCGACCGACCCACCGACCGACCCAACCTTATGGGTCGGTCCATTGCCGAAACTTTTCGCCCTTTGGAAATTCTCCGACCGACCCAGGTCCGACCCAACCATCTGGGTCGGTCCTTTGCCGAAACTTTTCCTTCGTTAAATTTTTGCCCGACCGACCCAAAGCTAAGCCGACCGACCCAAAGCCCTCTGGGTCGGTCCATTGCCGAAACTTTCCGGCTGGCTTAACGTGGTCCGACCGACCCAGAACTGGGTCGGACCCTGGGTCGGTCCACTACAGACTTTCCTCTTAATTTGTTCTTTCAACTCCAAACTTTTCCTCATATATCCTAATATGTTCTAACCTCATTTGGACACTTCAAACACATCTTAATGACCTCCAAAACTCCTTAAATATTCTTTCAAAACACTTGTAGTTCACTAGTTTGTTCCCACCTAGAAATGTATTTGAACCATTACATTTCTACACCAATTTTGACATGATCTCCCCACAATTTTTACATGTTCCCACTTATCTTTTAACCCATTGAAACACTTCAACCATCAATTCATCCAAGGCACCAAAACACACTTACAACTCACCATTTAAACCATAACAGCTCTCAATATTCATAAACCTTAAAAGCTTGGCTCTTAGGCCCTTAAACAACAATAATTTTAAACACTGAATTTCCTCATATTATTAGCAACACCTGCATTTCACTGAGCATATATACATTTGTACAAACATAAAACACAACCTCTTAAAACACCACACACATAAGGTAAATTGTTTACCTTGAGTTTTCTTTCAACTTTCTCCCTTTCTCACTCCTTGTTCCTCAACCGGTTTTCCAATGGGTTATTCGTTACACTAATGACCATGCCAAGATAATAACAATGAGTATTTAGGGTTCATGAATACCATTCCCTTAACCCTAGAATAATTATTTGAACATCATAGAAGGGAATTACCTTCTACTTCAAAATGAAGTTTTTGGTAATGGAATTTGGGCTAGCTCCAACTCCTCAAGGAGATTGAACAAGCTAACAAGGAGAACAAGCATGGTGTTCAAAATAGAGAAAACCGATTTCAAGAAGGAAATGAAGGAATGAGTGAGTTTTTGATTTCCTTCTTACCTTAGAACAACAAGAAGACCCTTGGCTTCAAGAATGTGAAGCTTTCTCTTCAAAATGGGGTACACCCATGGAGATGAAGTATGGAGTTTTGAGATTTCGAAAGGTACAAAATGATCCCCAAGATGAGAGGAGTATTTCGGTGAAAGAATTTCTTGATTTGGAGCTAAGATGAGGAAGTTACAAGAGATTGAAGTTGGGGTTTTTACTTGGCTAATGAAATCGCCATTGCTGGGAAACAAGAACAGAGAGAGAGCTGGGTGAGGGGAAAAGAAACGTGAAAGAAGAGAATGAGGAAGAGAGAGAGTGTGAGGGGGAATAAAGTAAGTAGTTTTGTATTTTAGTGAGTAAAGTGAAATTAATAGAATAGAGAGGGGGAGAGCAAACCGTGAGACATAGAGGAGGAGGAGGAAAGTCTTGTTTTTTTTTTGTAAAAGTAGAGATGAGGTGGCATATGGTCATTTAGCAGATAACACCCGTTAGTTCCTGAACTGTCAGTTTTAACAGTCCGGGTCCGGTTTCCGGATTTTTGTTTTATTTATTTTATGGTCCTAGACCTTGACTAATATTTAATTATAGCCATATGGTTGACTATAAATTTTTATTAGTCCATTTAACCCGTTTAAAGTTACATTCCCGGGTTCTCGAAAAACGTGCTTTAAAGCCCGTTTTGCATTTTTAATCCACTATCTGAATCCGTTTCCTTCGGGAATTTTTCCCACATGTTCTTAATGACTAAAATAAGCCTTAGAATATAATAATATATATTTAACTAACATATTAAGGTTTGGGGTATTTCAATTACATCTCCAAGGGATAGAACTCCGTCTATCAGTTATCTCCATCCACTTTTAATCAAATTACCTAGGAAATCTATTTCTCACTAGGTTCTATGTCAGTTTCTTACCCCTTCATATATCACAATACTGTATATATATCTATATATTTATCAAAGTACAATACACAGTTTACATTTATATACTGTCGGGGTTTTTGTTCCTCCAGGGGTTTCTCTACTCCCTTACACTTGCACTCTCATACACAACTGTTAACAAAGTATACACACTTATCACAATGGTATTCGCATCTTCTGTGCGCAATTACCACAATTAAACCATGAATGAATGCGTATGTTTATGTAACACACGCACCAATCATCAAAACAAATTATTTTGTGCTATGCACACCATAGTTCTCGTACACTTGTACGGTAAAACACACTAAGCGGTTTTACGCTCTACCCCCCTTAAAAGGGATTACGCCCACGTAATCAATTACTGAACATTGGTTTAAAATGTTCTTCCACGCGGTCTGTTATACAATGCGTTCTGGTTAGAGGATCTTAACCATATTGGCGGTTTAGTCCCTAAACCAAGAATTCTCATTGGAGTTTATTTAACTCTTAATCGGTTTTGGTTCTGGCCTGTGAGGCTTCTAGGTGTTAATAATTAGTCATTTACTCGTATTCACAATGCATATTCAACATCTGAATCATTAATTCACTATCTTCTGCTGCGCAAATCTGACAACTTTAGAGCTTAGTTTGCTCCCTTCGCTATTCTAAATGTATAGTACATCTCCCATTTATCACCTTTATCTTGGTAATAATGGTTCCTCAACCGATGCGTGGTATCTCTTACCATGAGCGAATTCAGTGGGTTACAAACTTTCTATCCACTTCCATAATAATTTACTGTGTATACTGCTATGTATTTCACAATGATTAACTTGATTCCTTCCGACTTACTGTTGGTTGAGGTTGAGCTACTACCTAATGTGTAGTGCTGTCTCGGTTATTTCCCACACTTGAGGTATATTCCATACCGATTTTTGGTATTCGGTGTTACTGCAGTCACTTACTGCTAATCATGCCTCCACATTCGGTTCTGTACAAGTATTCCTTCATTGGTACGACCTTGCATTTCCTATGCCTCGGTCCTTACAGTGTTATAAGTCTCTTTCTACTTCTGCCACAATTAACATTTTTCCCAATTCCTAGCTATCCCACTCGATCATTACTGCGCAAGTGCAATACCAAAACACTCAGTCATACAGAGTGCAGAGGCGTCAACTCTTGGCGGTAAATCTCTTATGGGATTGCAATAGGAATGTACACTGTGTTTCTACTGGCTTACTGCCTAGTTTATTTGCTATCACTTACCGTTGTATCTCCACTGAGTCTAACTCATAACTCTGCTTATTTGCCATATTATCGTCTAACAATATTCATACGACGGTCGCTTACTGCGCACCGTGTTCTTACTCATTGTACAACACTAACTTACATGGCATCCACTATCATATTAGCCTCCGCACATGTACTTTCATCATTCGTATTACAGTTCATCATTCATTTGGATGACTACTGAATACACTATTTTTCGAGTCTTTATGCTCCTTGAGCGTTGTTCACTCTACATTTATCATGACACACCTATGGTGGTTGCTATTACACTTATTACTCTTCCGGTCCCACAACTGGTACAAACACTTCTTTTCATATTATTCTTATTCACATCATTCTTGGGTAATACAGTATGGTCAATCCTTAACATATTTGTTGAACTTGGTTCACATAACTACCGTTTCCACGGTTTCACAATATCTAGAGGTATCCCCACCCTTAAAGCAGTGGGTTCGTTCTCCGCTCTATTCACTTGTATAACATAAGCTTCCATAATCAATTAAATTTATATAACACATTTTGCTTGTGGCTTATAAGCCTTACTGCCTCGAGCTCTGCTCGTTGTAGGCTGTTCACACACATTTACTTCTCTGTACAACATTACATGGTTTGGAGTTTATATTGGGCTCCATGACAAGGTCGTTGCATCACGCTTCCTTTCATGGAATGCCCCTTAGGAATGTCAGTTTGCCTCCTGACAACTTATGTTTTACTGAGTCTAAGTTTCAACTCTTGTGTTTCTATCACATTATTTAGTTCAAAAATTGTTGATGCAAACACCCTTCAAGGATTGCTCCTGGGTATTGCTAAGTTATGCCATTACATCTGGCTTGCACTTATTGGTACGTTTAATAAACTACGCCGTTATGCGTTCTTACTTCTTACTGGGTTTCCTATCCTCTTCCGTGAAGATCGATATTCCCTGGTAGTCTAGGTGATCATTCCAGGAGTTTCATCCCGTTCGTTGCACATTAACGTGTCCACATTAGGCATCTGCCTTGTCATGTAAAGGCTGGGTCATCGTTCCAGCTATCATGTTTATCCCTCAGGATTCTTAAGACATATGCGATGTCTTTGCATAACAGTCAGTGCACTTCGCACTTCCTGACTCTTAAACATTTATTTGAAATGAATTCACTAACTCCTTAGTCTTGTTAACTTAACTGAGTTCTTTTGCTCCAACTATTTGTGGTAATCCATTGCTCTTGCTTGACTTTTACTGCTGACCGTAGTATGGAGTCGACTACTTCCCGTGTTCCTGACTCTACTCGTATACATATGTGGGGTACCCTGCTGATACATTGCTACTTACCCGACTAACCCATAAGTAGGTCTGTCAGACCCACAAGCTCCTATCGGAGTGCGGTCGTCCCACATTTCATTTTTGTAAACTCGTAGTGTCCGTCACACACCTAAGTGAAGTATTCTGTTGTCAACTCCCTTATATCATCCTATGATAATATGCATTCCGTGCTTCCTGAACTTAATCAAGGGAAAGTCTATCCACTGTTGTATTTAGTATGAACTCAATCCATTCCCTCGGGTTGCTACCCTCGGGTTACCCGATTTCCATCCGGTTGTTCAAAGGTGAACTGGTTGTAACTTATCTACTGTGTAGTGCTGAGGCCGGTGTAGGTCCTCTAGTTTGGCTTAAAAGAAGGTTAGAAATAAGTATAGGTTTGAAAGACAATTTGGTTTCGAAAGAAAAGAGTTTGAAATAAATCTGAGTTTGAAAGAAAAATTCTCGTGGTTTCACAACGCCTTCTTGCCTTAACCAAGTCTAGCTTCTTGCTGACTGGTGTATTTCCAATTACAGAGGTTAGGCTGTTAATCCCTTCCACGGTTCTGATGATCTCATTTAACTTCGTGGTACTTTACTAAGTACTTTGTAGTTGTTAAAAATTTCCCGAACAGCCCTATTATAGTAGCACTTGCCATGGCAAGTGCGCCATGTTAACCGGCTATCGGTTCAACACACACACCGGTTGCGGTATTGTTTTTACCCACACCGTATTCAATGGCCTTGTTGGCTCTTGCTTTGATGCTCTAATTTGGTAATCAATCTTCTGCACAACTCCTCATTGGTCTTCACATGGTAATCATTAACTAGGGTGTTTCCCATTCTGGGAGACCCCTTCTTACTCAGTATTGTATCCTCTTCGTAGCCCATTCCACACATTTGTCGTGGTTAATGAGACTTGTCTCTTGTTTGGGTACTACGTTGTAGTTCCTTAGTCGGTTGGTATACCGTTGGCGACATTATTTACTAATTGTGGTCCCGTAGTCACGCGTCTCGGGTTCCATTACTTCACTTCTTACCTATTGCACGGTTGGTGCGTTGCAAGCTGGTTGTTCTCGACTGCTCGGCATGTCGACCCAGGTTGCCGAAAATTCCATTCTTCTATGCGTAGGATCATTCATTCATCGCTATTAAATGCGGCTAACGCTGTTCACATGGAAACCATCTCCGGGATTCCTAGTTTTTGGAATCTACCGTATGACATGTTCCTTGTACTTACACAAATACATTTGATACTAAATAACAGCCAGATCGGGTTTTCCCGAGTAAGAGAGGACTTTCATCTCTCTGGCGTTCCTTCCCAAGTTATTAAACAGGGACTGTGGAGGGCGGGATGGATATTGTAGGTTTCCAGTACACACTGGTAATTCCTAACTAGCGTATCTCTCACGCTATCACTCAACCCTTAACCCAAAGTATTAAAATCCTAACTCGGTACTTCCTAAGCTCGGTAATTCAGTCATCGATACCACTTTTTGTAACACCCCAACTAACAACGTCACACTTAATAACAATCTGCAGCGGAAAACATAACTCATCACATTACTTAACTCATTGGTGTTACACGTCGTTAACCACCCACGTGGCTAACAAGGCTAATACATATACATTGTATCGGTCTGATGGACCAGATTCCCGAGCAACTACACATTACAATCTCCTTTCATATCCAACAATCTATATACATTTACATTCAAACTGTACCGAGTAATTACTAACTAATCACTACAAGAAAAAGGCTAGTTTGCTACCGACGCAATTGGTAGCGATAATAGTGAAATTGGTAGACAACTAGAACGAACTACCGCTTTTGTTCATTTGCGACCGAAGTTTGGCGGTGGGTAAACCCTTGGTGGTGAAATTGATTTTCGCTACCGTTTTCTAGTTGGTAGCAATTTTGCTGCCACACTGCCACTGCTCTTTCTTATGGTAGCAATTTTGTCACTGATCTTTCTTATGGTAGCAATTTTGTCACTGGTCTTTCTTCTGGTAGCAATTTTACTACTGATTATGTGTGGTAGCTTTGCTTTGTTTGCTACCAATAAATTCAGTAGCATAAATTCTTTTTAGATACCAACTTTAGTGGTTGCATTAAAAAATTTTGCCACCAACAGTGTGGCAGTATTATATGCACACACGTGTTGGTTCTCTACTAAAGCCATGTGCGTGCGGCCTGACGATTCTTGGGGCACACATCAAGGATCGAACCCGACCCGTGACATATTGAATATATCATCTCTGACCACCTTGATCGAACATATAGGTAAACAGACCTCATACCAATGGTATAATTAATTCAGACTAGTGCGCTTAAAATGTGCAAACATCAGGAATCGATCCTGCGACGTGTCGGCAGGATATGTATTACCTTAACTATTAAGCCATGATAGTTATTCACAACATATATACATACTATATGTATATATTGAATGTTTGATACTCTAAATATAAATCAAATTTTTGATCAAGATATGATCAAACCTTGGGTATGTAAAAATTAGTAAAATAGATGTTGATATTTTAATTTACATAATATTACAACATTAATTTTGTACAGTCAAAATAATAAAAATAAAAGTGTATGTTGGCTTAAAATTGTATAAAATTAAAAACTAAACATATATATAATAATATATATATACATTTACAAAATCTTTAAACATTTATAAATTATATTTATAGTTTGTATTTGTTTTGCAAATTTTAACCACCACTCAACTAATTTAAATTGTTATTATTTATTGTATTTTTATATTTTACTAATTTATGTGATTTTTGTAAACTAAAAGAATTATGTAGTAAAATGTATAAAAACTGCACAAATTTTAAAATTTATATACAAATATATCATTTACTAACTTAAATTATTTTGACAACTAATTTATATTAATTTTGTAAATTTTAACCAACATATGTACTAGTTTAAATTATTATTACATGTACTCTATTTTATAATTTATTAATACGTGCGATACTTTGAAAATTAAAAATATTATAAGTATCAAAAATATATTATGTTACATATATCTTATATGATAAATAAATTCTTGTGGTGGTATATAGTTTTAATTTTTTTTCATGAATTAGAAACTTTTTTGTTTACTTAAAGTTCTATTTAAATTTCGATAGTTAAAAGGTAAGAAGTAAAATATACTAAAATACTATATTGAAAAAACTATAAAAAATAAAATATTTATATAAGAAGATAATATATCCACTATGGCAGCAGCAATATAGGTTAGTATTCTGAATTATGTAGTATTCATATGTTTAAGTTATAAGACAATAATAATTTTATTAATTCTTACGAATATTAGCTATCATTTCTTATATTCTAGCACAATATCAACTGAAATTTCATCAGCATTATTAGTCGATAGCAATTTTGAAACATAAGATAGTAGCAATTTAGCTACTTGTTAAAAATATTTGCTATCATAGCCAAAATAGTAGCACTATAGCAACCATAATCAAGTGTTAGTAGCAATTTCATAATTTCGCTTATCTACATGGTCGTAGCAACTTTTAAGATGGTAGTTAGTTAGCTATTGATTAGAATCTTTTTGTTACCGTTGCTCAAATAGTAGCATAATAGCTACCATGATTGAATTAGCATTAACCAAGTAGTAGCAATTCATTAATTTAGCTATCGATATTGGTAGCAAAATTACTTTTACTAAAACTATCGGAATGAAAGATAAAATAGCTACTATTGATGGTAGCAATCTTGTAAGATGGTAGACATTTAGCTACTGGCTAAAAGTTTAGCTACCATTGTTGGTGTGGTAGCACAAAAGCAACCACTTTGTTAATAGCATCAAAAATCAGTAGCAATTTTCCAATTTAGATACCAATATATGCATAGTAGCAATTTATCGGTAGCTAAAACATGTTTTTCATGTAGTGAATGCCGACAACAATTTCGGTCTTACTATACCTACAATACATACCCAATTTAAATGGCTACCCATGTACAAACAACTACCCCGTCCTACTCGCGAACAGCTTCCAGCTCCTTGTACCTGAAATAGGAAAGAAAGGATGGCCCCCCAGAGGGCTCAGCACCTTTGCTGGTATGGTAATCGTGCAGCCCGCATGCTACCAGGCCACGCACAACTAATTGTCGTCTAAACATGCGGTTGATTATATTTAAATCATGCATGAAAAACTATAAACACATAACACATTGCATACCCACGACAACGGGGTTCACAAATCAATCAACACAACAAAACTCGTTAGATCACTCATTTTGTTCTTTAACCCTTGAGGGTTTCTCCTCTAATGGAGCTATTTCCTTGCTAGACGACACTTACCCACTAGTCGGGTTATACTTAGATTCCTCTTATTACAAACTGGGATTCATATCCTTGATCCACATACAGCACACATCCCATTTTAACGTACATACAACATAACTTTGAGAGGGTCACGTGAGGACACGTACCCCGAAATGTGAGTTAGTAACCTCATTAGAGCCTAGAGAATCTTTTTATTCCCATGATAAGCTCGTTATACAATAACTTATTGTTCTGCATAGAGAAAATGTGTCACTTATGGTGCGCCGGGAATACTTAGTTCCGTACGCACCGTACACATTAACTTTACTGAGATGTGTCGGTCTCAATATAGTACCGAACACACCGTACGTGTCCCCCGGTACCGACGTGAGTCAGTGGAAGCCTTGGTTAAGCTTGAGGGTGATCGAAGACCAAGAAGAAAATCAACCATAACAGAGAGGGAGTTAAAGAAACTATATACATCAACTCCCAAACAACACGCGCGACCAGAACACTCCGGATTCCTCACCCCCCATTAGTATATACATATATATATATATATATATATATATATATATATATATATATATATATATATATATATAGTTAAGAGCTCCTTTATGGAACCTATCACATCCACACACCATAAGGTATTATAACCGGGTTAAACACACAAGGGAGGTAAACATACTTACACACACAACCAACACCCAACTAACTCACGCATAACCGTGGTTAGAACGTTCCCATGGTTTGGGTCGTTAAATCCGAATACCGATCTCTTATGTGATCCTAGATTGGTTAGCTAAGGTTTAACACATATTTGAGGTTAAACGGTATCGGAAACAAGTATGCCATATAAATGAATTACTGTAAACTCATTACACGTTTTTATCTTATAAGGTGGCAAACATTCAGAAAAGCACATTGGCATACAAGCCGGTGTAATCCGGTAGAACACAGGTTGCAAGAAAACCATACCTGTCACCAAGGTCCACTCAATTGTGTCCTCTTAAGTTCCTCGAACAATTCTCGAACAACTGGTAACATTACAATTACTTTCATTAACATTAGGGTAATATGATTGTTTAACGTCTAACGCCCATAGTTAACCCCGTTAACTAGTTAAATAACTTCACATTTTTAACTTGTTTTACTTTCACATTTTACTACAACTTTTCACCCACTAAATTGTCTTTATAACTCACCTAACATGTCTTAAACAACCTTATAACATCATTACCTATCAATCCCCATCATAACATACCATTTTCATACCTTCATTAACATTTTTAGAGTGGTCCGGGACTTGGTACTTACCTTAAGTCCCGGACCAATACATAAGGATACTCTCGGGTGGTTTTTACAGGGTGGTCCGGGACCTTGTACTGACCCCAAGTCCCAGACCAAAATGTCTGATGCACTCTCGGCCCCTTTTTATGTATGGTCCGGGACTTTACCCTGGAACCAAGTCCCGGACCAAAGCTACATATTTCCATATTTAGCATTTTCAAGGCTTGTTCAACTTGTTCTTCTCACCCATTGTTTACCCAAACTTCACACATGTACTTAGGCATATTCTAACACCAAAATAACACTTTGAACCTCCTTAAATCATTGTCCAAACTTGTTACTCAATTTCCTTACAACATCTCTTAACGCTTGTAATATTTTCTCTTAGGTTTTCTAAGTGGTGGTTTCATGCCTATTACTCCACTAACCAAAATGTTACCTTACCACCATTACCACTACTCCAAAGGCATTATTTCTCACATACACCTCCCATACACAAACTCCTTCTATTTTCCACTAGTTCACACTTAGATCTTCACAAGGCATTATTTTTCCTTTGTTACCAAGTTTTCACAAGACTACACCACATCTCCACCATGACCTTGGTGTATCTAGAAAACATCCATTAGTTCTCTAAATCTCCAAGACTATGCCCAAGGCGTCTTAACACTTAAGAACACCTTAATTCACTTTCTTTCACCATCTTAACACTTAACAATTCCTAATACCTTCTAGGTCATAAAATCTCATTACCACACATAAACTCCTTTATTTATCAACTAAATTTTGCCATAGCTTCTCTTGTATCACCTTACACCAAAACACATAGTTTTCCACTTTTATACAATCCAAGAACATTCAATCCCATAATACACATCCTTACACACAAACATATGGTTTTTCATCCTTTAACCATCAAAGACATTTATCTTCACAAACAATGTTCTTTACACACAACTAAACCTTTAAATTACACTACATCACAATATAGTGCATAAACTTAAATTGCTTGGCACTTAGGCCCTTAAATAACATGGCTCTTAGGCCCTTAAATTGCATAAACCTTAAACACTGAATTTCCCACATAATAATTGCCTTTAACCTACAAATACACACAACATCACATATGCCCTTAATAACCACCTTGTGGATAATTTACTAACTCATTTCCCATTGGCTGCTTAGGTTATTTATTAAGCATTCTCAAAGCTCAATTTCCTAAGACACATAATTACATCAAGATAGGTTATTTACCTCTTCTCTTCAAGATTTTCTCACTTGTTTTCTCTTGTTCTTTCTTGATTGAAAATCGGCAAGGAGCTTTTATCACTTGTCAATCTTCTAACCAATACACATATAAAGGTAATGAGCATTAATTTTAATACTCAAACTCATAATTAAACCCTAGATCACATAAGTGTTTGTAAAACACTAAAATTGATGTTTACCTTTGGAATTTGAAAGAGAGCTTGATTAAGAAGCAAGAGAGGACTCCTCCTAGTCCTTTGAAGATTGAATCAAGCTAAATGAAGAGCAATATAATGCACCATTAAGAGGGGAATTTTCGGTTATGAACCAAAATGAGAGGAAACTTAGATTTTCTTTGATTTTCCTTACCTTGAAGCAAAAGAGAATGACAAGGCATGAAAAGATGAGCTCAAGCTCCTTCAATGGAGATTCTTCATGGCACCAAAATGGAGTTCTTGAAGATTTGAAAAGATAGAAGTGTAGAGTTTGGTCTAACTAAGACAAAGGTAGTCTTAAAATTAAATTTGGAGCATGGAGCCATGAGTTACAAGCAAAAGAAGATGGAGAATGGAGGTGGACTGTAGCAAAACGAATTTGCTTGGGAGGATGAAGATAGGTGACGGTGGGAACAAAGGAGGAAGAAGAGAATGAGGAGAGAGGTAGTCTTTTGGAGATATTTATGTTATAAAGGTAATTTCTACTTTTTACTTACTTTTCTTCCTTTCTTTAATTGACTTGTAAATGGTGGTGACTCACCATGTTTAAAACCGGCCCCCTTTATATAATAGGGTATATTAAGGTCTTTGTTGACCAATTAAACAACTTATGTTGACTTATGACTTAAACTAGCACTATTTGAGCACTATTCACAAATTAAGGCACATAATTGTGAAATTTTTGATTTCCCATTGATTTAGACTTCCTAATGTGATACTGAGTAGTACAAATGTTCATTAAAGAGTAATGATGGACATTTAGCCTGAAACACCCCTGAACATTTAAACGCATAAAATCATAACACGTTTTATAATTCGGACATAAAATAATGTACGAACAATTAAATTTAGTATATATACATGTCCGAACGCGTGACGACGTTATATATCAATATAGTCACGTACTTGTACAAAAATACATGTACGTAACGTTACGATATTGTAACGTTGTAAATAAGTAACAATACCGTCGCATAACTTCGTTACAAAAAATAATAATAACACGATATAATATATAGTCGTACATATATAAAAATGAACATGTGCATAGCTTATAAAAAAGGAGCAGATACGCTCCCGCTGAGGTTCGAACCTCGTACCTCTCGTATGCCTAGTGAACGTCTTAACCGGATGAGTTGTGCTCAAATTCGGTAACTTATATCAACAACTTAAAACTAGTATTAATCCTACTAACCTAACTACAAGAAAAAAAAAAGAGAATCAACGCGCATCTGAGGCACGGTTCTTCTTCTTCCTCACTACAATCAGATCGAACAAAAAAAATGAAACCAGAGGAAACAACCGCACTAGAGACAGTTTCTAATTTTTATTCAAATGCCCATGACCTCCCTTGTAACTTGGAGTCACTCAGGCCTTACTCCCTTGCCTCTCCCTCGTGATACTCCTGCTCGATCAGAAAAAAAAAAAACCGAGAACCACAGACCAGTCCTCGGTAGCTCCATGGCGACAAGAATCCTGCTTCAGATTCTTGAGACTCCCTGCCACTCCTTAACCTATGACTACCTAAAGTACTTCATGCATCATCGAACAATTCAAACACAAGGCAAAGAAAACAATAACAACAATGTTTTTGAATTGCCCGACAATCAGAAACACTACCATCCAACAAGGACATCAAATTCCGAGTTCCTTCTCAAACTCCTACGCACCAGTGTGCCCACTTTCCTCGCTTCCACAAATTCCCCATTGACCTCTATAACAACAGCTCCACGTCAGTCACACCATACTCCTGTGTCAACCTCTAGTGCTGGGAAACCTCTGATTAATACACTGCCCAATTATTCTCCTCTCTCCCTTGCATGCCGTGCCAACAACAACTCAGGTAAGCTTCTGTTGTTGCTCATGCGGGAAGGTAAACCCAAGCCTTCATGGCACTCTTGAATTCCTTCTGTTTTGCTGTTTCAGTTCGAAGAGAAAAAAAAACTGACACCTTACTCTTGCATTCCTTCTTGTCAAACCAGTGAACTCCAAATCCCTTGGTCTCTCTCCTGTCTGTCTGTTCAAGCTGGTGCCCAAGCCCTTGGGAAACTGAATCACTAAGCTCATAGAACTAACGAGGTAAAGAGGCTGCAACAAATTCCTTACAGATTCTCTGTTTGGTTTTGTCTGAAAACCCATGCACCAGTCTCCCAGATTGCTTCCTGTCTCACGTAAGAGCAATACATGCTAGGTAGGAGTGGAGCACTGGGAAACTCGAAACTTGTACTCTTCTGTCCAAGGAAAATCTCTCCATAAGCTGTAACACACCGGTTTGAATTCTAACCCAAGGTAAAACTTTCCACATCTGTCTCTGCTTACTTCAGTCCCTTTCCTTATCTCTGGCTTACCAAGCTTAACTTGATTGCCTCAGTTGTTGTTGGATAACCCAAGTGTTGGAAGCTTTACATTGAGCCAAGCAACAACAGGAGAAGCAACTAGGATAAAAGAGGTGAGCCATTCCTAAACAAACCCCATAATCAGAAACGGAACTAACTGTTAGTTTCAGCAGTAGACATTCGAATTTTGTGTCTTTCTTCATTCCTGTATACTAACTGTCTAGGGGTATCATGGGGGTGGCGTTGGTATATTAATAGATTTAACTCAAGATAATACTATAAGGCAAGTTGGGAAACTAAGAATCAAATTAAAAGGAACAGAAGAAGCAATAACAGAAGAAGTACATCAACTTCAGTTTCTGAAAAATCTATGTTTTCTTTATATGAGCTTCTCAGGGGCATAGCCTTGTTGCTGCGATTTTGTTTTGGGGATTAAAACACTGATAAGACACCTGGGTAGAAGTGAAAAGAGGATCAAGGAACAACAAGAAAGGAAAATAGGAAAGGAAAGAAAGACTAGTTTCAGCTTTCAAGTTTTGTGTAATGGGTTTTTCCAGAAATGTAGCCTGTTGCCTTGGGTGGTTTGTGTTGGGCTAGATTAGAGTAAAAACATATTGAGACATTCGACTAAGTAGGTAAGTAACCTGAAAAAAAACATAAAAAGGAAATAAAACAAACAGAAGTCAGGAAGCAACCTAACAGAAAAGAAAATCAAAGAAGAACAGCAGGGTCTGATGTTTCTGTTCTGGTGTAGTTCTCAGCTGCTGTGAAACTTGTGCTTGGTGTACTTACTTTCCAGAGGTAAGGTGAGGATAGTAAGGGTTAGATAAAAGTTAAAACCTGGATAAAACTCCTATTTAATTAGTAATTAAGCAAGTAGAAGGTGAGAATATCAGGTAACACATTTAAAACTGAAGCAAGTAACAGTGGACATCAATTTCAGGTCCAGTTCTTCCCAGTTTAGTATGAGGTTGTCTGTAACATTAGCAATTCTGTCCTGGGTTTGTCTAAAGTTTAAGAGCTTATTAACACACTTAACCCTGAGAGTAAATGAGGGGGGGGGGGAATGAAGACAGAAGACAGATTAAGTGACAGACCAGAAAAATAGCAGAATTGAAATACTTCAGTTTTATGGTTTATCAAGAAACGAGTTTCTGTCTAACATATGTTACAGAGGGTCATGAGGGGTTGCAACTGGGTAGTTAATGAACCCCAACTCACCGCACACACTTAACTAAGTACAAATGCCTATAGGGGAACAGAAAATAGATTCAGAACAGAAAGGAAAAAAAACAAAGAGAGTTATCAGTCTTTCAGTTTCAAATTACAGATTTTTGTTTTCTGTTCCAGATTCTGCAAGTGTTTTGCTCCTGTATAAAATTTATCTGTGGGTTAAGAATGAACTTAGGGTCTCTCAAGTTGACTTAACTAAGAATGTAAATGATTTGGAGGAAGTTGTAAATCGGTTTAGGAAAACAGAAAAGAGACTAAAGGACAGAAACCAACAATAACAGAAAGTTTCACATCAGGTTATCAGTTTCAGATTTGGTTTCAGTTTTCTGTGCAGAGAATTAAGTAAGGATTGTTGAAGTAGTTTTGAGTTTAAAATGGAGATAAAACAAGTAATTGGGTAAGGAGTACATGTGGGTAAGATGGAGAGACAGATGGGCAAGTAACAGAAAGGAATAAACAGGAAAGATAGCAGAATGTAATGCTTCAGTTTTATGGGTTGTTCTCTGAAAGTTTACTTCTGTATAGCTATGTGACAGGGGACTGTTTGGGGTTGGCTTCGAATTTAAACTGTGGTATAATGCTCAACTATATAGGTAAGCACCTTGGGAGAGATTTGAAAGAAAGAATTATAATTAAACAGGGAAGAGTCAAGGAGAAGGCATCGGGTTTCATGGTTTTTAGTTTCAGTTTTTAGATTGCTTTTTGTATCTGATCTGTGTGATTAATTACAGATGTTATAGTGGAGCTCTATAAGTATAGTCTTGAGTTTAAACCATGCTTCACACCCCTAATTAGTGGGTAAACACGGCAGGAAAGAAACTAACCTAAACTGAACTAACTAGCAACAATAACCAAGAGGGAATGTGTAGTTTGTGTTTCAGTTTCATTGAGGTTATAGTTTCTGTATAACTGGGATTCAAGGGCGTACTGAGTGTGATCCTAGTTTTATAAAGAGCCCAAATAATAGTCAATAAATGTAGCTAAATGAGCAAACATGCTGGGAAGGTTAAGCATCACTTTACTACACTAGAAACGAAGTTAGATAAGATGGTGTATGTAGATTGTGTTTCAGTTTTGGAAGCCTGCGGGTTCTGCGTAAGCAAACTTTATGGGGTATTTTAAGGATTATAGTATTAGGATAATAAATTTAAAACACTTCTAACCTACCTAGTTAAAAAGGAAAAAAATATATATACACCTTATACAAGTTAAATCTATTTTATATAAACTTGTTACATAATTAACGCTTAAAATGCTCTAAAACATTAGCTAGGAAAAAGGACTTATTTAACGTGTGAGTTGACTATGTGAATGTCCTAGGAGTAAGATAAGCCTAGAATTAATACATGGGAAGTTCTAAGGGTTAATATAAACTAAGCACTTAACAACACACCTAGGGAATAACACCCGATATAAAGTGTCATCACATGAAATGATAAACTGACACGTTGTTTTTAATTAACGCTAGGGCCGTAGCGAACTCCGATCGGGAACTCCGAGTGTGAGACAACTCGTACATCCGAATAAGGTATGGACATGTGTGGTTCGTATGTTGCCGTGTTACACGGCTTATTTGCTGTGTGCCTTGTGTGAAAATGACCTTAAGATTAAAGCATGAAATTGGATTGCTTGCTTGTCTTGATTATACGATTGCTATATCATTGTGGTATACTATTTGCGCGCACACAGTAGTTTAGTCCCTTCTCGTTTATGGAATTTGAGATGAAACACTGTGAACGATGAAAACAAAGAAAATTCTATAAAGGGGAACTCCTCTCTAACCATGGAGGACGTACCATGACACCCACTATGGTGTCTACTCATGAACGATAATGAAGAGTAAATCTCAATTGGTGGAACATGAGAATAACCCGGGAGGACAACATCTCGGGCCGCGCGGTATGGAATACTCCTGAGTTGGTATCTACATCAGATCCTTCGCCCTTCTATGTGGAGCACATCCTGGAGTCTAGAGGTGACTCCGCTTTCTCGACCCTGGGTGTCGGGAATGGGGGAGTGACAAATTGGTGGAGCTTATCTTGGAGTCTAGAGGCGACTCCGCTTTCTCGGCACACGACGTCGGGAATGGGGGACTAGCTATGGAGGAGACGTCCTCCAACGTGCGGTGACAAGAGAACTCATAATTAATCCATAAAGAAACAAAGAAAGATGGGCACCTATACTATATGGTCACGGGAACTAACCTACATCCCCAGACCTGGTGCAAAGAAAGAGAAAGAGAAGTACACATGATGGAAACAAAGAAAAAGAGATGAAAACACTCAACGTTGAATGATCCCACTGTGAGGATCATCATTATTCAAATTCTTTGTAAGCTCTACTTGTTTTACATGCTTGAGGTGTTTGATGTTATCTCTATGCCCAACATGTTGTGAGTTGCTATGTTGTTGTTGTATGTTGTGTGTTACTGTTTTATTATAGCATGCAAATTGAACTTAATCATATTCGACCAAGTAGTCGTGTGGCCCGGCAACATGCGGGCTACACACGTTCATACTCAGCATAGTTTTGCTGAGTCCTTTATTTTTACAGGTATGAAACTGGAAGCAGACGGAGAGTAGGCAAGGTGACTACCATAGGGGTAGTCCATATGGGCAAGACTTTTATGTAGTATGTTTTAAAGTATGGGTTGTAACTATGTAACACTAAACCCTTGTTGTATGTTTCGGATTGTGGAAGTTAAGTAAGAACTTATGATGTAGACTCTCGGTACTTGGTTTGTATTTCCCGTTTGTACTTGGATTTGGTTATGGTTTAATTCCAGTCATTCAGACCGTGGCTAATTGTTGATAGTGTTGTTGTGTCAACCACGTGGGTGGTTGACGTCTGTGACACCCGAATGGAGTTGTGAATCCGCTGCTTAGACTTTTTGTAATATCGTTTGGTGCAACATTCAGACTACTGTTGGGTTTATTCGGGGGTGTTACATAGCCACTGAAAACTCATTTCCAAGACAATTTTTCAAAAATGTGCTTTAAGGCTCCTTAAAGCACATTTTGTGTTTTAACTTGTTTTCAAGCTTTGTTTTCTTTAGTAATTGATTTAACATGTCCATTAGCATGCTAATAAGGTCTAGGAATGACCTTTAGGTCTTATACAAGGTTACACCAAGTCTAGGGCAAGTATTTGCTTAAATTGACTTTATGGTGTTTTCTTTGGTTTAATTGTCTACCAATGTTTCCTAAGGACTTAATTAGCCTTATCAAATCATAATTGCATGTTATAAAGTCTTGGTAGGCTCCTTAGGTCCTAACCAAGTTCATTCCAAGCTTAGAGCATGTTTTTGCTCAAACTGTCTTATTGGTAATTGTTGTTTTTTTACTATGGTTTAAATTGTTCACTAATGTTTCTAAGGCACCTTTTTAGCCTTTAATTACCATAGTTTAATATTTAAACAACATATCAAGGTTTGGGGTATTTCACTCCATAAAGGATAGTCAGATTTAGAGGGCAAATTCACGGAATACTACTAAATGTTTGTTAATTCACAATTATTACAGTTTTTTAAATAGCTTTCCGGTACCACAAAAAATAATTTTGATTCATCTTGTAACACCCCACTCAAATCAAGTAATAGTCACTCTCGTAGCATAATTAAAAACATCTCACAGCGGAAGTCAAACAGTTATAATCCTCACTTGGGTGTCACATGCCATTACTCGCCCATGCGAGTAAAGAAGCAGAAATAAAACAATAATGAAACAACGATGATAATAAATAACTGCAGTGATAACGAGATACCAACCTATACATCATACTAAATCCAAAATTAATACCAACGACAAGTGAGCTTCTAATCATTCCCGAATATATACAATGTCATCATAATGTAAACTAAGTCCTAACATAATACAGTACAAAGTCTCGTGTGGTAATCAAAAACAAAACCCTAACTACCCGGGTCCCGCACTTCGGCTTCAACGGTATCAACAACCTGTAAAAAGCCGTTGAGGCTCAGCGATAAACGCTGAGTATGCTACGTTTAGACCTTATTGGTCACTTAAGTCATATTAACCGTCTTTGCATTAGATTTGTTTCATGCTTTACCGGTTTACAGGTATATTAAAGCTGCAAATACATGAGTGACAGTATTATAAAACAATCAAGGCAATCACTACAATTCACACACAACAACATATATATAACACATTTAAACAAGATAAAGTTATAAACATGTAGTCGTTAAATAACGGTCTCGTGTTTTGTATCAGAATAGACCACCCCGGGTCCTCATTACATTACAAACTCATCGTACTTGGGTGTCAAGTTAGGACAACCCGTAATTGTATTCATTGATGGACAGTCATCCTGGTGGCACCAACAGTAGTGCACTCTAGCCAAATATATAAGATCTCGAGATTTCCTCTTTGCCTAAAAGACGTCATTTAATTTGGTGGCATTAGGCCGAGTACCAACAGCGGTACACTCTGACCAACGATCTATGTAGGCTCGCTGGAGTTTAACATAGAGTAAAACCCGATCCGGGAAAACTCACGTGATCACTATACGCAACCAGTAGCCGATGGCTAGCTGGGTTTACTTATCAACACACTCATTAACTCTCCATCATTTGATTAATTTAATCAATTACCTAAAGTATAGTCTTAGGTTGTAGAGTATTCATTTATTAATGTAGCTGCCTTAAGGGTCTTGCGCAAACCTAGAAGAAAGTCTACGTCACATATTCATGTTTGAGATCCAATGCTCTAGGGACCGACATAGTCGTGTCTCGTACCTAATTATTTTACTTAGGTTATTATATACATAATTATAATACTAAGAGTATTATATTAAGTAACAATAGTCACATCACATTGATCGCATATGTATGTTTATATAAATCGATCTATAGTCGACGTAGTATTAGTCCCGAAGGACGTTCGCGCATAAATAGATAATGCGGGAAAAATAAGTAAATATCACACAACATTTCAAGAATACATATAGATAACACACACATTGTTTATAACACATCAAGAATATCTGAGCCCGAGGAAGCCCTCAGGACATCTCAGATCAAACCGTCCACTTACCGTACACCACAGACCAAGGATGCGCAAAACCCTAGCTCGTCAAGCGCCTTTGTCTGTAGTATGATCTAAACATTAATGACACTATAAGTCAAGCCACATGACTTAATTAACTCGGTACATCAAAAAAACACTAGTAATCCCGACCTTTCATCCCCGGATTTCAACAGTTAATTGTTTAAGGGATCGTTACATAAAACTCATTAATTGTAGTACTTACATATAGTCGGGTTTACAGTAAGTGGGTTTATACAAGAACGTGATGGTTCATAGTATTTTCCATTGTTAGGTTTTATCCCTTTAAATCTCATGATATTCACAAGTATATAAACATGCATCTATATTTATGCTTATGTATTAAATTTTAACCAAATTCGGTTAAGTATACAAGTACGCGTTTATAACCCATAGTTGCATGTATACATGCAACGTTAACTCATTTGATATTTTACACTTGTATAATAACGTTTTATAATTCGTTGTATGCATTAATATTGTTCTCATTTGAACTTAGGCATATACTATACAGTTGCATGAATGCATGCACTAATGTTATATGTATTATTATTTCACCATTTATTATAGTACAATGTATTATAATATACAAGGCTTGTAACAAGTTATATTTAATTTCAAACTAAATATCTTGTACTTTATAAGTTCACTAATGTAATAACATTTACTCTTTTATATTATATAGTTTCCAACTATACAATATACTTATCTTATATGTTTATATTTATATATAGCTTGCGTATGGTACATATATACACTTATATATTTGTTTCATGAATTATAAACTCTTATATTACATGTTACATTCTATCATTTTATGTAAGATAATTAATCTTACTAACTTGTGTTATGTCACACAATTATATTAAGACTCTTATCTTAATATTATGTAACATCTTATAACATATCTTTATAATTCCTAAGGTTTATTTATTACGAACCTTAGTTTATAATTCCCATTTATTTATTCCTTGTCACATTATTTCATGTGAATATTACTAATGATGCTAGTTTCATTTAATCACATTAATACTATATAATAGCTATAGTATTTATATCATTGTAAATTATAGCTTAAAAATTCATTTCCAACTATGAATATTTACGCTACAGCCCTATAGTTTTATAAACTATGTTTTGACCACATAATATTATACAATGTTACATTTACATCTTTATGTCATATAATATGATATTTTTATCTCATTATTTATTATAACCTATAGTTTTAATAAAACTATATTTATGACCGAGAGGCACATATGCTATAAATTCCAATTTCATTAACTTCCCATACTTTTTATTTATTACAAATATACCACATATTTTATACTATGTTCTATACATCATATATTATAGCATTTTAAATTTTGTAGCAATTATAACCTATGGTTTTATATTTTCAAGAATTCCGAACAGACCCTAGGTCTATTCTGATTTATATTTTTAACACTCAAGTTTCTATAATTACACTTTTGACCACATACTTTATATAATGTTATACATATCATATGTTATAACTTTTTAACTTTATAATAAGTATAACTTATAGTTTTAGAAAGATATATTAATTGTCAAAATGGCACTAATGTTATAACTTAATTTCTTTCCACAATTCACTTTTTTCTTTTTACTACCAATACACCACATCTCTTAATATATATATATATATATATAAGATATGTTATATAATTTCATTATTTATAACATGTATAACCTATAGTTTTAGGTTTCTAATATTACGAACAGACCCTAGGTCTGTTGTAATTAATTTTTCACCCCTTGTACTTTGTATATTTATGATTTTCACCAGTTTTATAACCTATACTTTTAATATAATTAAAACTATATATTATATACTTTTCTTAATATAGCCTTTTATATAGTTCTAAAATTACTAAACTTTACCAAAATGATATAAAGTGTTATATTCACTGTTTTAAACCCAAACTTCCGGTAATTTGCACTTACACCCCTAAAGTTTTGTAAATTTAATATTTAACTTATAACATTAATATAAGTTCATAATTTAATTGTTTATGAATTAAATTTTGGTCAAGGCACCTAACATGGTCAATTTTGACCAATAGTCTACCGCTTTGACCACAAGTTATATAAATTACAGTTTTGACCCAAACTTTCCAAAAATTACATTTTAGCCCCAAATTTTATAAAACTTTATAAAATTCATTTTAATATCTTTTAAAACATAGTTTTCGGCTATAATTCATATTTAGCCCCTAAATTTTATTCTAATTACATTCTAACCCCAAAATGTTCTCGGTAATGTTTATTTATATTTTAAACTTGATTTAAATCTAATATAACATAAATTAAAATGGCCTAAAGTGCATGGCCTTATTACAACATTAACATATAATAAAATTTACACTTAAATGTCACAAATACAACATATGGTTAAGGCTTTATAGTATAGTTTTTCATAATGTTTCTAAAATTATGTTTTAGCCATTTAATTAATTCCTATGACATTATATGTCACTTAAACATTAGGTTAACTAGCCAAAATGTTATACAACATTTTAATATATAGTTTGGTCATAATAAACCCTTAATGTTCTCGGCTTATATTATAATGTAATAGAATGATATAAAAACTTTATAATAAGTAAGATTAGTATACTTACTTGATTTATAAGCAACAAACTCAGCCAAACAGCAACCAATAGCCACGGCTTATTTTATAAAATATCTTAGGTTAGTTTTTAGCTTATGATTTCTATATAAGCTTAATTAACATATGTTTAAGAGAGTAATTAATTTACTTTCTCTAAGATTGAATTAAGCTCGCTGTTCCCCCTTTTGGACAGAATGTTTTCCAAGTTTCCAAACACCATTCGGCCATAATTATGCAAGGAAAAAGATGGGTATTAGTCCTTGTAACATTAATGACTAATTAAGTTATAATATAAGCTTAAAAATGTCATGATTTTACCTTGGTTTGTAGAGCTGGTCAGTGGCTATTCTTGCCTGAATTTTGAAGTAATAGAAGGTCTCAAAAACACCATCAAAACCAAGGAATAAAACTGTAAAGAACAAGGTAGAACAAGGCTAGGATTCACCTTGTTGAAAATGTCTTAAATGGAGTTTCTAGCTTGAAATCAGCCACCACTTGAAGCTATTGGTAGATCTACTGATTAGACATGAAAAGGAGAAGAAAATAATCCCTATGAACGAAAGGAAGCAACCAGAATTGAAGTAGGGAAAGAGATAGGTGATTAAAACACATTTTTACCTTGAAAATGCCTTAAGCTTGTTTCCCCCTTTATTTGGTGTTCCAGCCGAGGATTGAAGTAGGGAAAGAGATAGGTGATTAAAACACATTTTTACCTTGAAAATGCCTTAAGCTTGTTTCCCCCTTTATTTGGTGTTCCAGCCGAGGATTGATGTCCAACTTTGGAGAGGAAATCCCACTAAGTGTGTGGATGGAAATGGCTGGAAGTTAGATCATTGGAAAGAGGGAGAAGAGATGAAGAGATTAAGCTAAAATATGACATTAATGGTTACCTTGATCAAAGTGGGTTCTTCTTTGAAGTTAGCAGCTCAAGAACGTAGCAAGGTCTGAAAGAGAGGGTTTGGAGACTAATGGGGATGGCTGGAATGAGCTAGGATGGAACAGAAAGAAAATTTTATCTTTTAAAGTAAGATAAGTTAACTTTTGGAATAGTAAAGGATGAGTCATTAGATTGGTTAGATATTTAGGTTGCTTAATTCTGGGGTATTCTCCTTGTATTTCCACCTCCATAGGGTCAGCATAAGGGGTCAATTAAATGCACATATTTCTGATTTTTTAAAAAACTTTGAATTAGGTACTCTAATGTGGTACATTATGTCACATTAGTATATTTAAGGGTATTAAAGGCCCTAAAACCAATCAAAACTCATTTTGATGACAATCTCACAAAAATGTGCTTTAAGGAGTTTTAGAGCACATTTTATGTTCCAAGGTGTTTTTGAGCTTGGTTTTCTTTGATCATGGTTTTATTACGTTCATTTATGAGTTATAACTTATAATGCTTAGGAATTAAATTTGGATCCTAAGGAGTCAATTTGGGCATATATTTGCCCTAAACGGTCAAAGGGTGTAATTTTTGCTTTATGTTGACCATTGTTGTTCTAAATTGGTTTTTAAGGCATGTTTAGGCCTTAATTAATTGATTATATGTTTAATCAATGTTTAATTAGTTTAGGGGTATTTCACATCTAATACCATTAATTGATAACCCTAAACTTTTTAGATTAAAATACTCTAAATGTTAATAAACATAGTTCATATATTAATATTTTTAATTAACAAAATATCAAAAAATTAATAAATTGGAATTAAAAAAGTAAAAACCATAAATTTTAGTTTATTAATATATATAGTGGTTAAAATTATGATAAACAAAACATTGATATATATAACTATGAAAACATTAAAAGTGTTAAAAATTTTAAAACGGAAAATTACAACACCCACCCATGAGGTTTGGCATAATTTCACAGCCCACCCATATGGTTTGAGAAATTAAATTACCCATCCATGACTTTCTCACCGTTTTACATCTATCAACCAGCTCCCCACATTCGTTAGTTGCATACAGGTGGCATCTTTTTTTTCGCTTCCATATTTGTGACATGTCAACCACTTCACTTAGCTTGTTTTTTTCATTTCTAATCCCTAGCTCTGACTCACCCTCCGTCTTACCTCACTCTCAATTGAACTTCGCTCTCGAATTTGTTCTTCACTTTACCTCACTTTCAATTTTTCTATTTGCTCGCTCACTCTCACCTCACTCTGCTATTCCCTTTTGATTTTCATTTCTCATGTCCTTGCACACCAAAAATGGGTTTATTCATTTTAAAAAAGAAGAAGAAGATGAGGTTGCCATTGATGTTGTATGATCTAACATTGCCCCTTGTTAGCAATCAGTTCATAAGGTATAGTAGTGAAACAGAAAAAACAAAGAATGACGACCTCTATTCCAGCCTCTTTGTCATTAATGGTGGGGGCAATCCATGAAAAGGGGTATGTCACAGAAGCTTAGGAGCAGGTGAATCAATTCTTTCCGCACACTCTTTCTCTTTCCCTTTCTTTGTGGTCTTTCCTTGGTTTTGTGTGACATATTTGCTTGCTTGGTGCCACATTCGTGGGATAGCTCGCTGTTCCACCTGCCCATCAATACCCCGATTAGGTATCTATTGCCTTTTTTAATTTCTTATTGTATTGATCCTCCTGAAGAAGACAGTTATTTGAATGGCAATTTCTAGGTATTTTTTATATTCTCTTCAATGCTCGCATCTGATATATCACGTTGGGGGAAAATAATTGATATGTTTAATAATCAAATTGAATTCGCTCTTTCTCCCTCTTCCTCTGCGTGACAAAATAGTTGTGCATCAGACCCTTTTTTGCTACCCTGTTCCTTTCTCATGCTCTGCCTAAATTGTGTTGTGTTCTGCAATTCGAAGATATATGTTTGTTATGAAGCAAATAGACATGTAGCCTTGGTAGTGGAGAAGATTTAAAACAAGAAGAAAGCTTCAAGCCTACAAAGGAGTGTATAGAATGACTTCTACCATGACAAGAGTGAGGTGAGGTGGAAAGACAAAATCGAGAGCTAAGTACTCGAATCGAGGGTGAGAGGGAGAGTGAGTCTAGCTATGGATTAGAAATCATAAAAACAGGCTAAGTGAACCGGTTGACATGTCACCAATATAGGATCTAATAAAAAAATGCCACATGGATTCAATTAACGGATGTGAGGAGTTGGTTGACGGATGTAAAACGGTGAGAATGTCATGGGTGTGTAATTTAATTTCCCAAACCACATGGGTGGGCTATGAAATTAGGCCAAACCTTATGGGTGGGGTTGTAATTTTCCCTTTTTAAAAAGTAATATCTATTATACACAAGCTGAAAAACAATCATTTCAATTTACTGTATAGTCTATATGTGTATATTTTTATCAAATGTGTGGCTTCTATAATATAGTATTTTTTATATTTTTATATTTTAATGTTTTTGTAATTATTTATATATATATATACACAATTCTAACCATTATATTAATATAATAAAATTTTACACTTCTACTTTTTAAATATATTTTATTAATTTTTGTAGTACTTTATGAATTAAAATAATATTATAAAAAATTAGAGTATCATTCTTTTTTCTTTTTTGTCTGCTTGTAATCAAATTTGTAGTTTCTATATAAAATATATAAAAGTTTATAATTTTTTATTTAAAAGTTTTTATGATTATATATATATATTGTTTTATACCATTTAAACCAATATATAAATAATATGTTTAATTTTTATGTAACACCCCCGAATAAACATCCAGTAATACAAACGTCGCGCCTAAACAACATCACGGTTAACTACGCAGCGGATTCTCAACATTATCCGAGTGCTACAGATGTCAACCACGTGGGTGGTTGACGCAACCAAACTACCAACACCAAGTTACAGTCTACCAACACCAAGTTACAGTCTACAGATGTCAATTTACTGTATAGTCTATAGTAAAACATTAACACACAATATACAACATCAACATAGCAACACCCAACATGTCGAGCAGATATCATCAAGCACCTCAAGCAAGTAACCACAAATAGAGTTTACAAGGGAATTTGAATAATGATGACCCTCACAGTGGGATCATTCAACGTTGAGTGTTTTCATTTCTTTTTCCTTTGTTTTCACCATGTGTACTTCTCTTTCTCTTTTTCTTGCACCAGGTCTGGGGGTGTAGGTTAGTTTAGGTGCCCATCTTTCTTTGCTTCTTTATAGATTAATTGTGAGTTCTTTTGTTACCGCACGTTGGAGGACGTCTCCTCCATAGCTAGTCCCCCATTCCCGACGTCATGCGACGAGAAAGCGGAGTCACCTCTAGACTCCAGGATAAGCTCCACCAATTTGTCACTCCCCCATTCCCGACGTCATGCGCCGAGAAAGCGGAGTCGCCTCTAGACTCCAGGATGTGCTCCAAATAGAAGGGCGAAGGATCTGATGTAGATACCAACTCCTGAGTATTCCATACCGCGCGGCCCGAGATGTTGTCTTCCCGGGTTATTCTCATTTTCCACCAATTGATTTTGCTCTTCATTATCATTAATGAATAGACACCATAGTGGGTGTCATGGTACGTCCCCCATGGTTAGAGAGGAGTTCCCCTTCATAGAACTTTCTTTGTTTTCGTAGTTCACAGTGTTTCATCTCAAGTTCCATAAACGAGAAGGGACTAAACTACTGTGTGCGCGCAAATAATATACAACAGTGATATAGCAATCGTGTAACAAGACAAGCAAGCAATCCAATTTCATGCTTTGATCTTATGGTCATTTTCACACAAGGCACACAGCAAACAAGTCGTGTAACACGGCAACATACGAACCACACATGTCCATACCTTATAATAGTAGTCACAGATACTTGCACAAGGGTTCCCGCTGCTCGTGGGACTCACTCCTGTAATGATTATTCGAGCGGGTTAGATCGTTCGATCGTGCGTTATTGTTCGCAGTTTTATTTGCAATGTTTGGCCTAGTCTTAGGTATTATAGTTGCAAACGTTGGACCCACTTTATCTGTTTGGTGTGGATCCATTGTTTTAGCTAAACAGTAACATTTAAGGACTCTCGAACTTGTCCCAGTATGATCCTCCCGTATTCTCTAAGATTATTCCTTATTACCTTTCATGAAGTTTTCAACATCCGCGCACCTAATTACCTCCCCTAGTTCCTTAGTATTATCTCCCCGACACATTCACTCACTATTTACAGAACCTTAACCTGAACCCTTGACACTCACTAGTACAGGGCTTCAACTCACACCAACCGGTGTATTACACTTCTCTTCACTGCTTCCCTTAACTGGTTTAGCATATTATCAAGGTTGTAGATTCGTTAACAAGTCACTACCACTTCTTTACCACCTCTATAATTCGTTTATAACGAGAGCTCTTGTTACAGAAACCTGAAACACCTTTTTTTGTGTTCCACCTTATTTAATCTCGGTTTGATTCCCTTACTAGTCTTAGTTCCAATCCAATCCCTTTTTAGTTCACATTCGGCCCTTCAATTTTCTAACCCTTTCATTTTCGTCCTAGACTCTTTTCAGGTTCACCTTATTATAATCCTAGACTCCCATATTATAGATCTTACCCCTAAGGCTTAGGAACTAACGTTTAACTCTAGTAAATTCCGAAGTCATCATTTTACCCCAATTCATATACTAACGTATACCATTCATTTATTCCCCTCTCTATCTCGGTTAACGTCTTAATTCTACCTAGGCTGTTCTGATTCTACTCCTCCTTCCCCTAATTCTTACTATGACCGAGTAGACAGTGTATTTCCAAAGATTACTATTTAACCTTACTATGTTACAGCTTTATCCCCTAAACCTCAACATACCTTTCCACCAGTTAAATGGGTCCTAAGCTTTGGCCCTCGTTTAGTGTAATAGGTGACAGGTCTGATCTACCATCCATATCTAATTCCCATCCTGGTTTTCAGATTACTACACCGGTTTGTTTTTGGTACTCATGCGGTTAAGTTTTCAACTCTCGATACTTCCTTATCAACCTGGATTTGCTTGATTCTTTTGTTTAGCAATCTTATGACATCACTTCCTAGTCCACTAGTCTTGACCTAGGTCCTTTGTTACGCTCATACTCCACTCAAGACACCTCTGATTACTAACTATTCAAAGATTACAAGTTGTGGGTTTTAATAACATTAGTTGTTGTGTACTTACTCATATAACCTCACCCTCTTTAGGCACCAAAAAGCTTTATAACCTCTTTCCAACTGTGTACAGACTTAGTGGGGTACCTTAGTACTGCTTCAGACGCGGCAACCAGTAAATACCACCCTTATACACCTACTTAGAATCTGTTATACTGAAATGCAGCAACCTAAAAACGACAATTGGTATATATCTTCTTCAAGTTTTCTTTTAGTTCATTAATCTGTCTCCAATTCCACCCCAAGTTTTTTAACCAACTAGATAAGTGTATTAGGAAGGTTTTGAATTTAAAAACAACTCAAAGCAAGGCTTTTTACACCTCTGAAAGTTTGTTTTACAGAACCCAAAACTGCAGGAAGCTGGAACATTAATTCAGTACAACTCCTTTTGAACTTCTCTTTTAGTTAATTAAATTGACCTCCATTTTTTTCCCAAAGTATGTACCCACTTAGTTAGGTGTTCCATCAAGGTTTTAAACTAAGAATCAAGCCAAACTCAACACTGATAACATTCCTAAAACTTTCCCATACTGAAACGTAAAACTGTAGCAAACTGAAAACAAAGTTCTGTGTGTCTCCTCTTCATTCTTTCTTTTAGGTTGTTAATCTGTCTTCTAATCCCCCCCTAAATGCTTCCCCTCTTAGTTAAGTGTTTTAGTAAGATTTTGAACTTAAAAGCAACCCAAAACTACACTGATAAAACCTCTGAAAGTTCATTATACAGAACCGGTAATAATCTGCAGAAAACCGAAAATTGAGTTTCTGCATCTTCCTACTTCTACTACTCTCTTTAATGTGTTACTTGTTTTCCTAACACTACTAGATTGTTTACTACTTAAGTAGGTGTGTTAGCAAGTTTCTAACTTTATCATTAGGCCAATACAATCTTTATATTGCTTCTGAAAACAGGTTACACAAAGGTATACGTTGCAGAATTTAACCCATTTCTGCACTAGTTTCTTAGTTAGCTTATACATAATTTTTTCTTCTTTTTTTTTCTAAACCAGTATAACTTGCTGTCTAACTTTAAGGTAGCTGACACATTGGTTGCTTAATGAATCAGATTTTACTACCTATTAACCTAGAGCAATTCCCATACATAGTTGACGCTAGAAAGACACAGAGTTTCAGCCCAAAAGCATTAATTTCCTTGCTGTTACGAAAGCAGCTCCCAAACAGATCTTGTCTTAGTAACTATCAGTTGATTACCTATGGACTTTCTCATTTGTTTTCAGTAACTCTCAAGCATGTTTTTAGCTTCTTTAAGCTTGGTGTTTAGACCACTATTTATTGGAGTTATAGTGGGCTATTGGGCTTAGCCCACTTAATATTGGAACTAGTCTATTTAGTTTATTTCTTTGGTTTCAGTTTTTATCTTTATAGTTTTGTGCTTAGGAGAATCTATGTAATCTTTTATCTTTTGCTAGTATTTAGTAGAGATAATACCTACTTATCTTAGTATAAAAGGACCGATAGGTTGTATTGATGAATAACAAAATATACATACGATGTTTACTTCTACAATTACGTTTGCCGTTCTCACACACTAACCCTAATATACAAACTACACAAATCATACTTTCTATTATGGTATCTAGAGCACAGGAAGGTTGAGTTTTTCTTTCTTCTTGAACCATGGCGGATGATGCTGCTGGTAAAGGAAAGAAGGATATGGTTCCACCTTCTACATCTGGGGTATCTCAGATAGATATCAATGACCCCATTTATGTTCATCCTGTGGAGAGCCCCGGATTAACTCTTGTTTCGAAGTTCACCGGCACCGGTTTCCTTGGTTGGAAATTCGATATGGTTACAGCCCTGAAAACCAAAAACAAATATGGTTTTGTTACAGGCAGAATTAAAAAACCGGATGAAACAGATGAGATAAGATATTCATCTTGGGAGAGGGCTAACTCTTTTGTTGTGGCATGGCTGAAGAATTCTCTTGGAGGAGATGTTCTTCAGAGCCTTCGGTTTGTTGATGACCCTAAGGAAATCTGGGATGCACTTTCCACTCGCTATGAACACAGCAACCTAGCTGTTCTACATGTTTTGAAGCGCAATCTATAGGAGGTCAAGCAAGGAGATATATCAGTTGCTGAGTATTTCAACAAATTAAAGACTGTCTGGGGTGAACTCGAACAAGCAAAGCCAGCCCAGAAGTGTACCTGCAACAAATGCACTTGTAATATCAATAGTTCTATCAGAAAAGCGGTAGATGAAGATAAACTAGTGCATTTTCTCATGGGTTTAAATGTAAACTACTTATCTATTCGGGGCCAGATCATGGCAATGAATGATCCACCAAGCTTGGAGAAGGCTTTCTCTCTGGTTGTGCAAGAAGAGGAACAGAGACGTGGTAAAACCCAACTCAAAGATGATGCCATGTCCTTTTATTCTTACAAGACTGCACAGACAGAGACCCCAAGAAATTCCAAGTTCGATGACAGAAAAAGGCTAACTTGCAGTCTTTGCAAGAAAGGCGGGCATAGTTCAGAAAATTGTTTCCAGAGGCTCAAATGCAACCATTTCAAGCGGACCGGTCATATAGAAAATGAGTGTTTTCACCTCCATGGGAGGGAAAACGTTTTAGCTCGAAGAAAAAAAGGTTTTGCTAACAGTGCAAGGGCAGAAGAACAATCAGAACAGGCAGAGCAACTGAATACAGATCCTGGGTTAACACCGAAGCAGGTTCAACAGATCGCAGAGTTAATCCGCAACGCAAACACGGGAGCTAAGGCAGAAGAACTAGGTTACAGCAATTTCTCAGGTAACCCAAACAATTTTTGCCTTACTAGCTCAAATAGTATATTCGCAGGTAAGTGGATCTTAGATTCAGGTTCGACAGATCATACAACCGGAACTAGGTCTTACCTTGCGAATTTGAGAAACTTGCGCGCAGAAAAGGTTATAGTCTTACCAGATGGGCGGTCTCATACCGTGAATCAGATAGGGGACGCCAAAATCGGTGATGGTTTGTGGTTGCACGGCGTGTTGTTTGTGCAGGGTTTCCGGTTTAATCTCGTTTCGGTGAAGAGGCTGTCTGAAGATTCTGATTGTGCCCTAATTTTTGATCTTGATAAATGTTGTGTACAGGACCGTTTGACAGGGGCGACTAAGCCATTGGGTCATAGCTCCGGTGGGCTATATGTGCTGGCGTCTGTTTCCAGAGTGATGGATCCAGCGTTGGGCCTTGCCCGTGAAGCCCAGAAGATCACCCAGGTGGACAAGGATGCGGATGTTCCTTTGGGCTCAAATTTCGTGTCTGATGAGCCGGCCGACATCACAATGGGCCAGAGTTTTTTTGTTAGTTCTAAAGCAAGAGACATACACATTAAACTTGGACATGCGCCGTTTAAGAAACTTGTTACTATGGGTTTAATAAAGCATTCAGATTTCAGTTATGATTTTGCTTGTGATGTTTGTTATAAAAGCAGAGCTCAAAGGTTACCGTTTAGCAATTCGTTCATCAAAACAAAACGGCCTTTTGAAATGATTCATGTTGATGTGTGGGGGCCCTTCAAGGTCGAAACTTACAATGGTTTTAAATATTTCGTTTGTTTTGTTGACGATTTCACGAGAACCACCTGGGTGCATCTTATAAAGCAGAAGGGTGACGCCTAGACAGCAGTTGTCAGTTTTCTTTGCATGGTTGAGCGACAGTTTGAGACCACGGTTAAAATTGTTCGTTCCGATAATGCTAAGGAACTAGGAAGTTCCAACGACGGGAAATTTTTCTTTTCTTCCAGAGGGATTGTTCATCAGACTACGTGTGCACATACGCCCCAACAAAATGTAGTGGTGGAAAGGAAACACAGGTATCTTCTTGAGACTGCCAGAGCTTTGTATTTTCAATCTAATGTGCCACTAAAATATTGGGGAGAGTGCATATTGCATGCGACATATTTGATTAACAGACTTCCCACTAAAGTTCTGGGGGGGATGACACCATTTGAGAGCTTATATGGACACAAGGCTGCCTATGACATGATCAAGCCGTTTGGGTGTTTGTGCTACAAGACGCTTCTCAATCACGGAGACGGAAAGTTTGGTCCTCGTGGACAAGCGTGTGTCTATCTAGGAGAGGATCCGAGGAAGAAGGGGCACAAGGTTTTGGACTTAGCCGTTCACACAGTTGAGGTATGTCGAGATGTCAAGTTTCATGTGACTGACTTTCCTTATTCACATCACACACACAACCGTGCTCCTCCTTCCGAGCAAAATGACGAATGTCCAGATATAAGTCGTGCTATGCTTGATGATGATAGCATGCATGAGCCAGTTCCACAAGCAGTCTCAACTCCAGCCGATGTCAATTCCAGTGATACTCTCATCACACATGATCTGCCGGTCCGTAGGTCGCAACGAACGAGTCATCCACCAGAATATTTAAAAGACTACGTTTGTACTTCTGTTTTCCAAGATGTGCTCAATGAGCGAGTTTTTCGAGATAGCAGTACTTCAAATCTCATCCGTGGTTGTGCCAGTCTCACTGACATCACACCAGTCACTAGCATGGCTTTGCTTTCTAGTACCCAAGTTCGTCCACCTCTTGACATGAAGGAACCTAATACTTACAAAGAAGCCTCGCAACATGTCCATTGGCAGCAGGCCATGAAGGAAGAGTTGCAAGCGCTCAAGAAAAACAATACGTGGGATGTTGTAACCTTGCCACGTGGGAAAAAGGTGATCGGTTGTAAATGGGTTTATAAGATCAAGCTGAAGTCAGATGGTACTTTGGAATGGTATAAGGCCCGTTTGGTCGCAAAAGGGTATACACAGCGTCATGGACTAGATTATAGTGAGACTTTCTCACCTGTCGTCAAGCTTACAACAATACGTGCTCTTGTTGTTGGGCCCTTCACAATGGGTGGTGTATTAATCAGCTTGACGTGAACAATGCTTTTCTCCATGGAGAACTTGATGAAGAAGTGTTTATGCGAGTTCCGACGGTCTCGAGGTTGAGGGACAAACAAGGCCTGTTTGCTCAAGAAATCTTTGTATGGTCTTAAGCAGGCCTCGAGGCAATGGTTTTCTAAACTTTCCAGCTTTCTTCAGACTTTGGGCTTCGTTCAGTCTAAGAATGATTATTCCTTATTTTTTAATGACGTCGCCGGGGGACGGATTTTCATGGCTGTCTATGTGGATGATATTCTTCTTGTGGGACCTCGACAGGAGGAACTTGACAAGATAAAGGCTGCGCTAGACTTGAATTTTAAAATCAAAGACTTGGGGTTTTTGCATTATTTCTTGGGGATAGAATTTGTTCGCACACCAGGAGGTTATATTTTATCTCAGCAGAAATATTGTACGGACCTCATTGAGGAGTTTGGTTGTCAAAATAAAAGGGTTGCACAAGGACCCATGATCGTTGGCAAACCTCTTTTGGCAGGAGAAGGAGAACCTCTTGTTGACCCTACTGCTTACAGGAGACTAGTGGGCAAGTTAAACTACTTGTCTAATACTCACCCGGACATTAGTTTTACTGTTCAGAATTTGAGTCAGTTCATGCAGAAGCTGACTACTGTTCACATGGAAGCAGCCCTCCATACTCTGTGTTATGTCAAGGGCACTATCACTTATGGGATTGCTTTATCTGGCGGAGACTCTAAGTTTTTGAATCTTTTGGCTTATTGTGATTCAGATTGGGCTGCTTGTCCCAACACCAGGAGGTCTGTCTCAGGGTATTATGTTTTCTTGGGTCAAAGTCCAATCTCGTGGAAGACCAAGAAACAGAACTCTGTTTCCCTCTCTAGTGCAGAAGCAGAGTATCGATCTCTCCGTCGTGTTACGGCGGAGTTAACTTGGTTGACCCGCCTTCTGTCCGAATTTTGTGTTGAGAATATCGAACCCATACCAGTCAAGTGTGATAACCAGTCTGCTATACACATCGCACGTAACCCTGTTTTCCACGAACGTACCAAGCATATTGAGATTGATTGCCACTTTGTGCGTGAGAAAATTCAGCAGGGTCTTGTTGACGTTGTTTATACCCATACTTCTACCCAGTTGGCTGACATGTTAATCAAGGTTCTCCCTGGTACAAGGTACAAAGAACAACTCCGCCGCATGGGCATGCGCGGTAGTTAAAATCCAAGCCTTGGTAAACTTATTTCCCTACGGCTTGCGGGGGGGTATTGGAGTTATAGTGGGCTATTGGGCTTAGCCCACTTAATATTGGAACTAGTCTATTTAGTTTATTTCTTTGGTTTCAGTTTTTATCTTAATCTTTTATCTTTTGCTAGTATTTAGTAGAGATAATACCTACTTATCTTAGTATAAAAGGACCGATAGGTTGTATTGATGAATAACAAAATATACATACGATGTTTACTTCTACAATTACGTTTGCCATTCTCACACACTAACCCTAATATACAAACTACACAAATCATACTTTCTATTACTATTTCGCCAGTACAATAGCAACACAGCACAAGGAATTTCCAGTTCATTGTTATCAGATCGACCAAATAACTCGAACTTAATTTCACACAATATCAAGCATAGCTTTAGGTAAGAGTTTGGATTACAACCTTGGGGTTTTTTTTTTCTTTCTCTTTTCTTGTTTCCTTTTAGGTTGTGTTTCCTGGGCAATTTCTTAGCTTTCCTTCAGGAGTTTTCGGCCCTACACAAACAGCCACTCAGATCAATTTTCGTTGTATAATTGGAGTGAATATCCCAGGTTAGTTCACAAGGTTTTTCGGTGGGGTTTACCTTTCTTAGGAGGGGATTACTCCTCATGTCTCCTTTCAGATTCTTGGTTGGCGGTTGTTATTGGAGTAGATTATAGTCCATTGGGCTTAGCCTAGTCTGGCCCAACTTTAGGACCGATTTGTGATAGGCTTGTTTTTGTTATTTTACAAAATCTGGTTAAGATTGCAGATAAATATTTTACCAGATTTAGATAGATTTAGTTAGTTTCGGTTTTCTAGCTTATAAGTAGTTTAGTTCTGTTTTGTGGGGGTATTATGTAAAAAGTGAGTTTAAGAGTAAATCGAATGTTTCGTCTTCTTCTTTCTCCGCTTCGTTCTCCCGAACTTCTTCACATCTTCCTACAATTTCTCTTCACACAAGAAATCTAATATGGTATCTAGAGCTTAGGTTTATCCTGTAATTCGAGTTGTTCAAGGATGACGGAGGATCCAAACAAAGAAAAATCTCCGGCGTCGGCTCTAACCAGTAATATCGATGTCAATGACCCGATATACGTACACGCCGCTGAAAATCCTGGGTTGAATCTCGTCTCAAAGTTCAACGGCAAGGGTTTTCTTGGGTGGAAGTGGGACATGACGTCTGCTTTGAAAGCCAAGAATAAATATGGCTTTGTTACTGGGAAGATCAAGAAGCCGGAGGCGACAGATACTACTCGCTTGTGCGCTTGGGAAAGGTCGAAATCGCTGGTTGTTTCCTGGCTCAAGACGGCGCTGGAGCCTAATGTTGCTCAGACGGTGCGTTTTTGTGAAGATCCTAAAGAGTTGTGGGATTCTTTGTGCGCCAGGTATGAGAAGAAGAATTTGGCGATTTTGCATAATCTGAAGCGAGAGCTGGTTGAGTTACGGCAAGGAGAAGATACCGTTGGGGATTATTTTACGAAGCTGAAAGAAATTTGGGATGAGTTAGAACTGGCACGACCTTTGCCAAGTTGTTCTTGTCAGAAATGCACTTGCGGTGTTAAAGAATCGGTGAAGAAACAAGTCGAGGAGGATAAGTTGGTTACTTTTCTGATGGGTTTGAACCGGAATTATCTATCAATCCGAGGTCAAATTCTTGCGATGCAAGAATCGATTTCTGTGGAGAAGGCGTTTGCTCTCATTATGCAAGAAGAAGAGCAGAGAGGAGGTGAAGGCATAGAGACGAATCGATGTCCTTCGCTAGTCTTGGCGGTGCGGTTGGAGAAGGTTACAGAAGCGGCGGAAGCAAGCGGGTTGATAAAAAGAAGCTTGTCTGCACTTTCTGTAAGAAAACAGGCCATGCTGCAGAGGAGTGTTTCCAGAAGTTGAGGTGCACCCATTGCAAGAAGAATGGACATTTAGCCGCCGATTGCTATCAATTATACGGCAGAGATAATGTGTTGGCTCGCAAGAAGAAAGTCTATGCTAATGCGGCCAAGGTGATAGATAAAGATGAAACCGCGGAGAAGGATCTAGGGATGGTTTAACTCCTCGACAACTTCAGCAAATCACCGAATTGATACGAAGCAACAAAACTGAAACGGGAACAGATGCAGTTGGACACTGCAATTTCTCAGGTAACAGTTTGGATTTCGCATTCTGTTTTATGAGTAGCTATACACATAAGCTGTATGCTGAGAAGTGGGTTATTGATTCTGGGAGTACCGATCATATGTCGGGAATGAAAGGTTTGTTTCGAAATTGGAGACGACTGCGTAGTGAAAGGACTGTAATTTTGCCAGATGGGAGTCCTCAAGTTGTGAATTTGATGGGTGATATACAGATTGGGAAACAAGCTTGGTTAACGGAAGTTCTTTATATACCCAAGTTTATGTTTAATCTGGCATCAGTAGAAAAATTTACAAGACAGTTTAATTGTTCTCTGGTTTTTGATAATGGTGGGTGTTTGATACAGGGCCATTCTGATGTCAAACTGGACCATTCCGATGATAAACTGGGCCAGGGTAGCAAAGGTGGAATTCGAATTGGGCTGTGTCAGAATGGGCTTTATGTGCTGGATGTTGGAGTTCTGGATCGGTGGATCTGTACGATGGGGTTTTGTAACGGTGTGGGCCTCAGTGTGGCAGCTAAGTCAAAGGCGGAGGAGCTACATGTAATCTTGGGGCATGTCCCATATAAAAAGCTTGTTACACTTGGTTTAATAAAAGGGACAGAATTTTCTTTAGATAAAGCTTGTGATATATGTTATAATCAAGAGCACAACGTTTGCCTTTTTCCAATTCCACGTCCAGAGCGAAAAGGGCTTTTGAGTTGTTACACATAGATGTGTGGGGTCCATTCAGTACCAATACTTATAACGGTTATAAGTATTTTGTGTGTTTCGTAGACGACTTTACTCGCACAACTTGGGTAACGCTTATTAGGCAAAAGGGAGATGCTTGGAATGTTATTGTAAATTTTCTACGAATGGTAGAACGACAATTCGAGGCTAAAGTCAAAATCATACGGACTGACAATGCAAAGGAACTTGGATCTTCTAAGGAAGGGAAAATGTTTTATGCACAGGAAGGAATAATACACCAAACAACATGCTCATATACACCACAGCAGAATGCAGTTGTAGAAAGAAAACACAAATACTTGTTGGAAACAGCTAGAGCATTGTTTTTTCAGTCAGGTGTACCACTAGCTTATTGGGGCGAGTGCATACTACATGCAACCTTTATTATTAACCGACTTCCCACTAAGGCTTTGAATGGCAAGACACCATTCGAAAGTTTGTACAATGTCAAGCCTGCTTATGAGGAGATGAAACCTTTTGGTTGTTTGTGCTACAAAACTGTGATAGGACCAAAAGGAAACAAATTTGATCCAAGAGGGCAAGCTTGCGTTTATTTGGGGGTGGATCCAAGGAGGAAAGGGCACAGGATAATGAATTTGGAAACACAAGGTGTGGAAGTTTGTCGAGATGTCAAATTTCATCCCAATAGTTTCCCTTACAAGGATGCTACTACAAGGATTGCGAGTAACCACGTTGATCAAGTTTCAGATGATAATTTGAATCAGTTTATTATCATGGATGCTGATGACGATCATTTACATATGCATCAAACTGAGACTAATACAGTAGTAGTGGCACAAGATGAGCCAACTACAACTACTGATGTCCGACGGTCAACGAGGGAAACTCGTCGTCTGAGTTACTTGGCAGACTATGTGTGTAACACTTCTTTTCAAGAAATCCTTGATGAAAGAGTATATAACGGCGGTAAGCATGAAAATGTTCTCTCGGGTTATACTAGTTTGACTGAAACAACTCCAAGCATGTCCATCGCTCTTTTCACGGGTAATGACACCGAGGATATCATGAGAATGCATGAACCAAGTAGTTACAAAACAGCAGTTTTGCATGATCATTGGAGGATTGCTATGCAACAAGAAATACAAGCACTGCAAGACAATCATACTTGGGAAATTGTTACTCTTCCTCGTGGCAGAAAGGTTATAGGATGCAAGTGGGTGTATAAAGTCAAACTGAAATCTGATGGTACTTTAGAAAGGTTCAAGGCAAGGTTGGTAGCCAAAGGGTTCACAAAGGCATGGATTGGACTATCATGAAACCTTTTCACCAGTTGTTAAGTTGACCACGATACGTTCACTCATAGTTGTGGCTCTTCACAAAGGGTGGGTCATCAACCAGTTGGATGTTAATAATGCCTTCTTGCATGGTGATCTAGAAGAAGAAGTATACATGAGAATACCACAAGGTCTTGATGTGGTGGGTAAGAATAAGGTGTGTCGTTTGAAGAAATCTCTTTATGGCCTCAAACAAGCATCTAGGCAGTGGTTTTCTAAGATTGGAAGTTTTCTAAGGGCTCTTGATTTTACACAATCTAAGAATGATTACTCTCTTTTTATAAAGATAGTAAGGAGGGAAAACTGTACATTGCTATCTATGTTGATGACATGTTAGTTGTTGGCACCAATCAAGCAGAGGTCAATGATATAAAGCGTGCTCTGGATCACAATTTCAAAATCAAAGATCTAGGCCACTTACATTATTTCTTGGGCATTGAGTTTATCCGTATTACGGATGGGTTTGTTCTTTCTCAGAGGAAATTCTGTCTCGATTTACTGGAGGAGTATGAATGTCAAGACAAACGAGTGGTCAAGGGTCCCATGGTGGTAGGAAAGCAACTCCTACTAACGGATGGAACTCCCCTTGAAGATCCGACCATTTATAGACGGTTAATGGGTAAGCTAAATTATTTATCCAACACAAGGCCAGACATAAGCTTCACAGTCCAGGTTCTTAGTCAGTTTATGCAAAAACCAAGTACCGCTCACTTGGAAGCCGCTATGCACACTTTATGCTATATCAAGGGCACAGTAAACTACGGGATGGTTCTTGTCAAAGGTCATTCTCTCTCTTTAGATCTCAGGGCTTATTGTGACTCGGATTGGGCAGCTTGCCCCAACACCCGCAAATCTGTGTCAGGTTACTATATTTTTAGGAGATAGTCCCATCTCCTGGAAAACGAAAAAGCAAGGATGTTTCTCTCTCTAGTGCGGAGGCAGAATATCGTTCCTTACGCCGTGTCACAGCAGAGTTAACATGGCTAACACGGTTGCTCCATGAGTTAGGCGCTGACAACATCACACCCATTCCTGTCAAATGTGATAATCAATCTGCGATTTACATTGCACGAAATCCAGTCTTCCATGAACGGACTAAGCATATCGAGATTGATTGTCATTTCGTACGAGAGAAGATTCAACAGGGATTAGTGGACATCACATACACTATACTTCTGAACAACTTGCAGATATGATGACCAAGGTTCTTCCGGGTTCCAAATACAAAGAATTGCTACCTCAGATGGGCATGCGCGACAATCAAGCCTAGGTAATCCAGATCACCTACGGCTTGAGGGGGGTATTGGAGTAGATTATAGTCCATTGGGCTTAGCCTAGTCTGGCCCAACTTTAGGACCGATTTGTGATAGGCTTGTTTTTGTTATTTTACAAAATCTGGTTAAGATTGCAGATAAATATTTTACCAGATTTAGATAGATTTAGTTAGTTTCGGTTTTCTAGCTTATAAGTAGTTTAGTTCTGTTTTGTGGGGGTATGTGAGTTTAAGAGTAAATCGAATGTTTCGTCTTCTTCTTTCTCCGCTTCGTTCTCCCGAACTTCTTCACATCTTCCTACAATTTCTCTTCACACAAGAAATCTAACAGTTGTTGACTGGGAAGCCCTGGCTTTACAACCGGACATGTACAAGGACAATTCTCAGGTTAGTTGATGGTCTTAGTGGCGCTTTAAACCGAAACAGAAAACAGGGAGAACACGGTAGTATATGGGCTCACCTTGGAGTTGTTTTCAGGACAGTTTGCAATGGGTTTCCTGAGGATTTCGGTGAACCCTTGAGGCGGCTCCCCAGAGGAATTCATGCATGCAAAAGGTTAGGCAGAAAGGAAGGTTAGAACTCATTTTCTTTCGGACATCTAAAAAAACAGAGAGTAGAGGAGGGGTTAAAAGTCACGGTTTTCAGTCTCTTACCCTTTTACCTTTGAGAGATCTTGGAGGAGACTCTTTTTTTTGTTCAACGATTCCCAGAGATACTACCCGTAGGTTTGCATGCTAGTTTTATACGAAGGAAAATGCAGAGGATCAGAGGAATCGAGCAAGCAGTTTCGGGCAAGGGAAAAGAACAGAAAGAAACGAGACATTAAAAGAGAACCGGTAGTGTTCTTACCAAGGGATGGTTTTCGGACCGATTTTTGGCTAACTTTTGAAGAAGTTCGGTGCATTTTCTGAGGAGGTTTTCCCTAGGGAACTCATGTGCGAGAGAAAAGGAGAGCAATTGAGTCAGTCGTAAAGCTTCCAGACATGCCAAGCAGGGGAACACAAAAGGGAATGGAACAATTAGAGTTTCGGTTTGATGTTATTACCTTTCGAAAGTTTCTGGAGCTGCTTCTTGCTCAAGAACCTTGGGAGATTCAGACAAAAAGGTAGCATGCAAGGATCAAGCATGGAAGGAGAAGACTAGGTGAGTTGGGGGTGGTTTCGGACTAAATTAAAAATAGAAAAGAGTGAAGTTTAAACAATCTGGTTAGGGACCTCACCTTGCGCCAAGATCAAACTGAAATGGAGTGGTTTTCTTGCAAGTCTTCAGCCCGCTTCACAGGGGCATTTCTAGACGTTGCATGCAGGGTTCTCTTCGCATGAGATATGAAGGAGATTAGAGGGAATGAGCAAAACTCTCGGCAATACAGGGACAAGGAAACAAAGAAACCGAGACAGCAGTGAAAAGAAACCCGGTAGCCTTTTACCTTGCGCCAGCATCAGAGGAGATCGGCGTGGATCTTTTGTTCTTGGGAAATTCTCGGCACAATTCGTAGTGACATCTCACTGTTCTGTGTCAACTAGCTCCAATCGAAGAGCAAGTTCTGGGAGAGGAAGGTCTCACCATGCGACAGTAGTTGAGGGAAATTCCCACAATCTTGCTTTGGCTTGAGCACCTTGGGGAAGCGACGGGGAGGACATGCAGGGAGAAAGAGACGCAATCTTTGTTGGCTCAGAGTTCGGAATTCACGCCTGTAAGTAGACAAGGGAACCTTTGTTGGAAAAGTAACCAGCGTATTTCGATTGGGAAAGAGGGAAGGATTAAGTGGTCTGTTGCTTTGAGTTACAGACACACGCACAGGAACTCCAGAGGCAACGGTTGGATAACAAGGGAGTGATTAGTATTGTAGAGAAGTTGGGGAGTTTAATGAATGTTTTAGTATATAGTTGTAATACTTGGGCTGATCGGTTGGTGTCTCGGACACCTCCAGAGTGGGGGCTGATGAATTATTAATCCATTCATATTATACATACACGTAATGTAGTGAGGCAATAGAGTTAAGTAGTACATAGGTAGTTAGTTTTACATTACTTGTAGATGTTTGTACACGATAATGTGGTTCGTATATTATACCCTGTATCATATGTTATTTAGTACAATCATTATATGTCAACGAGTACTTCATATATTTCAGTTTGCATAATGCCTTACACCTGTTCCGTATACAAAAGTCCTAACATGGACTAGTTTAGTTTACTCAATTGTAGTTATTAATTCCGAGACCGAAACGCACCAATGCTTATATTACAACGTGACTTACTATCACATTCACAGAAACATGTATGTCCTTTAGTGTCTTAGGGAATAAGTGTGCAACTTTACATTAATGTGACCGGTTAATTAAAAATACCCCATATATTCATAATTTCATGTGTTTTAATTATTAGGGGTGTTTCATTTTATTATACTTTTAACGTATATAATTTATCTACATATTTGATGGTTAATTAGCAACGTATCATGAAATTACTATACATTTCTCCTTATTGTTTTTCTTGTACAGTGTCCGTTGCAACCAGGGGTGAACAATGCGTCTACTATGTAATGAGATACATGTATGTCATAGTTGTAATGTTTTCTAAGTGCAGTGTTCCATAGGAAAAAGTACAAAATCTTGATACATCTTAAAATATATAATTTGTTACGACTATAATTACAATAGATAAATGTATATGTCTATAATTTTTATCTTTTCTTGTGAAGGTTTTTCTTACAACTCTTGAAAGCTACTGTTAAGAGATTATCAATTGGTTGCCAGAAGAGTTAGCTTAGTACATTTACATGTACATATTGTAGTATTGGGGTACCAATAACCTTTTTGCGAATCATTCGAATTGTGGAGTGACACACATGGTTCGTGGATGATTTAATTTTGTTAGCATCAATTATAGTATGCTAATGATTTGTTTTTGCAAGGTTATATAAACGAGATAGTTATGTAATATCTAGTTATATTCATTGCTAACACATTGATCAAGAGTCAAAAGCGAGATAGCCGAGTTCAGTGCGGATCCAGAAATCTTGTTTAGGGGGGGCTAAAATTTTTTTTGACACCCAGAAATTGTTTAGGGGGGGGCTAAAAAATTTGTTGACACTAATTTTCTTTAAAACTTTATATTATGTTGTATTTTTAAAAAATTATAAGAATAATTTGACAAATTTTCAAAATTTTCGGGGGGTTAGAGCCCCCTAGCCCCCCCCCCCCCCCCCTCTCCGTCCGCCCCTAGCCGAGTTGGTGAGCGATACTCCACCTGAGACAATAAATCATAGGTTCGACACTCCCATCCCCCATAGTTTGTTTATTATGAACATATTAGTTAAAACAGCATGTACCAAAACAAACACCTCTAAAAGTCTTTTTTTTACTACTGGTGGGCTTCAATTGGGAAATCGCTTGTTTACTGCCATCAAAACTTATATATTCGACTTACGGCTTGTCTTGGCTACACCTGTCACCTGGGTGTAGCCAAAGATGGCTACATCCAGGCGCGCTCTTATCTCTTTTTTTTTCAAGCGCCTGCGTTTGTAATTTTTTTTAAATATCTTTTCTTTTTTCTTTTTTTCTTTTTTATCATAAACACTCTAAATAGTTGTAACTTTTAATATATAAGTCCAAAATTAAAAAAATTATATCATTGTTCATCTAAATTCAAGCTCTTCAAAACAAGACCAGCCATGGATATATTTTAACAATTTTAAAAAAATTATTTTTACAAATTAAAGCACATAATGTAAAAGAAAACTTATACAGATTGTCATACAAACCTGTATAAATGTTCACTAAAACATGTACATCCTCACGTAAAAACATGTACATCCTCGCATTAAAAGCATATAGATAGTCATATAAACCTGTACGACTAATTAAATATGTACATCCTTAAATTAAAACATGTACATATAAAGAAGAATACTTGTATAGATGGTCATACAAACATGTACAGATGTTCATTAAAACATATACATTCTCATAATTGAACATGTACATTCTCACATTTGAATATGTACATCGTCACATTAAAACATGTACATTCTCACATTAAAATATGTACATTATCACATTAAAGTATAGAACGGTTTCCAAATAGATTACCCTACCCCCCAAAACACCCCAAAACCCACCCTAAGATAGCTAAAAATGTCGAAGGCAATTTTAGGGTTTATAGTAGCGGGTTTAGGGTCTAACGACCCTAAACCCGCTACCACAAACCCTAAAAACATGTCGAGTTAGTTGCTACAATATAAAGTACGAAACAAATTCCAAATAGATTACCCTACCCCCCAAAACCCACCCTATGATAGCTAAAAAACTTTGAAGACATTATTAGGGTTTCTAGTGACCCGCTACCACAAACCCTAAAAACCTGTCGAGTTAGTTGCTACAATATAAAGTACGAAACAAATTCCAAATAGATTACCCTACCCCCCAAAACACCCCAAAACCCACCCTGGGATAGCTAAAAAACGTCTAAGCCATTTTTAGGGATTGCAGTGGCAGATTTAGGGTCTAACGACCCTAAACCCGCTACCACAAACCCTAAAAACCCGTCGAGTTATTGTGATGAAGTACAAGTTTTTACGTGTGGATGTACATGTTTTAATGAACATTTGTACATGTTTGTATGACCATCTGTACAAGTTTTTTTACGTTTTGTGCACTATACATGTAAAATTAATTTTTTTTAAAGTTGTCAAAACATATTCATAACTGGTCTTGTTTTGAAGAGCTCGAATTTAGATGAACAATGATATAATTTTTTTTCATTTTGGACTTATATATTAAAAGTTACAATAAGTTAAAGTTTTTATAATAAAAAAACAAAAATAATAAAAATCTGTTTCTTTTAAAAATGAAAAATGCAAAAAAAAAAAAACAAAGCAAAACGTACTTACCTGAGCGCGCTCTTCCTCCCCTGCTATAATTTGACTTCAATACCCTTGAATGTAGCTATCTTGGCTACACTTAGTTGTAGACAAGAATTTGCCTTCGACTTATAGATTTTCCTCCTGTGGTTGTCATCGCGGAAAGCAAGATGTTGTGGCCATGGCGAGGAAGCGTTTTTCATCGAGCAAGTTTATGGAATTTCATGATAAAGAAAGGGACATGCAACCTGATCCTCTCATATGGAATTTTAAGCTTACATCTGATTATGGATAGTGATACCATTTACGCCGATGTTGTACTTAGGATTAAGGATGTGTTCGCCTCGCATTTTATGCGCATTTTTTGACAGTATAAATGTACAGTATATGCTGTTTTGGACTACTTTATTTATTTTTGTTGTTCGCCTAAAACAACATAAATGACAGCATAAATGTCAGCATAAATACCCGCAGCAAATGCTACTTTTTTGTTTTCGTGTTTTTACTTCCGTTTCTTTACTCACTTCATAATGCAATTACTGTGACTATTGATTTAAAAAAAATATTACAAGTTACTTTATTTATTACAAATTACATAATGCTTTAAATAATTTATAAAAAATAGTACTACATCTTTAGCCAAATTTACAAAAAATCACATTTATAATACAAATCTATAATATATTATTTGTAATACCACATAGATTAATAAAATTAAAAAACGAATAAATATACACACTTGTTGATATATAAATTAAAATATTAAAATAGTATATAGAAATATGAGTGCATATAAATTTATTAACATACAAAGTTATAAAAATATTATATATTATTAAAAGTTATAATTTCACTAAATAAATTCACATAACATTATCAGAAAATTTGAAACGCTTTTTCTCTTTTTTACGCTTTTATATTTGTAAGAATTATAAAATTTAGATAATAAAAATATATTGTTTAGGAGTTACAAGTTTTGCTTAAATAATAGAAATAAAATTTTTATTGTTTGTAAATTTTTTTATTTATTTTTACTAACAAAATAAAGTTACATAGTGTAATATAATAAATTATAATTGTAATATCAAAACGGTAAACGCACTACATATAACTAACTGAACCAAACATGCTGCATATATGCTGCACTGCCAAACAGCAGTTTTCAAAACAGCTGCATTTATGCCAGCACATTCCTGCTGTCAAATATGCTGTATTTATGCTGCCAAAACAGCCATGCCGCCAAACAGAGCCTAAGTTTTGGTAGGTGTAATTTGAATTTCTAGCCCAGCGTTCTAGGGATGTCGGCGTGTGTTCTACTGAGCGGACGGATAGTGGGGTAGGGGGCTCTAGCCCCACCTGAAAATTTTGAAAATTTGTCAAATATTATTATAAATTTTTAAAAAATACAATATAATATTAAGTTTTACAGAAAACTAGTGTTAAAAAATAATTTTAGCCCCTTAAACAAAATTTCTGGATCCGTCACTGATTGCATGTGTCTTTTACTGTGACCAGAAACTGTTAGAGTTACATTACTGCCTTATACAGATTAGTTTGTACTTAGGAAATCTTATGTACTTTTCTAATGTGTAATTAGGTTATTTTGTAACTTGCAAGTATCGGACCCGGTTCTCTATAAACCGGTCCTCCCCCTCTCTTTATTCCCGATGTCTATCTCTCCCTCTTCTTCACTCTCGATCTCTGTACAATCTGAAATAGAGAGAACGCTCTCACCCAGAAGACGTTCTTGATTCTTTGAATAAGAGAAGTAGAATTCCATTGTGAAATCTGAGATGGTATCAGAGCTCAGCTCGTCCAAATATAGAAAATGAGTGGCAACGATCCAGAGAATCACGGCAAAAACAGCGGGAAGAACCCAGAAGTGGTGACGCCTGCATCGACTTCGATCGACCCAGCAGATCCCCTCTATGTGCACCCAACCGAACAGCCTGGGCAAGTTCTGGCAACCAAGTTCACTGGCGTCGGCTTCCTATCTTGGAAATGGAGTATGCGGAGAGCCCTTCGAGCCAAAAACAAACTAGGTTTTATTGAAGGAAGTTTGAAGAAGCCCGACAAACAAGATTCCATCAGAACCGCCGCTTGGGAACGCGCTAATTCCCTAGTAGCGTCATGGATTATTGCATCTGTTGCCCCCAACATTGGAAGGAGCGTGATGTACAACGACGATCCCAAAAAGGTATGGGACTGGTTGTGTCGGCGCTTCGACAAGAAAAATCTCACCACCCTTCATAATATCAAACATCAGCTCGCGAATCTCAGGCAGGGCGACGATTCAATAACAGATTACTTCATGAAATTAAAGGAAGTCTGGGAAGAATACCTGCTCGCTCTACCCGCCGATGATTGTAGCTGTTGCGGGGAGTGCAAGTCTGAAGAGAATCAAACGAAGTTCAGAGAAAAGGAAGAGTTAATTCATTTCTTGATGGGGCTCAATAAAACCTACCTCCACATTCGAGGGCAAATACTAGCCATGAAGGAAATTCCAACGCTCGAAGAGGCTTTTGCGATCGTGATTCAAGAGGAAGAACAAAGAGTCGACCCAGATCGAAACGAGGAAGAAAGTCAGTCCATAACCCTAGCTGCCAAAGGAGGAAATCAATACGGCACCAACAGCAACAGACAGAAACAGACTGCGAATTTTGGAAACCCTAAGGGTGAAATCAAGAAATCCAACAGCAAGTCTGTAATCGCCAACAAGAAAGACCCTCCAAAGTGTTCGAATTGTGGAAAAACTGGCCACTACAGGAGCGATTGTTGGTGGCTAGTTGGTTTCCCAGCAAATGAAGGAAAGAAGAATAGAGAGATCAAGGTTGGATCTGTTACCGATGAAGATAGAAGAACAAGTTCATCAAGAAATGAGGACAATGGCGAATCTCCTGTGAGAGGCTTCAGTCCCGATCAATTAAGTCAACTTGTGACTTATCTTCAACAACAACAGAACAATCAAGTCAACAAGCCAAGCAATTTTGGCGATTTCTCAGGTAATTTAAAGCTTATATCTAGTTTTTCACCATGCTTAACTCTAAATAGAATACCTAGTCTTGATGATCTGAGAAACGCATGGATCCTAGATTCTGGTGCTACCGAGCACATAAGTGGAAATTATTTACTATTATCTGGTCATAAAACATTGAAAAGAAATAGGCAAATAACCTTACCTGATGGTCATAAAAAGGATGTTCATAGCACTGCCTGTTTAACTGTGAATGGTGTTAAATGTCTTGAAGACATAATGTATGTCCCTTCTTTCAAGTTTAACTTGGTCTCTGCAAATAGATTGATTGAAAAATTGCATATTCAGATTGTCTTTACTGCAAGCTGTTGTCTATTACAGGACTCTGATGGAAAGGTTTCTATAAAGATTGGAAAACAGATTTCTGGCTTGTATTTTCTGGATATTTCCGTATTGAGAGATTACATTTCTGATAAGGAAACTAGGCAATTCACATTTACCAGCACTTCTGATGAGTGTGAAGTAGTTGAAAGTTCTAGGGTTCTGCCCTTATGGCACAACAGGTTGGGTCATATCCCTATAAAGAAATTGTATACCATTCCTGAAATAAATCTTGGAAAGTTTTCTGTTTCTAAGTCCCATACATTACCCTGCACCGTTTGTTTTAAGGCAAAGAACAAAAGACTCAAATTTCCCTCATCCACAATAAAAACCACTCAAGCTTTTGAAATGATACATGTGGACATATGTGGTCCCATGAGATCCCAAACAGCAGAGGGTTTTCGATATTTCCTGACAATAGTAGATGACTTCACTAGGGGAACTTGGGTCAAACTAATCAAGCAAAAATCAGAGGGTATAAAACAGATAAAGGACTTCATTATCCTGATTGAAAAACAGATGGATAAACATGTAAAGATTGTAAGGAGTGATAATGCGAAAGAATTAGGCAAATCCTTAGAAGGAACTGATTTTTTCACTGAAAAAGGGATTGTTCACCAGAGAACTTGTCCTCACACACCCCAACAGAATGGGGTGGTGGAAAGAAAACAAGGGCATATCATGGAGGTTGCTAGAGCCTTCCTTTTCCAGTCAGGTTTAGATACCACTTTTTGGGGATATTGTGTTGAGCAAGCCGCCCATATCATAAACAGAATACCAAGCAAATCTATTGATAACCTTACCCCTTTGAAAAATTATATGGGAACAAACCTGACTATAAAAACATAAAAAGCTTTGGCTGCCTTTGTTATATGACAAATATTGACCCTAGCAAAGGAAAACTAGATACTAGGTCTCACACCTGTGTTTACCTAGGAGATTGTAAAAACTCGAAAGGGTACAAAGTCCTTTCCCTAGAGCACAACAATGTCAAAATCAGTCGTGATGCCACTTTCTTTGAACATATTTATCCCTTAAGAGATAGTGAATGGAAGAATACTATAACAACCACACAGGAAGACACTGATATTCTTTTTCCCACTAATCAATACACTGAAATTGAGGATGTCCCTTCTCAGTTCACTGAAAGAACAGAGAAGGTGCACCAGATTACAGAAACAGCACAAAATTCAGAAAACCAAAACAACATTGTTACTGAACCACCAGGCAGTACCCAAGTCACTGATCAGGATGAATTAATCCCTGAAGAAACAACCCTTAGGAGGTCCACCAGAACCCACAAAGCCCCTTCGAGATATGATGATTATATCTGTTCTACCGCTCTAGACAACAAGGATCTGTTCTCTGCCATTCTTACTTCAAGACTGGATCAAGGAAATCCAATCAATTACAACACTTCTGTTTCTCACACTCTCACAGATCATATCCCAAAACACACCATTCTATCTTGCTCTCTATACCCAAATACAAACACTTTCCTTGACCAGATCCAAAACTTAAGTGAACCCCCTAATTACCAATCAGCTAGCAAAGATCCTAAGTGGGTAGAGGCAATGACCAAAGAATTTGAAGCTCTTAAGCAGAATAACACTTGGTCCATTGTTGACCTACCAAAAGGAAAGAAACCCATCACTTGCAAATGGGTATACAAAACCAAATTCAAATCTGATGGAAGTCTTGAAAGGTCAAAGCAAACTTGTAGTTAGGGGATTCACCCAGAAATATGGCTTAGACTACGAAGAGACCTTTTCCCCTGTTGTCAAACTCACCACAATCCGTGCCTTAGTTATTTTTGCTCTTAAAAAGGGTTGGATATTAGACCAACTGGATGTAAACAATGCTTTTCTTCATGGAGATCTCCATGAAGATGTTTACATGACAATCCCAGAGGGTCTAAGAGTTCACGGAAACAACAAAGTGTGTAAACTCCATAAGTCTATTTATGGCCTCAAGCAAGCCTCTCGACAATGGTATGAGAGACTTGCAAATTTCCTAAAGAACCTAGGTTTCCATCATTCCCAAAATGATTATTCTCTATTTGTTAGAAACAGAAAGAGCAGCACTGTTTTGTTGGGCATCTATGTGGATGATATTCTAGTTGTTGGAAATGACATCAAAGAAATAAAAACCTTGAAAGGTCAATTAGATAAGGAATTCAAGATAAAAGATCTTGGTAGATTAAATTATTTCTTAGGGATGGAGTTCCTTGAGACAAAGGAAGGCATGATCATGACCCAACAAAAGTACACACATCAAATTCTTAAAGACTTCGAAATGGAAAAATGCAGAAGTTCTGTTTCTCCTCTCCCAATGAATCTGAAACTTCTTAAGGATTCAGGTTCCACACTTGAAAATCCCACAGCCTATAGGTGCTTAGTTGGAAAATTGAATTTCCTCACTAACACAAGACCTGATATAGCCTATGCTGTTCAATATTTAAGTCAATTCCTTCAGTTTCCCACAACAGAGCACCTAAAGGCTGCCTATCACACACTATCCTACATAAAGGGGACACCTGGTTTCGGATTGTTTTTCAATAAAAAGGACAATTATGATTTGATAGCATATTGTGATTCCGATTGGGCTTCATGCCCTATCACATGAAGATCAATATCAGGTTACTACATTCTGTTGGGTGACTGCCCCCTAAGCTGGAAATCCAAGAAACAGATTTCTGTATCCTTGTCCTCTGCTGAAGCGGAATACAAGGCTATGAGACAAGTAACTAGTGAGCTTAGTTGGCTGAGTAGATTGTTAGCTGAGATAGGTTTAGAAAACATCACACCAATTCCATTAAACTGTGATAACTTAGCAGCTATACATATAGCCAAAAATCCGGTTTCTCATGAGCGTACAAAACATATCGAATTAGACTGCCATTTTGTGCGTGAGAAATTGCAGGAAGGTCTTATACAGGTACATCATATGCCAACCACGCGTCAGCTGGCCGATGTCATGACGAAATCCTTGTCAGGTAAGAGCTATCACAGTCTGTTCAAACCATTGGGTCTGCAGGAACATACAGAACCTGGGTAAAGCGATGATTCTCAGCAGCAACTCTTCTTCAGTGCAAAAGGCACACTTTGCATCATTTTCAAAGATGCACCTTTTGAGGGGGGGTGTTAGAGTTACATTACTGCCTTATACAGATTAGTTTGTACTTAGGAAATCTTATGTACTTTTCTAATGTGTAATTAGGTTATTTTGTAACTTGCAAGTATCGGACCCGGTTCTCTATAAACCGGTCCTCCCCCTCTCTTTATTCCCGATGTCTATCTCTCCCTCTTCTTCACTCTCGATCTCTGTACAATCTGAAATAGAGAGAACGCTCTCACCCAGAAGACGTTCTTGATTCTTTGAATAAGAGAAGTAGAATTCCATTGTGAAATCTGAGAGAAACTGCTTCTCTGAATGGGTGCGTGCGTAGAAGGCTCGTCTTACCCACAACTTCTGGGAGTATAGTCTATCAGTTACCATACAGATAAATAATCTCTGTGTTTTTCGCGGCGAACCGGGTGATTCTGGTCTGGTCCGACGGCCAGTTTCAAGATTAATCTCTCTTTGAAGACACTTGTCAATTATTGGTTGGATGTTATTTTTTTTACTCAAATACAACTGTCATTCCATGTTAACCACATTTACATTAATTGAAACGCAGCAAAAGCCTCAATTTCACACCAGAATCGAACGGGCTAATGTGGCGGGGTTATTCATCCACACCCTCTATCCTTTGCAAAGAAGTAACAACACTTTCCAATGGGTAATTCATCCACGCCGATGGAGTTAAAGATTGAAGTTGTTCAAGTTTTGGTTGCTGGTGCAATAATGGAGTGCAAAGTATGGGTGTGCGCATGTGCAGAAAATTCAGCAACATGCTGTGCAGATGTTTTTTAACACCATGACTGTGAATATACCTCAAAGGTCAAAGCAACGGATCAGCAATTATTACCTATTTTTAGAAACAATCAGCTATTATTACCGCTTCAAGCATGGTGACCCAAGCTCAGTTATATTGTCTGTCAAATATTAACTTTCCTAATGGTGAAGGTGATGTTGGAGTGCAAGTTAGTCTGATTCCACTAGGGTTGCATCAACCTCTTTTTAATGTCTACCTTGGTCTTATGTTGTTAGGGATATATATAAATGTTGAAGCTCACTTAGCGACAGGGGCGGCTCGGTGATTCAGGGGCCTTGTGCGAAATATTTAAATGGGTCCTATGTAAATTAAATTTTAATATAAAGTATAAAAAATTAATTAAATTGTGTCACAATTTTAATTATATTAAGTTATGTAATGGGATAAAATGTCAAAAAATGACAATACAAACAAACCAGAAGCAGTATACTATTAATAATCACTCTAAAATAGTCATTCTTCTAGCACTGTCAAAATATGATACACCGTAATGCATTTTTCACTATTTTTTCTTCATAAAATAAGTAGTCTATCTTGAAAAAGTTGAAAAGGATGTAGAACATATTGTTCAAAAAGAATTAGACTTGGAGGAAAATTACAAAAAATTGTGAAATTATAATAATTAGTAAATAGATGAGAGATGAAAAAATTTATATTACTAATACTTATAAAATAGAAGAGAGTAGTTGAAAAAGCTGCCGCTTACTGTGAAGAAAAAAAGGTCAATAATTCAATGTTTTTTCTTTAAAAAAAATATATATTGTACTAGATTACAAATAATTTCACCAATAACTTTATTTATTTGTCTTTTAAAAAACTTAAAACTTTTAAATTGTGTTAATTAATTGATTCTACATATTTTTTAAATAAAAAACTTATGCTGCAAATATGTCACACTGCCATACACTACGGAAATTTCCGTCTGTAATAAACAGGTCGGTAATACTACTCCGTCAGTGATATTATGAACGTTACAGACAGAAATTTTCATAGGTAATAATATCATCATCGACGAAACATTCCGTCTCAGAAAAGGATTATCACCAACAGAATATTCTGTCAAAGTTAATGTTATCATCTACGGAAGGTTCCCTCTCAGTTAATGTTATCACCTACGGAATGTTCCGTCTCAAATATTATTACCTACGAATTGTTTCACCTTAGAATTAGTTATCACCAACAAAACTTCTGTCTCAGATAATCTTATTACCTACAAAATCGTTCATCTTATAAATTATATCATATGGAATGTTTTGTACCTGATAATTTTCACAAATACACCCATATAACTTGAATAATATACAAGCAACTACTATATTAATAGCTGAAACACCTATGACATTTTATAAAATACTACACAAAGTAGTTTTATCCATAGTCACAACATTCCCAAAATAGTTTTCATAACTAGCAAACGTTTCAATAAGTAGGAAACTATAAACCGTTTCTCATAAGAATTCGAATACTACAAAGCTCGTATCCTACCAAAAGTTAACACATTATTCAAGTTTATTGATGACTAAGACAACCATTTTCACATTTGGATCACAAAAAACACAAATTCTTCCTTTGAGAGCTTCATGTCCCATGAATCCAGCTACTTCCAAATCTATAAAAAAAACACACACGCACACACACACATAACTACTTCAACATAAGATAAAACTACACATTAGACAAGAAACAACGTTAAAATCAAACACTGGTACAAAAAAAGCCTATTTCGGCACCCCTATTTCGGCGGTTGTACTCACAACTGTCGAAATAGGGCCCCGAAAAATTATCTGTGTAAAAAAAGACACCTATTTCAGCGGTTCCGCTGAAATAGGGCCCCGAAAAATTCTCTGTGTAAAAAAAAACTGTAACACCCCCAAACACTAGCCTAGGAGTTAGGGGTATTACACGCCGTGTATTATTACATAATAACGCAAGGCTCTAATAAACAGACTTATACAGATAATCAAATAAGGCCCAAACGAATACTTGAATAAAGTATAAACAAAAATGATGTCGTAACATCTCAAAGTTATAACAGAACCCACCAAAACGAATATCAAAAGCAAGAGCTAACTGAAGGGGCCCAAAGGCTCAAATTCAAATACAAAGTCTCCGTGAACGAAGTAACAAAACAAACTAAACTCCAGAGCTGAGCAAAGTGATCCTCGCTGATCAATCTGCAATGTTAGATAAAGTAGGGGAATGAGCACACAACTATACCCAGTAGATGACAAACTTCATCAACCAGCATGCTCAAAACATTTATAGAATGTTAACAAATCAGAAGGAGTCAAAGGAATCCATAAGCATGTCAGAAAACAGAACAGAAGTCCATACAATAGAGGACTAAACAGAGTTAGAAGCAGACAGAAGCAGAAAACAGAGCGGGACACTAGTTGATCACAGCATACAGACAGAACAAGCAACTAGCTCGTGAACAGAACGAGGAAACCTCACTCGTAAACAGAACAGGTGAAAAACACCCGTGAACAGAACGGGGAACATCACCCGTGAACAGAAGGATCCTACATAGCGCGCTACGAGACAACGAGACCAGCCATCCAAAGGTTCAGACACAGAGATAACTAGGTCCCAAAACAGAAGCTTAAAACCATTAAGCATGTGTGCACCAAAGGCACCAGAAAGCACATAAGATAGCTTGGAAATCAGAAGGGGAATCCAACCCCGCAGACGGAAGTCAAAACGGAGCTCAAACGGGCAAGTTAAGGTCAAAACAGTAGCATGTCCGAACTTGTGTCCGGACATCAATGTTCGGACACGAGTCGAGACTTAGAAGTCGAAATCAGACAGATGTCAGAACATGTGTCCGAACTACGAAGTTCGGACATAGGTCAAACCTTAAAACAGTAGTAGAGACAGAGGTGTCCGAACATCAATGTTCTGACTGATGTTCGGACGCTTTTCGGAAAACAAGCACGCGTAGGGTCCGAGCTTGTGTCCGGACATCAATGTTCGGACACAAGTCGAAGCCAAAATCAGAGAACGCAGAAGGCTGTGTCCGAACTTCAAAGCTCGAACGGAAGTTCGGACACAGCGAAAACTTCAGAAAAATTAAAGCGCAACAGGGTATGTCCAAACGTCCAAGCTCGGACAGACGTTCGGACACACCGAAAACTCAGAAAAATAGAGGCGATTTCACACAGAACGCAGCACCAAAACAATGTCAAAACATGATTAGTTTGCAGAAAACAACCTTGGGGGTTTGTGAGCATTAAAACGGTGTTAAACAGACAGTTCACAAACACAATTCACAATCCAAAGACAGAACACATTCAGAATTCAGAACCAGAACGAAACTCCTCAAGGCCGAACACACTAGTCGAATCCATAAGCCACCTACCTCGATTACAGCAAAGACGAAACCCAAATATGATGTAGAGACCAAGCCAACCCAGTTCCAGCAACGCAGACCAACAATGCAGCCCCGAACACTGAACAACCACGATCACAGAACAATGCCAATTCAAAAACGTAACCCTTAAACCCCAAGACTGAAACGCATACTGAAACGCAGAACAAAAACGCAACCCTTACCCGAATTCTGACCACGCAGTCGCAGAGGATGCCGAACACAACAGAAAGGATTGATGGAAACGCAAGAACCACCGCTGAATGCAATCAGATTGCAGAAGAAATCAGAACGAGGTGAACTCAGGAACGAAGAATTAACAAACAGAATAATCTGGCAACCCTACCTCGAAGGAACCAGCAATTCGCAACGGCGGAGTAATCCACAGAAGAACTTGGATGGCAAAACAACGTCACAGGAGTCTTGACTGATTGAGAACGGGAACGGCGCAGAAAGAAGAGAGAGAGAAGAATGAAGAGAGGAGCGTACTGGCGAGTCGTGTGATCGTGATCAGAAAGGAGTAATTAAGAGGATATGGAAATAAAATAGGTTAAGGGAATTAATATGAGATTAACTCACCAGAAAATAGAACGGATGGGGAAAAGACCTGCTCGCCCCCAACTTCCTTAATAAGGACTTCCATGTCCTAAATATTGAAATAACTCAACATAAGGCAACGTTACACGAAATAAAATTGTAATGAACTTTGGGTTATAACAAAAACACCTATGGAACCGCCGAAATAGGGTCGTCCCAAAATAGGCGCTTTCAATTTTTCACATTCCCATTTTTTTTTAGTCTATTTCGGCGGTTCCTAGCTAAGAACCGCCGAAATAGATGAAATTTTTTAAAAATCGCGCCTGCCTCCACCTGTTTTTCTCACATTTCCTCTCTCTCTCTCTCTTTATTCTCTTCATGTCTGCGCCTCCGCTCCCCCTCTATTCTCTTCTTGTGTCTGCTCCTCCGCCTCCCCCCTTCATTCTCTTCTTGTTCTGCTCCTCCGCCTCCTCTTCATTCTCTTCTTGTGCTACATCTCACTCAACAGATTGATGACGGGGCTATTATTCATCCCGAACCGGTAATATACTCAAACTTAACTTATTAATGCATACATGCTATGTGCGTTTTCATTCTCTTGTTTATGTCTGTGAATATATTCATTCTCTTCACTATAGGTAATTTTGCAACTGAAGAACAAGGAAACATGTTTTGCGCCTCAAGGTAATTCTACAACCTGAACTGGCGAAAAACAAACATGCTCTGCGCCTACAATCTCTTTACTCATGGTAATTTTACAACTGGAGAACAAGGAACATGCTATGTGCGCCTCTCTTCTCCGCGCCTCTGTAATTTTGCAACCAAAATTGGCGAAAGGAACATCTCTGCGCCTCTGAAAATTTGTAACCCTAACTAGCGAGGTTGAAGCGGGGCAACAGTAACAATTTTTTTAAAAAAAATTACACCTATTTCGGCGGTTGTTAGCTAGGAACCGCCGAAATAGGTGCGTTTTTTTGTTTTGAAAACAGGCCTATTTTGGCGGTTGTTAGCTAGGAACCGCCAAAATAGGTTCACACACCTATTTCAGCGGCCTCCATTTCGGCGGTTCAGAACCGCCGAAATAGGCCCTAAACAACCACCGAAATAGGCTTGTTTTCTACTAGTGAAGAAACATTAACTTCACCGGTACATTAACTTCACCAGCTTCATGAAAACATTAACTACAAAACGTGTAAAAGAAAGTAGAGCTCATACTCAGCCCACAGTTCAGCAACAAACAACAACTTGTGATGTACCAAAAACCGAAAAGAATCAAGTTCAATCAGTCACATAATGTGACTTAATCAAAGGCAAAATTTGAAGCATAAACATGGTACATGCATGATAAGCCGCAGACTTATCATATTTTATGCACTAGATTTAGTATTATATTTATCTAAATAAAGTTATATTTATGTTATTTATGCTTATTATGTGTTAAAGTATAATATTTGTACAGATTTATGTTTTTATGAGTTTTCTGTGCAAGGGATGATTTTCTAGCCAAAAGTTCATTGATGCCGGACTCCCTGCCGGATAACTTCTGCACGGCACGAGATTAGATCAGGAAAGAGGCTTTGCCGGACCTAATGCCGGGTAGATTCCATCCGGCATAAGTGAAGAGTCGCCACGGTTGACCAAGCGATAGCAGTTATTGACCGTTGGTGAAAAGGGTGATGCCGGGTGTGATGCCGGGTATCTTATACCCGGCATATGCACTGTTTCGCACGGAATTGACGGTTTCGCCCGTTAGCAGTTGGGCGCATTTATCACGTGTGCCGGCTACTGGGGATCCGGCACGACGCCCGGCAACGACACAATTAATGCCTATAAATAGGCCGAGGAAGGCAACAATTGAACACACTTCAACACCATATTATACTCCATTCATTACTCCATTTCCGCCCACATTCCAAGTGTTGGTGTCCAAGGCATTTCTACGGATCCATCCACAAGAAGAAGAGAAGATTTCCTTTTTCGGGTTGAGGCTATGTTCAATCTCCTTCTCCCTTATGTATTCCTTCCTTATTGGAGTGGATGGTGAAGTAGAAATCCTTGTTAGTTCTTGGTTAGGGATGAATTCCTTCTTGTAAACACTATGATTATCTCAATATAATTTCAAGCGTTCATTAAGATATTGGTTCTTATTGCAAGGGAATTAGTTGATCCCTCATTCCCTTTGTGCAAATCCTACTTGAGGAAGAAAAGCCCAAGAGTAGGATAGGTTAGACTAATCTTAGTGGTCTTTGATGTTTTCATCTATGATTTAGGGTTAGCATAAGAGATTTCGAATTAACCCATTTTTCCCCATTACCTTGTTCATTTCGTGGCATGATTGGCTCGGTTTGTTAATAGGTTTTGAGTTTCTTGTATTCGTACTCCGAAGCAAGAGAATGGTTTTCACACACGAACGTGTCGGGTGCACTGCCGGGTCTCCTGTGTCCGGCACATTCAACATCTTTGAATGTGCCGTGCATCTGGTGTCCGGCAGGATGTCCGGCGCTTTCAAGTTGTTTGGTTAAGTTCGAGTTTTGAAGTTCATTGCTTGATCATACTGTTACTTGGTGATTTAATCCCGAATCTAGGATAAATTATTAGTAAGTTAGTTTATTTTCTTAGTTTAGAATCAACCTTTACTTTTCCCCCCTTGTCTTAGAATAGGTATTACCGGATTAGGACTAATTTTCTATAAGTCCCTTGGGTTCGATACTCTCGGTCGTAATATATTTACACTATACTCCGACCGGGTTTTATTTTGCTACCCGTAGTAGAGTTGTAGGATTAGTTATTATTTTATTCTTTTTTTGTATATAGTTTATCCTAACAAATTCTCGTTTAGCAAATTGGCGCCGTTGCCGGGGACTTGGAATTAGTCCAAGTCCTTAAATTCGGTAAAACGCCTTATTCTTTATTTGTTTGATTCTTTGATTCTTTGATTCTTTAATTTATTTTCGCCCTTAGTTTTGCAGACTTGAATGTGCCGTGCGGAGTGCCGGGCGTCTGTCACCCGGCAAACTCGGAGGAAGTCTGATGCCGGATATGTTGTACCCGGCATTGTGTCCGGCATGTTCAAAGTTTTTCAAAATTTCTTACAGTATTGAGTTCTTGGCAATTTAAATTTTTGTTCTTGCTTACTCCCATTCGTTATTTCTCTCTCCTAATAGTCCCTATACTATGATTCTTTAATTTAGATTTCGAGTTTGAACGTGCCGTGTATTGTGCCGGGTTTTCTACACACGGCATTTCGGAGGAAGTCCTATGCCGGACAGGTTGTATCCGGCTCGTCACCCGGCATGTTCAAATTCTCTCAATATTATTGTCGTAAATAGGAGGGACAGTTAGGAATGATCTCCTCTTGCATCTATATTGATTATCTTCTGCACTTAATGTCTTTAATTAAGTTAATTTTTCGATTTTTGTTCACGCCGGGCAACATGCCGGGTTGTATAAACCCGGCAATAGTGGAGGAAGTCCACTGCCGGGTAAGAGTCACCCGGCACTATGTCCGGCAGAACCAAAACTTTATTTTTCCTTGTATTTTCGTAAGTCTAAATATATCTAAATATTATTTCTTTTATTTTTATGAAATATTATAACATTTTCTTTTGCTCCTCCTGAAGTTATCCAAGTGAATGCTTCTTCGGTCAACGAATTCTCCTGAAAATTTAGCCAACTTTGATCCGGAGATTGAGAGAACCCTGCTTCAAACTTTAAGGCAACGACAAACCCTACAAGAAGCAGATCCTACACCAATGGCAGCACCTACCGTCCGTAACATAAACCGGACTTCTAACCAAGGCCAAAAGCCCGCAATCGACCTCCATCTCCTTCCACAAAACGAATACGATGAATGGCAAAAACTTAAGCCATATCATCAAATACGATGCATCAAGGAATTGGGTATGTTTGATGGTACAAACCCGGATGATGCTTTGCTCCACATCACCAAATTCTTGCAACACACAAACAGCCTAACCTCCACAAACAATGTCCTCCAATACGCCAGACTTGCTCTCTTCCCCCATAGCCTTTCGGGGAATGCCAGCAAGTGGTACCACAGTCTAACCCCCAGTACCATCAACTCATGGGAGGACATGGCAACCAAATTTTATGACAAATTCATGCCCCCTAGTCGCACCCTGGAGATGATCGCCGACATTTACAACTTCAGACAACCTAGCTCGGAGAACATCTGTGAGACTTGGGACAGATTCAAAGGGTTGCTTCGCACATGTCCACACCACGGCCTCACCAAGGAGCAACTATCTCAGTTGTTTTACAAAGGATTGGTCAATCAAAGCAAGACGATGATCTTATCCTCCCTTGGTGCAGATATATTAAAGAAGCCTGGAGATCAATTCCTTAGTGGGGTTGAATCTCTTTGCGAAGAGATTAGGGAATGGGCCACCGGTGGAAAAAAGGGCAGTACCGCTGGTCTATATCAGGTGGATGAGGGTGACTCCAAATTGGCCAAATTATTGCAAAGTCATGAGCAGTTGTTGGAGAGCAATGCTCAAACGTCCACGAAGGTTAGCGCTCTACAGAAAGTGGTGGAGCAAATAACGATGAATCAACTTCCTCAACAGGCGAACGTGGTTAGTGCACGACTGCACGCTTCGAGCCCTGCCATTCCAGACTTTCAGAATGTTGAGGAAGTCAATTATGTGAGTAACCAAGGGTTTCGGCAGCCATGGCAACAGGGAAACCAACCCCCTCAACACTTCCAGAGTCAAGCCGGCTACCAGGGAGGTCCAAGGCAATACAGACCATCCCACCTTGCATCATCATCAGAGGCTGAAATGGCTGAACTTCGTGACATGATGTCAGCCCTGATGAACAAGACCCAGGATACTCAAAATGAGATCTCGACCATTCGCAAGGAGCACAAATCGTTGCAGTTGCAACTACAGCAACTTCTAACGCAACCGCGACAACAAGGTCAGCTCCCGTCCCAAACGCAAACCAATCCACGGGAGCATGCGAATTCGGTCACCATTCTACCTAGGATCTTCAAGGATGTCAAATAGCCTAAAAGGCTAAGTGTAGGGCGGTTCCTCCTCACGCTTTCACTATCAAACAGGGGAGCCCTTCGTATCTTTTAATTTTTCTCTTTTAATTTTATGTGATTGTTTTTAAATTGCTTTCATTATAGTTGTTTCAAGTTTCTTAAAAAAAAAGAAGTTTTATTTATTGTTCCTTTTGAACACTGGGGACAGTGTTCCTGCCAAGTGTAGGGCAGGGACCCCCCCTTAAAAAAATAAGTTTTTTTTATAATATGCATAAGTTTTGTGTTTTATTCAATGTTTTACTAAACTTTTTGCATGTTTTTGATTAAGATGAGATTAGGAATGACTAAAAGTTTGTTCTCTCAAGAGGTAAGCTCTCTAATGACTTATAGATTCATGTTTTTAACTTTTTGATTCTCTTTATTAACATGAGTATATGATCTTTCTCCTAATTCTTTCCTTTATGTACTTATGGGTGTTATTCTTTTCTTTCCAAATTGTGAAAAATCTTTTGGGTGAAAATCTTAAAAAAGGGTTTTTGTGCAAAAGAAAGAAGAAGAAAAAGAAAAAAAGAAAGAAAAAAATCTTCTTCCAAAGGAAAAGCATTATATTCCTAGAGGTTGCAAAAGTGCCTCTGAATAAAAGCAAGAAAAGAGAGTTTTTCCTTTTATTTTTCTCCTAAATTCCCCGTTCTTCAATGCAAAAAAAATCATGGTTGATTCAGAAACTCTTGCAAAATAGGGCTGATTCATAAAACCATTGATGAGAGTCTTGGCCACATTCAGAAACTCTTGAAAAATAGAGCTGAATGATGGAAACAGGAAAAAGGAGAGATTACAAATCCCTTATTCAAAATAGCCCAAAAGTTTTTGATCGGTTTTGAAATTCCTTGTTTTATACCCATTAGTATGTTTCGATAGAATAAGGTAGATAAGTGATACTTATGAATTAGAGTCATATAGTTGGAAATATTTATCTACATTTCATTCTAGAGTTTATCTATTTTGGGCATAAGTAATTAGTCCTTTCTAATCTTGTTTTGCTCGAGGACTAGCAAAAGGTAAGTGTAGGGCCTTGATAAGCCGCAGACTTATCATATTTTATGCACTAGATTTAGTATTATATTTATCTAAATAAAGTTATATTTATGTTATTTATGCTTATTATGTGTTAAAGTATAATATTTGTACAGATTTATGTTTTTATGAGTTTTCTGTGCAAGGGATGATTTTCTAGCCAAAAGTTCATTGATGCCGGACTCCCTGCCGGATAACTTCTGCACGGCACGAGATTAGATCAGGAAAGAGGCTTTGCCGGACCTAATGCCGGGTAGATTCCATCCGGCATAAGTGAAGAGTCGCCACGGTTGACCAAGCGATAGCAGTTATTGACCGTTGGTGAAAAGGGTGATGCCGGGTGTGATGCCGGGTATCTTATACCCGACATATGCACTGTTTCGCACGGAATTGACGGTTTCAACCGTTAGCAGTTGGGCGCATTTATCACGTGTGCCGGCTACTGGGGATCCGGCACGACGCCCGGCAACGACACAATTAATGCCTATAAATAGGCCGAGGAAGGCAACAATTGAACACACTTCAACACCATATTATACTCCATTCATTACTCCATTTCCGCCCACATTCCAAGTGTTGGTGTCCAAGGCATTTCTACGGATCCATCCACAAGAAGAAGAGAAGATTTCCTTTTTCGGGTTGAGGCTATGTTCAATCTCCTTCTCCCTTATGTATTTCTTCCTTATTGGAGTGGATGGTGAAGTAGAAATCCTTGTTAGTTCTTGGTTAGGGATGAATTCCTTCTTGTAAACACTATGATTATCTCAATATAATTTCAAGCGTTCATTAAGATATTGGTTCTTATTGCAAGGGAATTAGTTGATCCCTCATTCCCTTTGTGCAAATCCTACTTGAGGAAGAAAAGCCCAAGAGTAGGATAGGTTAGACTAATCTTAGTGGTCTTTGATGTTTTCATCTATGATTTAGGGTTAGCATAAGAGATTTCGAATTAACCCATTTTTCCCCATTACCTTGTTCATTTCGTGGCATGATTTGCTCGGTTTGTTAATAGGTTTTGAGTTTCTTGTATTCGTACTCCGAAGCAAGAGAATGGTTTTCACACACGAACGTGCTGGGTGCACTGCCGGGTCTCCTGTGTCCGGCACATTCAACGTCTTTGAATGTGCCGTGCATCTGGTGTCCGGCAGGATGTCCGGCGCTTTCAAGTTGTTTGGTTAAGTTCGAGTTTTGAAGTTCATTGCTTGATCATACTGTTACTTGGTGATTTAATCCCGAATCTAGGATAAATTATTAGTAAGTTAGTTTATTTTCTTAGTTTAGAATCAACCTTTACTTTTCCCCCCTTGTCTTAGAATAGGTATTACCGGATTAGGACTAATTTTCTATAAGTCCCTTGGGTTCGATACTCTCGGTCGTAATATATTTACACTATACTCCGACCGGGTTTTATTTTGCTACCCGTAGTAGAGTTGTAGGATTAGTTATTATTTTATTCTTTTTTTGTATATAGTTTATCCTAACAATTTCTCTGTTAGCAATGCACTATTGTATACACGATTAAACAACAACAAAATGCAGATCAAAAGATGCACATAATCAAGGCCAACAGAGCATAAAGATGGTTTGAAAACTGTGCACACGTGCTGGTTAAAATCAACCATAGCAACAACAATATAAGAAGGCAAAAATATGAGCAAAATCATGCAGAAAGCATCATACACCTTCAATATCATAGTTCCATGCTCTTTTTCAGTTTCTCAAAGGAGCAGTGCATAAGTAACTATAGAGAATATTCAGAGAAAAATGCACCACAAATCAGTACCACTAATGAACAAAATTCACAACCACAATTCTAATGCACCACAAATCATTTTTGTGAGCATCATAAGTTGAAACACCAACACTCCAAAGATCTTTCATTTCATCAATCAATGGCCTCAAAAAAGTATCAATGTTCTAAGATGGACTATTGGGACCATGAATGACCATATTGAGATGCAAATATGGTTACTTCATGCACATTGTGGAGGCAAGCTATATATGATAATCATTACTAGCCAACAAAAGTATGGTCTAGCACCTTGCTTAAAAGGACTAAAACCATATGTACACAATCCCAACCTCACATTCCTTATTTCATCAGCAAAAGATTCATGGATGTTATTGAAGTGCTTCCATGCTTCTCTATCTATAGGATGCAATAAAACTCTAGGAGGAGACTGATAGTGTGCATGTCAAACCATACTTTGTGCAACTTTTTTTTTAAAGTTAATAGTCTTTGAAGTCTAGGTGTAAGCGGAAAGTAACGTTGAACTTTGTAAGGAGTCTGAGTTGTCCTCCTAGCACTTGAAGTACTAGGCTTATATCTTAGATGAACACATTCTTTACAATGATGAAGCTTCTCAAGCTCTTTGTAAAACAACATTCAAATGTTCTCACATGCATGAATTTTAACATAATGTCGACTCTCATCTTCTTCTTCATCTGATAATAATTCTCTAACAATTTATTATCTTCAGGTAGCATACTCTTTACGATACCCGTAAGGCGATTGAAACAGGACTCACTAATATTGTATTCAGATTTGCAATTTAACAATTGGCTAACCGAAGACAATATCGTCAACCACTCCATAATGGTTCATTAGCATCATTCAATAATGAGAAAAAGCTAGATGCATTTGAACATGACTCTAGTTCCACTGACATTCTCTCATTTTCAGGACTAGAGTTTACGGCCATGATAGAAAGCATCCCTAACCATACTAGCATATGAATTTTCAATCTCAGCATGAAGTGATGAGGGCTCATTAACATCAGGTGTGGCATGTGATGGCTGCCCATGGATTCTCTCATTAGAAACACTTGTAGGGTTTCCACAAATTCCGTTGTAGTATAAATGTCGCCGCACCACATCATGATCCAAAAATTGATGTTTTTCACATTTTACATATGGGCATTTAACTCTATCCCCACTAACAACCAACTTTGATGATATTGCAAAAGTTATGTAATCTTCAACTTTCCTCAAGTATTCGGGTGTAACATATCCATCATCTACCCGGTTGCACAACCAAAATGTATCTAAATCCATTGTTAACCCTATTTATAAACACTTAATAATGAGGTTATGAAATAAAAATTAGCAGATTAGTCAAATAAATCAGAGAGAGAGAGAAAATTTATTTCAAATGAAAAGTTCATTTTAAACAAGATTGTGTTCCAATTACAAAATGTCCTTTCATGTATGCCTAAATGACTATTGTTTGTACAAAACAAAATTTTAAGACATATATGAGTCGATGTCTAATGAGTTTTCATAGTACTCGGTCTAATGAGTCGAGGTTTGGATGAAGTTGTTTTGAATGATCACAACTAGCTCCTTACTTTTGCGAAGAAAAAAAAACTGCAATTAGTAATAGATGCAAAGACTGGTCAAGGTATATACATGACAAGTTTGCTCCATAAATCACCAAATCAGCAAATGGGAATGAGATATGTATAACATAACATGAATACGATTGTTCAAACAAAAGTGAAAATACAACGGTTTCAGCTTTTTTTATTGTATATTACTTTTTTTAGATTGTGAGAGGAAAGCAAGTAATTGCTAATTTATTTAGTATGAGTTTAACTCGAGTGATTGTTTTGAGCAGGAAGGAAGATAACTTTCTAATATCCTACAAGGAAAATACCTCAAATTTAATAATGACATACATAACAAATATCAATCTATTGATGATTACAAAGCAATGGCGGCTAATGCCCTACCTACGGCTGCTCCCCCTTCCTCTACTATGTACAATGTGAATTTGACTTCGACTGAAAAGGATTGATGAAAAGTTTTGTATTGCTTTAACTCTTATGCACTCCTTTTCCAATTATAGTTGATGTTGTTTGTTTGGGTTTAGGTTTGATAGAGGTAGTTTGAAGAGAAAAGTAATGAAAACGATTATCCTCTACAGTAAAATCAACCATTTTTTTGTATTAGTTGTTGGTTGTACTGTTAACTTATAGTAGTTGTTCGCTAAAACAAAGTAAGTAAAAAATGTTCATAAAAACTACACAAATTAGAATTGGGTGGTTGTAGTCTTCCTCCAGTATTCACACTCTGAGATTTGAAAGCACACTAAGGTCTCACCAAAATCTACTAAAATTATGGCAACTTCATAATCTTACAACACTATAGTATCTAGTTTCCTACTACACATCCTAATTAATACCCCAACATTTCTTTAGAGCCATCTAACTAAGTTTTCATCATGCCATGAAAAAAGGTCCAAAACCAGTGATGCATAGGCCAACAATTTGCTAAACATTCTTCCGATAGTTATATGATTGCCAACAAACAACACTTGCACATTTCCAAATGTAGCTTGATACTAGCTTTCCTCTAAAATAAAACCAATAGTCTGCATGCCCTCAAAATCAACCAGCTTGATTTTTAAATGGGCAGTTTTGTCTAAACTAATGTAAACAATAATATGTAGTATTTTATTTTGAAATTGTTTCGTTAAACAGGTAATAACATCTACTAAACATAGATTTAACTGATTATTACAAGACTGACAATACTAGAAGAGAATGAAGGCACACACACAAGAGAGAAAAAAAATCTTGTACAACTTGTAATCTGCTACATAAACATTATCTTCCAGAAGAAATTAAAGGCACAAGCACAATACCAGAAGAGAATGAAGGCGTCAGCACCAGAAGATAATGAAGGCACAATGTTGTATGTTCTTAACCGTCAGTTAGGGATGCAACATTCAGATGCTAGTAAACAAAATTAAACAAATGTCTACAGTGATAATCCAAAATAGATATGTTTGATTATATTATCAGTGTCTCTACCGCTTGCAATGTGCTGAAGTAGTCTAGATTTGTCTTAGCAAGGCGCAAACACCAGAAGATAATGAAAGCGTAGTGTGTGTATGTTCCTTATAGTCAGTTAGGATGGCGAGCAATATAAGAGAATGAAGACGCTGAATGTTCCATCGCCAATTAGGGTTGTGAGCAACAGAAAGAAGAAAATGAAGGCGTAGTTGAGTTTTCCTTACGTATTTGCATATGTTGATAACAGAAAAGAAGAAGAGAACGAGGAATGGTTTTGTGTTTTTCATAAAGTAATTAATTAATTGTGGCATATGATGTATACATATACCATTTCCTACATACTTTTTCGGATTAGGTTCGTAGGTAAAAATTATACTATGGAAATTTCGTCTCAAAAAGTACATTTGCCATTGAATTATTTTCCTCCAGAATTTTATCACTTTTGTTGTTAGAATATTACCTACGGAAATATATTTCATTTTGTAATGTGTCTAGATTATGTCGGTAATGTCACTATAAATGTTTATTTTATTCGATACTATGTTCATCGAAAATGCATAGAAAATTCCATAGGTAAAATCATATTTTACATACGGATTCATTCCGTAGGAAATTTCTGTCTGTGATACTACTGTTTTCTTGTAGTGAAACAACAGCTTTTAAAATAGTTACAAATATGCAGCACAAAACAACCAACAAATATGCTGCAAATATACCAACACAAAATAGCTACCCAAATATGCTGTAAAACAGCCATGCCAAATGGAGATGAAAGCGTTCAGTGAGTTATCTTAGATTTGAATCCAACTATGACCAAATATGTTGAATTCTTTTTCTGCAAAGCTATTTGCAGTCATTTTTTTTTGTTACTAAATGCAGTCACTTTTTCATACATAAATGCAAATGACACGAGTCTGGAAGCGTCGTAGCCGGGAGGAGTCTGGAGTAGCTGTAGCCGGCTAGACAGGCCACAATAGCCCATCGACTACAGCCTGTATGGCCACTGGCTGGCTACAACTGCTCCAGACTCCTCTTGGCTATGATTCTATACCCTGGTGCTAGTACCCTAAAATACATTAGTTGACGCTTTTAACTACCATAGAGTGAGTTTTAGAGTGTGTCTTCAACGTTTTGACTTTCATAGAGTGGTTTTTAGGGTGTATGGTGTAGGGTATTCTTGATGAAGTTGTTCTATATTTTATAATGTAATCATTGATGATAATTTTATAGGATTGTGGTTTAAGGTTAGACCCTAAACCCGTCGCTACAAAACCTAAAAATGTCTTTGACGTTTTTTAGCTTTCTTAGGGTGTGTGGTATAGGATAATCTTTTTTTTTGAAGCCATTCTATACTCTATAATGTCGCCACTAACTTGACATATTTTTAGGGTTTATAGTCTAAACACGCAACCACAAACTTTAAAAATGTTTTTGACGCTTTTTATCTTTCATACGATGGTTTTTAGCATGTGGATGTAGGGTAATCTAAAAAAAGATTTATGGTTGTCTAGCGGCTGGCCCTAGGATTGCCCACTCTTTGGTCACTGGGCGACAATAGTACCTTCAGTCGGCTGTCCAGTACCTCCAGTCGCTGTCTACTGTGGAGTCTATAGACTCTTGAGTGCATTTAGTAAATTTGGGATTACAAAAACTTTTCCCTACTTTTTTCCCTTCAAAAATGGTGAAATAATCTGGCAGATTGGTACTGTGGCCCTTAGGGCATCCATAATGGTGTGGATTCCACCCAAATATGTCAGTAAGAAATTGAAAAAAACTCTACAGTGGTATGGAATCCACAAAGTTTCTCTTTCATCGTTTTTTTATTTAAGCAACGTATGGACATTCAATTTGATTGGTTGTTTCAATTTATTAATAATTTTGTACAGGATAAAGTAAAAAGAAGATAACGGAAGAAGGGAGAAGAGAAAATAGTGAGAGGGGTGAGAATGTTAAGAAACTTTCTTTTTGTAGGTCTGAATATATTGGTTGAGTTACTTAACTATTAAAAAAAATACTATTTTTTATTGACATCACATCTAAAAATTAGTGTAGAAACTCGGCACCAATTGTGGATGCCCTCTGCTCTATCTATGAGATTCCCAATTTTGTAGATAGCTCTGAGCAGTTTTGACGACCGAGCGGTGAAGTGAGGAAATCCACTCTCTCCCCCCTACCATCACAAATTTCAAACTCCTAGATTGGTGTTCGGCTCCCCTCCAACTATGGAGTCTACGCTTTCACCGGCTACCACCCTCTTCACGGTCACCAAGGCCCTGAAATCTCCTGTCTTCTCGTCTTCATCATCTCTTAGCCGCTTACTTACCCAACCATTTCTAGCTCGTCCTCCTATTCTATCCCTCAGCGCCCGCACCCGACTGTCGACTCATCGCCCACTAGTGGGCCGCGCCGGCCTCTCCGCATCTAGTGCGATCGCTTCTCTTCGCTACCTTTCAGCTGTATTTCCTCACGCCCACGCTCGACTAGCTTGTATTTCGAGCTCCGCGTCGTCCTTTTCCTCCCCTAGTGGGGACGGCGGTGATGGCAGTAATTTTAGTGGAGGAAGTGGCGGGGGAGGCGATGACGGTGGGTCAGAAGATGGGAATGCGAAGAAGTTGGGAGGTGTGGCTAGTGCTGATGGCGGCGACGCATCGATCTTGTCTCCTGACGTTATCATTCTCGATGTCAGGGTAAGGGGCGCCTTATGCTTGAATGTTGGAATATTAATGCTGATTATGACTGGGCTGAATTCATTGGTACGAAGAGGAATGATTTTGCTCAAATTTACCATTTTGTGTGGTTGCAGGGTATGACCTGTGGAGGATGTGCCGCCAGTGTCAAACGCATCCTGGAAAGTCAGGTGAGGCGTTGACTTCCCCTGGCTGTGAAATGAATCCTCATACGATGTTGTTTATCTTCTTTGTGGTTAACTTCCACTCTGCGTTCGTCTTATAAGTTCTTCTGGTGGTTTTGAAGAATTATTTGCTTTCGTTAAGATATTAGTACCAATATCTCGCCCAAGAGTAAGACCAAAGTATCAGCTTGAATGTAGTACGGAAGAAGGGTGGTCCCAATGACGAGTGTGAAGATCGTGAGCAATTTAGTAAACAATTTTCACTTTAATAATTGAGCATAATGATGTGGGATTGGATAGAATGTCATTTCTCCCTAAGACCGAAGACACTTGATGACTTCAACATGTTTCTATGTCTTCATCTGTAGCTGATAACATTTACATGCCTCCTTACCATGTTGGGTTACTTATAATAATTCTAGTTGATACAATTTAGTTTTAGGCCTCATTCTTTTATGTTTTAAGAGTTGGTAGCTGATACGGGTTGATATGGACTGATGACTGATTTCAAAACTAGATGATTGTGTAAAAACCAATATAAGTTGTTCCTTTTGTATTAGATTTTTTGAACTGATTGAACAACTGATAATGCGTAAACAAACTGATTAACCAACTGATAATGCGTAAACCAACTGATTAACCAACTAATACTTTTGTTTTAAATAAACTGTTTAGGTAGATGGTACTCGACCCATAATACGCCCAAAAGAATGAGTTGAGCTGATCGTCCCGACTGATAACGCGTAAACCAGCTGAAATTTGTGCAAAAGAATGGGACCATAAGTTGGTTAATGTCTGCATCTTCTAACTTCAATTTTATTGATCTTTTTTTTCCTCTGAATGAACACAGCCACAAGTTTCTTCAGCTAATGTCAACCTTACTACAGAAACTGCGATTATTTGGCCTGTTTCTGAAGCCAAGGTTGTCCCAGATTGGCAAAGGCAATTAGGAGAAACGCTGGCTATGCATTTAACCAGTTGTGGATTTGAGTCAACTCTCCGAGGTATGAGTTTGAGATATTGCTAGTCCATATTTGATACCCTGCCTTTGGGTAAATGCCTTTTCTTTGTATGGTCTGAAGATACTCTGTAGGACCTATATTCCAACTTTCAATCTGATGTAATACTTTTAAAGAGGTAGAAGTTTAAACACTTTAGATGACCTTCTGCTTGCAATAGAATTTGTTTAAGGTGCAGGAAAGTTTAGAAACTTTGACTCAAGCCCAACAAAAGTGTGGGCTCTACATTCAACAATTTGAGTGTGAGTAGCAGAGAAAAAAGACTTCCTGATAATGATGCGCCACATTGAACATCTTTCCTGTGTATTAGGGAAATAATGGAGATAGGAAAAAAAATATTAAAAGCTGTTTCCGTACGTGTCAAAGTGTGTTATATAAAAATGAAATTCATCGAGAGTCCTCTCTTTGACTTGAATTTGATGCTGGCCATGCTGGATGTGTGTGTCTCAAGCTGACAAATGTACACTTAGTGGTCTCACCACAAGTTGAGAAATGCATCAATCCATTAGTCACTGATACTGAGAGTCAAGATGTTGAACCATGAGTGGGGGATATCATATATTGTGACTTTTCAAATCATTTATGCAAAGCTTGGTTGCTAATTGGCAGGTCAAGGGGTCCAGGAAGGAGATATTCAATTATAGTAAACAGGAAATTCTTTAAGGAGCAATTCCACAAAATTATGGTATGTCATTGACAGGACCTTGTGTGGAATAATATTTGGGAGCTCCACATTTCTCATTGCCTTTTCTCAAAATAAAACATAGACATCAAAGAAAGGTGCTTCCGTCATGTGTGATGCCTTCATTTTTTTATGTTTATAGGTAAACCTTGGAAGCTACTAGTGATGGAGTAGGAAGACAACACTGTGATACGAGCTAGTTCATCTTGGATACCTGCTTAAAAGGACTTTTCCTTTTCATTAATTATAGAAAATATAGAGTTCAAAGTCCTGGTCATTTTATGCGACTCACATAGACCTCTTTTGTTGTAATCTTGTTACCTTTTATGTACCAATGATGTTTGAGAACTCTCTTCTTCAAAGTGGTATGCAGGTTAACAGATTTAAAAGTGTCATTTGTTAAAGAATTAACAAACTCAAAATTTGTACTGTTATATTTTGCTCATAAGTATCTCCATCAGTGTTTCATATTTGAAGTCATGATGTTTTGATAACCCTCTTGTTGAAACTGCTACTGCAGAAGTCCTTTTCCTATGTAGTGGCTGTATGTTATCTGTCATCAAGTGGTATATCTAACTATCTTTCTGCAACTTTACTGGAGCCTCGAGAGGCTTTTTGGTGAAACACCCCTGATCGAAATGTCAGTAACTAGTGATGAGAAGTTTGGACAGTTAATAAGATAATGCAATTATCAGCTCTTTTTCTTGAATCTTAGATGTATACGCCTTTCTTATTTTGCTGCTAAATGCAGTGTGTTTTGAGCTGTGCAGATTCAAAATCAGACAGCTTCATTAAAGTTTTTGAGAAAAAGATTGATGAAAAGCGCAAGCAGTTAAAAGAAAGTGGTAGGTATTGTCCTGTCCTAATATAATTAGTCTTCCTATGAATATCTTGGATACATTATCTCACTGAACTGAGTAGCTGCTTCTGATCATTGGTGTCCCATAACAGGTCGAGGATTGGCAGTATCTTGGGCCCTGTGCGCTGTTTGTCTTCTAGGTCATCTATCTCATTTCTTGGGTGCTAAGGCTTCATGGCTCCATGTTTTTCACTCCACTGGGTTCCATCTCTCCCTATCATTGTTTACATTACTTGTCCCTGGACGAAGACTTATCCTTGATGGTCTTAAAAGCCTTATCAGGGGCACTCCCAATATGAATACTTTAGTTGGACTTGGTGCCTTATCGTCCTTTTCTTTTAGTTCACTGGCCACTCTTATACCTAAATTGGTAATGGAATTGCTCATTATCATCTTTCCCTAAATCTTTTCTTAATTTCTGTTATCATGCAGTTACAGTAACATTGGAACATATCTTCCTCCATGTGCTTTATATTTAAAAGACTATGTTATAGTTTGAGCTACAGGATACAGGAGTTGGAAATGTGTTGAAGATCTTTAGAAGCATTTATCTTTTTGTTTTCGTATTCAAAAGATCTCAGTTTATGTGCTCTTTTTCAGGGGTGGAAAGCCTTCTTTGAGGAACCCATTATGTTGATAGCTTTTGTCTTGCTGGGAAGGAATCTTGAGCAAAGGGCTAAAATCAAGGCTACAGGTGATCTAACTGGGCTACTGAGTGTTCTACCAACAAAAGCTCGGCTTTTGGTTGATAGTGGGGAATCATCTACAGTTGAAGTCCCTTGCAACAATCTTTCTGTTGGAGACAACATTGTGGTGCTACCTGGTGTATGTATTTCATATATATACATTATGATTTTCTCTCTTAAACTGTGTGCCAAATTAGATTTTCTTCAACAAATTAATTAGGGAGGGGGATCTTAGGTTGGTGGAAGCCTAGTGAGAGCTGATTGCTACCTGCTATCTTCCTGAATTTGTTGATTCGGGTGACTATATTGTTTGATTAGTTAGTGTATAGATATAGCATGTATGAATTGTTAGTCTGTTGTTTGTACTATATTTTTACTGTAAGTCTATTGCTACCATTGGTTTGTTGTTCATATTATTTTCTGACTATATATCTAAACCTACCATTGATCACTTCTAGGACCGCATACCCGCTGATGGAATTGTTAGAGGTGGTAGAAGTACAGTTGATGAATCAAGCTTTACCGGGGAGCCGCTGCCTGTGACAAAGCTACCTGGGGTATAAATTTTGAACATTTTAATGTGACTGAAATTATCTTGATTCAGATGTCAGAATTAATGTATCAGCAATTAATACCATACTTTGTGCATTTTTAATAGCTGGTTTTATGATTCAATTGCTAGGCTGAAGTGGCAGCCGGGAGTATAAATCTAAATGGGACATTAACCATTGAAGTACGAAGACCTGGTGGTGAGACTGCCATTGCAAACATAGTCCGACTAGTTGAAGAAGCTCAAAGCAGAGATGCTCCTGTTCAGCGTTTGGCTGATAAAATAGCTGGCAACTTCACGTACGCGGTAATGACCTTCTCAGCCGCCACATTTACCTTTTGGAGCCTATATGGCTCTCAGATCATCTCCCCTTCAATATATAGTGGAACGCCTCTCTCCTTGGCTATACAACTATCTTGCAGCGTTCTAGTCATTGCTTGCCCTTGTGCTCTTGGCCTTGCAACCCCTACGGCTGTTTTGGTTGGAACCTCTCTTGGTGCTAAGAAGGGCCTACTGTTGCGAGGTGGCCATGTTTTGGAGAAATTCTCCATGGCCAATGTGGTGGTTTTTGATAAAACCGGGACTTTGACAGTTGGAAAACCAGCTGTAACTAAAGTCACTACGCTTGGTGATGGGAAGTCTAGACTTCCATATGATGATACTGACCATCTTTCCTGTGCGGAGGTGTTAAGACTTGCGTCTGGGGTTGAGTCAAATTCAATTCACCCAGTTGGAAAAGCAATCGTTGAAGCTGCACAAGCAGTTGGAAGAAACTTGAGAGTGAAGGTGGATGATGGAAGTTTTATGGAGGAACCAGGGTCTGGGGCAGTTGCTGTAATTGAGAACAAAAAGGTTTCTGTTGGGACATTAGAATGGGTCACGAGACAAGGAGTTTATTCCGGATCGTATCAAGAGTTGGACAATCTTACGAGTCAATCAGCTGTTTATGTGGGAGTGAATGAGAAACTAGCTGGTGTGATTTACATTGAGGATCAAGTACGGGAGGACGCGAAGCAAGTTGTACAGTCCCTTCTGAGGCAAGGGATGAGATTGTATATGTTGTCGGGTGATAGAAGAAATACTGCCGAGTATGTGGCATCACTTGTGGGGATACCGAAAGAGAATGTTTTGTCAGAGGTTAAACCTGAAGAAAAGAAGAGTTTCATCAGCCTGCTCCAGAAAGATGAGAAGAATGTAGTGGCTATGGTTGGAGACGGTATTAATGATGCAGCCGCATTGGCCTTGTCTCATGTTGGGATTGCAATCGGAGGCGCGGTTGGGGCCGCTAGCGAGGTATCCTCTGTGGTTTTGATGGGAAATCGGCTGTCACAGTTGGTTGACGCGTTGGAGCTCAGCAAACTGACAATGAAGACTGTGAAGCAAAATCTTTGGTGGGCATTTGGTTACAACATTGTCGGTATCCCGATTGCAGCTGGGGTGTTGCTTCCTTTTACAGGAACGATTCTTACTCCTTCGATTGCTGGGGCTCTTATGGGCTTGAGTTCTTTGGGTGTGATGACCAACTCTCTACTTCTGAGATTGAAATTTGAGTCGACGCACTCGCAGCAAGGATCGGAGCTTCAACCAAAGGGTGAAGATCAGTTAGATTCTTCTTATCCTATAGCCAACAGTCATAAAGAGTCAAAGCCATCGTATTGAGTTTTGAATGACACTGTAGAGCGTGGATTGAGACGGATAAGTCATAAGAGGAAGTGAAACCTGTTCCAGAGTTGATGTGATCTCACACTCACACATAGGTTTTGCAGAACCATTCTGCTTTTGTTTTTTTGGCGGCCTACGGTTTCGTTATTAAACGTATAAAACGCGCCTTGGTAGACTGGAAATACAAAAGGATTCTGAGGGTCTAAGAAATGTGAATGTGAATGTAAATCTCTGTTCTTTCGGATTTCGCTTGTACTCGGTAGCTGTACATTCAGCTGGGTAGTATTGTCATATAATTAACGGTAAACGCGATACCACATCGTCTGCGCGAAGTATTATAGCCGATCCTTATAGCTCACAAAACTTACACCTTTACATCTAATCAACATTTCATGACAACCTCTATCTTATGGAAGAGTCTATCACATCCTACAACATCATGAAGATGATTTTTCCATTCTAAGTTGCCTTCTACACACACCCCCTTCATGTTGCAAGTGCATCTCTTCGATGTTTTTTTTTGTATATCATCATTAGTTTTGCAATGTTTGCTACACTTACCTATTTTATGACGTTTCCTTAGACTTTGGAGAAGAGTTACTTAGGGCTTTATATCTTCGGTAAATGTCTTTGATTTGGGTCACTACTTGAGTGCATAGGTTGTTCAATGCTCTTCTTTCAGAGTGACCTCACCTTTGTTTGATTTCTCCTCCAACCCCTCCCGTGGCTCTTCTTAAAAGTCTTGGTCATGGTGCAATCATATCCACCTTTTTAGTCTCACTATGGCTCCATCAAGGTACTAATATGGGGATTACTCCCCATCCTGACTCATCCACGCAGACTTGCACCGAGTTGTCGGCACACTGAGGGCATTTTGTGTTTGCTATGTTGAGCATTATGGTCAAGTGAGAACAACTGAATATGTCTTTGAATTATTGAGGGATATAGTCAATATGAATATCAATCCTAATCATGTGATCCATACGATGTCATTTTCAACAATCCCATGCGACCTTGAATTAGCAAAGTGAGGTGATTTCTACCAATTCAAAAGTAAGATCCTGATAGCAATGGATATAATCACGTAAAACTTGTGTGCAGCTGTTTGAGGTCTCTAGCATTCTCTGCTGTAGAATAAGGCAAACGATGTGGTTTGTAAAACCCACCTAGAATTAGGTTACGCTGTAACCTGACAAACAGATGCCAAGAACCAAAGAAACCCGTTAAGTAAAACGCATACGACCTATGAACAAATATGACTTGCTAGTATGCATATTCAGAAAGCTGTAAATTGGATAACATGGGATTGCTGCCCCCTCCTTTCAATAAAAAAGCTGTCAATTTGAGCTCCAAATCTCCGACTGTTATCATTCAGTCTTAAGACGGTAATAATCACCGACACAGTAAACTGAACCGGAACAGGCATTTGTATGCTTTATCACAACTAGGGAGTGTGAGAGTATATCAACGTACATCCATCCTTCTATACAAATGGGATCAGCGCATCCCAGCGGTAACAACAAATGCAATGTGATAAATTCACGGAACCAATAAGTTTCAGTATGTGTGCCACACTTCAACCCAACTTTAGGTTAATGATCTCACATAATTTGAGGTAGCTTGGCCACACAAATAAATACTTGTATCTTCTTCAATCACAGGGCAGATTCTTTTCTCGGGAAACATCAAGATATCATACCATATATGTCATTGCCACCTGCATTAAATGAGAATGAGGGACACTCAGATTTGAAATCCCTCTTCTGCTGTTCTTCCTCAGAAATGCATAGAAGTAATTCACTGCAAGCTTTTTGATGAACCAAGAATCCTTCCTCGCCCGGATATCTCCATGACCAAGAAGATACACAACGCCAGATTCCTTTGCCTTCCTGATGAAGGAAAGCTCTCTTTCCAAACTCTGTTGAGCATCAAATATGTCAGCCGGAGACTGAGACCGAACCTCTCGGGAGGTGCTCGCCTCAGAGATAGAAGAAGAAGGCGGGCTCGAACCATTGGGTTCAGACAGAAGAGGAACACTAAGAGACTTCAGGTTCCCGTTGGGGTGCACAAACACCCTAGGAGAGAACGACTCATCCTCTGAGTCCAAACCAGCGTCACCATCACTCTCCAACGAGCGTTCTTGAGCCTCCCTGCGGATGAATTTCTCTAAACTTTCAATCAGAAGTTGTTCAAAACTGTGGTGATTCTCCTTGCGAACATCTTTGTAACCGTACCTTAAGATAAAAGCAGAAAGATGGCTCACATTCATCTTTCCATGTTCTCGAGAGAAGATCCACAATTACACTACCTAGGAGGAGGCTAGGATGTGATAGCTTAGAAACCTAAGCTCATTAATATTTAAATCTGAAATGGGACCATTACCTGGCAATGCAGCGAAACATATGATAGCTCCTTGGGCAGATGCGTCGAAAGAGGAACCTCTCGTTCTGAGAAACTGTAGGGACGGGAACAGACTTTATACAGACAAATATGATCATGGAGTGCATAGCAGGAAGAGTTGTTAGAAATTGACCAAAAATTGCGGGTATTCCTTTCACAAGCTCATTATAAACAAGGCCTATGCCAGGAGCACGAACTGTTCCAAGATTGCTCCCTAGATCTCTAAGAACATCCATTGACATCTTCTCCTTGACTTCGATGTCATATTTAAGCTTACTTCCGTAGTTCCATATGTACATCATAAGAAATGCGAACACAGCATATATCAAAATGATCCAACTACCATCGCTCATATTCCATACAACGGATGAGAAGAAAATCAGCTCCACAGCCAAGAAGCAAACCAGAAAAGCCACAATAGGGATAATGTTTATTTGCCATATAATGAGCATAACAAGGGTCACTGTAATTGTTGTAGTAATCATCACTCCGATTTCTGCAAGGCCTGTGAACCAGAATTCAGTATCAGACAGCAGAAACATTATCAACAACAAAAGACAGCGCTGAGCATCCAAGAATTACTTATTTTATATTCATTCGAAATATCTTCACCTATAAGCAATCAATCTAGTAATAAGCAGCTTCACTTCACTTCCTTTTTTTTAAGAAAAAAAACTGTGTGATTTACTGGGTGATTGTGTGTGTGGAGGTGGTGAGAGAGACAGTACAGGACATTCCAGTTTAACTCCAACATCGCAAACAAAAGCATGCATTGGCTGAAAACAAATGAATAGAGCACAGCACTAGGGCACTTATAACTATTACCATATGCATTCCCAAGCTCAGTAACACTAGAAACTGCACAAACTAGCACCACACAGGCTGCCAGCAGAAACCAGTTCATAGCTGGAATGTACATCTGACCCAAAAACTTCCGAGAAGTGTGAATGATTTTAAGCCGGGGGAAACAGCCAAGTGCAGTTGATTGTTTTATGCAAGAAAATGTAGCAATCGTCATAGCCCGGCTTGCGATTAAAGCAGCAAAATTGGCTATCACAAACATGGGCCAGAACGCTCCACCTGTTATTCAACGTTAATAGCAGCAAGTAATCAGTCATTAGAGCTTAGAAGACAGGAGTACTCCAAAGTTAGCAATCGGTCAACTTCAGTTCTCTCTGAATGACTATGACATGGCTCCAATAAGTGAGGAGGCAGGACCAGAACACAGCTCTCAATAAAATCCTTTTTTTTCTTTTAGAGGAAAAGCTATGAACAAATGCAAAACGAAATAATAAAGCAAAAGGGAAGCATTGAGTGAAGTGATTAGACTAAATAGAATGAGGCTTACTGGGTATAGACTTGTAAAATGCTTGAGAATAATCAGTGGGATTCTGTATGAGGTATGCAGCCTGGCCTAGATAACCCAGGAGAAGGCAAGGGAACACGAGAAGAACAAAAGTAAGCTGCATAAAATAAAATGAAAAGAATAAGGAATTATAACATCAGGTAGAAATTCAGCATAATCATATAGCAGAACATGAATTTTATATGAAAAACAAGTTGCCATTACGGGTTAACCTGGACAGATCTCACTGGAAAGAAGCCAAGATCAGCAAACATAGCCTCAGAACCTGCATCAATCAAGAACTAAATTCTAAAAGTTGAAAAGAATCGACAAGGAGAACAAAAAAAGTACGGAATTCTCAACCTGTTGAGTGAGTGAGGAGCGTCTTCAACAACACAAAAGTCATATAGTTCAAGACCAGACAAACAAAGGGAGAGATGACTCACTCCGGGTTCATTCAAAAAATAATTAAATTATCAAAGAGTGTGCAGAGGAGTCATCTCAAACACACTACAGTTGAAAAGTATATTATATGACAGCCTCGTATAATAAACCATAGGTGTTATATCAAACACAAAACCTTATTGAGGATCTCTTATCAGAGCAGTCCATGTGTACATTCATATCCAGTTAATGGCCTACTAGAACAGTTACACCAACCATGAAGAAGATACTATTGTGGGTCAAATAAAAGGAAAACCTAATGTTAGAAGTACAATCAAGTCTGGAGAAAAATAATATTAGAGAACCATCAGCATGCATCCATATGCATCAATGTAATGATGTGGTTACCTGTTACAGCTAAGAGGCAACCGCCAAGAGCATAAAAAGCCTTGTCCGAGTTCCTCTTGAAAAAGTGATATATGTAAAGAGGGTTGAACGCTCTCCAGATATTCGCATCATATGTTGCAATGTTATAGATCCCAAAACACGCAAGAGATAAAAACCATATTAGTAGGAGTGGACCTACTACTAGCCCCATTTTACTAGTCACATACTTTTGGAGACTGAACAGAATCACGAGCAATGCCACTGCAATCATCACCACCACCTCTGAAACAAATAAAGGAAAGAAGGCACACCGTTAATGCTTCAGCCACATCTACTCATGATTTTTAGAACTAAAAGGTCAGCTCCCACGTAACACTAGTAATGTAGTCTAATACAGGCATCAAACTCATTAAAGAAATTTCATCAATCAACAGGAAATGGTGAAATCTGTCGCTATGATTCTCTGACCAGATTACAGATTGGTCCTAGGCCAAGGTGCAACCACTTCTTGTGCTAATCATACACATGGACTATAGCCAGATGATCAGCTTAAGTAACTATAATGCCTGGCAGAGAAAAAAGTTCCCTCAGCACTTCACTGTTGAAAACCTACCTAAACATCCAGCCCAACTTTCAGCAATCAGCAATATGAGCACAGTAAATCATCCAAAGTACAAGATAGTATCTCCTCAACAACTTCTTGCCCCATATACAGGGAAGCGTATGGGTGTCTTATATCTAGAATATTAAGATATTGAAACCAAACAAAAAATTTGCCTCTTTCTTAGTTCTAACTTCTGAGAATGGAGGCATGAAAGACCAACCCGAACAATTCTTTAGCTTAACTCCATTGAGCTTGGTAGTTGGCAGAGCCCCCCCCCCCCCCACCCCCCCCCCCACCCCCCCCCCCCCCCCCCCCCCCCCCCCCCCCTCCCCTCCCCACCCCCCCCCCCCCCCCCCCCCCCCCCCCCAAAAAAAAAAAAAAAAACCAAGGTAGTGGCGAGGACTAGACATGTGCCACAAAATCTAGTAAGTGAAAATGAGTTGCAAAGTCTGAAAATCAGCCAACAAGGGTAGGTTGATACTACCGGATTACATTAAGCGAACTATGAAAAGCACTCTGATCTTGTAATTTGGAGAACTCAATCAACGATGGAGCAAAAAATATCCAGTAATTTGACAGTAGAATAATATCACCTTGCTTTATACCAGAGATGCCAACTTCCAGACCTCCAACAGCAGAAACAACTGCAACAAGAGAGAAAAAAGGATTACAGCAACATGCTCTGAGCTTTCCCAAAGTTGTGTGAAAGCGTAACAAGGCTGGAATTTTTCTAGCCTTGTCCAAAGAAGAAATTTCAACAGGAGCTTAATGGTGTTCTTAAGTTATTAATCATACAAATGAATCGCAAGATATTGCTGGAGTTTCATCTATGTATGAAAACAAAAGACAACTTTGACAAGAAATCTTATCCATAAAGTTCTTAACAAATTCCATCAGTTTCAAGCCTATAAGTTGACACTGCCATTAAATCAACCAATTGTGACTTACTTTCCTTTAATGAAGACTAACAAACAGTAACATGTATGAGTCAAAAATGCAATAATGTAGCCAAAATGCAAATCAACCAATTTTGACTTACTTTCCTTTTAGACTTACATATCTTAGTCAATGGGAAGGCTTGTCTATCAGGACTCTTTTGCAAGTTGTGAGTCCCATAAAAGACGTTGAGAGAAAATAATTCATTTATCATATTTGCAAACCATAGGCTACCTCGTCAACATACTAGACAACCTTGTACAGCAACTCCACCTATCTACAGATTTCATCTCCCAATCAACCGAATAACTTCATAAATGTAAATCCGAATTAATCTGGGTCTCCTTCCACTTAATCTTATTGCTTTAGTGAATTGAAATGGGAAAAAAAGAGGTGTTATCTGTAGAGCTAGCGCAACAAACCGAACTAGGCTCCGCCCACATTTCTACATAATTCTCAGATTACCACTAATTGCAAGACTAGCAAGACTAGTAAATTTGAAATGTAGGAAATACAACAAGGCTTAAATAAATTGTACATGGACATTGTTGACGCCATTATGTAATGTGATAGGACTACAACAGGAGACTAAGGGTAGTTTGGGAAATGGCTTGGGCTTACCCCTTGCCCAAGACAACTCTTCCTAGTAATTGCCTATTTAAGGAAGTAGATGTGGTAGCTTAGGACATGAAGAAGAATATTTACGTTTTGGCCTCTTAGAGGAATAGGCAGGGCTTCCTGATTAGGCAGGTTTAATTCCTGATTTTAAATTTTCAGCCGTTATTATTCCTTCAGGACTTACTACCCTCATTGTTGTCCTCGATTTCTTGAAGACATTCAAGTCTATATTTCTTCGTGAACTGCTACAGCAATATCGTGCACATTTCTTCCGCTTTCTCCAGGCTGTCAATCTCAGGAATTATACACACTTTCACCATAATGTTAACATTATCTCTCTTTGCATATAGAACAAAGACTAGTAAAAGAACAAGCACGTGGAAGATCTTTCCCTCAAACCTCTACACCATTCAGTGAATAGATTGGCAGTCAAATAAATTGTAGCAATAACCATAAGTACGGAGACAAATTTACCTGAAATTGCAGGAGTTACAATGCTGTCAACTAGAACCATTGAAGTACCAGCCAATACTAAACCAGAAGAAGCTTCTTCAAAGCTAAAGATTTCTCCAGGCACTCCTTAACCTTAAGAGACCTCTCAAGTTCTCGAGATGGAATTTTAAGCCTGAAGCTAGACATGTGACTATCAGATTCTAGCTGCTGAGGTATTAAACTGACCTTGGCATGCCTGCATATCAACGAGTATAAAGCAAATGTACCACCTGCAATGTTTTAGCAATGAACACATGCTACTGAAATAGTTTTAGCCAGAGAAAGACAACAGGAGAGTGATCTGAAATGTACATGTTTCTTATTCAGGTAAATTGTGCATGAACAACATACCTTCCCCGTCATCATTAGCCCATAGAACGACAAGTACATACTTAACCAATGGGAACAGTATTAAGGTGTAGATAACTAGGGAAAGTGCTCCAAGCACATCCTCTTCCCCGTTTATAGGGGCCTTGGTGAACATTACACTAAATGCATACAGTGGACTCGTCCCAACATCCAAAGACCGCTCCAAGTGTCTGGAGTACAACTATCATATGCCTCCATCGACCAAACTCCTGCAAATTATAAACGTCAACTTAAGGTTGACATTATTTATATTCATTGCAGATGGTTTCAATCACTCATAGATAGACGAAGCAAGGAAAAAGAATCATTGAACTTCTATAATCTCTTCAGAATGGTATCATGAATGAAATTTCGCAATGATCATTCTGCATTAGATATCTGAAGAAATGAGGGTGAAAGTAACTCAACTGCCATGATCAAGCATCTAGGTTACGATAATTGAGGTATCCATCTTCAAACAAGCTTGTGATTGAAATACCACCAAACGAACAACTTAAACAGCATAATTATCAAGGCATCGGATCATCCCACTAATTTCAAGTTGAATGAACCGCCGGAACAGCAAAGTGATATATAAAATGAAGTTACCTCGAAGTCGTATCGATGACCCGGAACTTCAAGTGCCTCAACATCCAAAGAGTCGACTCTGTGGCCCGTGCGGACAAGCCTCTGCTCCACATTGTCCTCTTCTTCGGAGTCCAGCTCGGGCCGAGAGGGCGATCCCTCCGTGTCACCATGTTCAGATTCGTCAGTATCCTGATACACCCATCGAGAGTCTGCCGAATCCGACTTTAGTAAGCCCTCCGTTCTTTCCTCATCACTCTCACCCAACTCAGATGGCTCCCTGTATCTCCTTGACATTTCCTAGCCGTAGCTGATTACCGCACAAAGAGATCAGACACTGCAAATCCGATTTCAAGAAGGGCAAGATCTAAAATCGAAAGGAGTCCCGGCAAGAAGGAATCATGTCTGGTCATCTGGTTAAAGAGGAGAGGACGCAGTGGCTGAGTAGTGAGATTGGTGATACTTAATGTCAGTATACACTACGTACAGGAAAGGCAGCGAGCGAAGAGCACGGCGGAAAGAGATGGATGATGAGGAAAAGGTGGATAGTAGAGATGTGAAAGCTTGTCAAGCCCGTGATATCCAGCATTCAGGCGCAAGGATCATCTCAGTGACATCGACGCAGAGACGATCGATATATTTCGTCCGCCAGTATGAATCTCCTTTCGTCCTCGCATAGATATTTTGGATTGATGTTTCCTTTCCTTACTCCCGCGGGCTTAATTTGCGAGCCAGGATGCAAGTAATCGAATTGGCTTGAAGCACAAATGTCTGGACTTTTAGCAATGTTCGTCAACAGTAGAATATACTTATGAGTGAAATAAATTGCACTATAAATCAATCATGAGGTGTAAATTAAGTCACTCAAAAGTTCGAAATGAAATTTTGCTAGCAAAAGTAACAAATGATTGGTTTGAAAAATAATGATAATTTAGGCGTTGAAAAAATTTATTTAAATATTTAACATGTTAGATAGTTAGATTAAAAAGAGTGAATCTTCTTAGTGATGCATTACTTTCAACCATGGAACTGCAATGATAATAGGATCTCTATTACACTAGTAAAGAGTTTAAGGTACCGTTCGGTACCGAGATTATCACTGCTTTTCCACAAAAAGCAGCTTTATTTTTTCAAAAGCAGCAAGATAAAGGTCTGATAAATGTTCAAAACCACCTTTATCATAAATGTTGGTTTTGCTGCTTTTGGGACATTAAGCTGCTTTGGGTTTTTCAGACTCAGTTAAAATACAAGTTTGCCCTTTGTCCTTTTCCCAAATTTACACATATTGTCATTGCCAAGTAAGCAACACGTTCTCCTCCCTCTTCGTTCGTTCTATCCCCCTATGCTACTGCAATTCAAAACCACCATTACTCTCACCTGATATTCCTTTTCTGAATTGAGTTGATTGGTAACCACTGCCTTGAATTGTAATAAATATACCAAAGATTGGCATTCACTGCTGTCTGCTTGGATTTTTTTATATACCCATTGTCGATTCAGACTTCCAGTGTATGTGGAGTTGTAATTGTAATCGTAAGTGTTTCTCTCTGCTTGCGCTGAAACTAGTACTATTCATACTGTAGATCCCCAGATTATCTAACCCATTTTGTATTGTTATATAGTTCCTCCTGATACGTTGTCCATTGAAGCATTTGCTTTTGACGGGGAAAAACTAGGCATCCGACAAAGGTAAGTTCCGAAATCATTGTCTGCTATTGCCTTTATCTACCACATGTTTGTTTGTACGAAACAGTAGCCAGTGGTTGAAAATTAGACAACAAATTGTGTGCTGCAACTGTGATTGATTAGTTAATTGATAGATACCTCAGGTAAAGGATGGTAAAGGAGGGTAGAGGAGATAAAGGGAAAGGGAAGACAATGTCAGAGGGAAGTGCTAGAAAATCAAAACATGACTGGACTAGTGGTGAAGTGGAACTTCTTATATCACTATTGGTGGAGGAAGCAAGGTTACAATTAGGAAGGGGTGGGAGTGTGGTCGGGATGACACATAAGTGGGTGCCCATAACAGAAAAGTTTAACAAGAAAAGGGAAGGATTGCCTCCTGTGGATAAGGAGCAATGCAAGAACAAAGGTGACACCCTGAAGACGGGTTGGAGGAAATGGAAGGAGCTGACTCACAAAAAGATTGGTTTGGGCTGGAATCATGATACTAACACGGCAACCTACCCACCTGAGTGGATAAAAGAGAGGGCAAAGGTGAATGGTCCTATGCAATGCATATTTAAAAATTTTGTATCACATCTACATGAATCATGATGTGGTTGTTTTTATAAGTGGCTCTTTTTGACCCTTTAAAGTGCAATATGTAGGAGGATAAACAAATTGCAAAGATGGTCAACTCTAAATGGCCAGCGTATCTGTTTGATGATATGGAATTAATCTGGGGCCAGGGCTATGCCACTGGTGATCTTAGGCAGACACCGGGTGGGACCATACCCGAGCAGAGTTATTGCTCTCCTGTTGAACCAGAGATGTGTGATGAGGAGAGGATTAATAATCTTATCCCCTCTGTTGAGATCACATATTCTGATGCAACTGTTGGCCAATCCATGGACATATCATTTGGCACTCAGATGCATGGTAGTATGGGGGATAACACTAGGCCTATATTTGATTTTGGGACTGATGTGAACCGAAATGCAGCAAACACACTTGCTAACTCATTTCAGTGCAACCAATATGCTGGTCTGGTTGCTGGTAGCTCTACTGGGTATATGCCCAACATAGATCAGGCATTTACCGATAGTCAAGCCTATCACACCCAACCCATAGAGAACATTGAAAACCTATCCCCTTCTGCGCCTGTTGTGACCCAAACCCATGTTGTTGACCCTGGAAACTCTAAGCCACCTGAATGGGATGAGTTAATGGAGGTGACAAGCGGTGGAGTACCCCACGGTGGTAGGAGGGCTAAGTTGAAACCTGTACGTGACACTGCTGTATGCAAAAAGAAGTCAAAAGGTAGCAAGGGTAAGTCTGTTGTGCTGCTGTAGGAGATTACTGATTTCGTGAAAACTGGGCTGAATGATAAGATGTGCAATGCGACATCCATGATCGGTGATATACACAGACAAGCGTCATTGCCAGACCCAGTTATCTCGGTACAAGAAGCAGTGTCACGAATTCGGAATGCTGGTGGGTTTGAGAAGAAAATGATTGTGCATGCCACTTTTATGTTATTAGACAGAAAATAGAGGGCTTCTTTCATGTGTCTTGACGATGACGAGGAGATAACTGAGTGGGTGCATCAAGCATATTACGACAAGTACGGAAGGGATCAGTTATGATTAGGTTTATTTTTGTGGTTGTTTTTTGTAATAGTACGTCAACAAAGACAATGTTTGTTGCAGTTGGAATGGACGATCTATTATCATTTTTGAAGGGGATGAGAGGGAAAATTGTGTATTAGCATTAGTTAAGTATCTGTCGTATGCAGTTGGATGGAAGAGATTTTGAATCATGTCTTGTAAAACATTATGAGATTCTGCGTTAATGATAATATCTAACTGGGCTCTCCTTTTCTATTTTCAATATCTGTTGATGTGGTAATATATGACAAATCAATACACCTAATGCTTGCCATTAACTTATTTGTCAGATGAATATGTCAAAGGAAACAAGAGGACACCTCATGCATATAGTCCGTAAGAAATTGAGGGAAAACAGGAGAGATTACATAAAGTTTTACATTTTGCAAGCAATTGAAGAGTTTGAGGCAAACTTCATTACGTTACTGATCAAGTGTCAACGTCAGCATTATATGGAAGAGATCCAGTCGATGATAACAAAAAAGAGAAAACGCCACTCATGTGACCTATGCAAGAGGCTTGGCATGTTTGATCAACTATTCATTATGTTCAGGGAACTTAAGATGACATACAATCTATCACTTGCAAACCATGTGGAAGACATGCTATGTGGGTCTGAAATGCCAGATTACAACGGTCTACTCGCAAAGGAGGGAAAGCTAACTGGAGCTGCTGTTGTTGCTAGATTGAAAATGATAGTTGGACTCAGTGAATCAGAATTCGTTTATGGGGCGTCGTTAATGCAGGAGGACAGAATGTGAGACACTGTGCAATGTCTAGAGGATGATGAAGTTGTAGAATTTGTTAGAATGAGAATGGCAGAAGATGTAGATAGATAGTCTAGGATATTGTTAACTGTTATGTCTGTGATTGTTTTATACTGAATGAAAATAAGTATTGTATGACTGTCACTTTTCCATTATCTGATGCAGTGTATAAGAATTTGAATCTTGGGTTAAATTCATGTGTGTTTCATATGATTGTTTGTAGCAAATGGATTGTGCATATGATGCTGATTACGACAACAATTTGTATGAATTTCTAGATGACCCTGAACAACTTACACAATTATGCAACGCATTAGCGTCAGACATTGCAGACATGCACAACCTATTACGTAGAATATTTACTATGTTAACCGATCACATTCAGTTAACAATTCCAAAACCAATGCACACCTCTACCTTGAGAGGGTCTGATTGGGTAACTGAATGCTGGATGGTCACCCGGTGCGCTGTTTCAATGCATTAAGAATGAACCGTGACACTTTCTTTCTTTATGTCATGTGATGGAGTATAAGTACTATATAACAGACCGGTCTAGGCTCTCCGTAGCTGAAAGGGTAGCATTTTTTTTAAGGACCCTTAGTCACCGATGTGCTAATCGAGATTCGATGGAAAGGTTTCAACATTCAGGTTCCACTATTTCGCAACATTTTGGAGACATAATCGACGCAGTAGGTAGGATGGGCAAAGACATTGTCAAACCTCGTGACAGAGAGTTCCAAACTGTTCCTGCACATATCCGTAACAACAACAAATACTATCCAACATTCAAGGTACATGTTTTTTTTATCAAAACATTCAGTTCATCTGTTGCTTCAATGCTGTTATGTTACTTATTGGCCCCGAATGACTGTAGGACTGTATTGGTGCACTAGATGGGTGCCACGTTGAGTTAACGGTACCAGAGTCAGAGAGGATCAGGTTTATAAACAGAAAGGGGGTTACATCGACAAATGTACTGGCCGTGTGTGACTTTGATATGTTTTTTATATTTGTTTGTGCTGGATGGGAGGGGTCTGCACACGATACACGGGTGTTTATGGCATCAATAGCAGATCAATCGTTGTCGTATCCAACCCCACCCAATGGTAAGACAGTTGTGTCTTCTATTAAGATCATCTTTCCTACTGCTATTGATGCAACACCATGTTTTTCCCCAGGGAAGTACTACCTAGGTGACAAAGGTTACCCAGATCGTGAAGGACTGATGACACCACATACAAAAGTACGCTATCATCAATCTGAATTCAGAGCGGAGAATCCAAGAGGGGCAAAAGAAATGTTTAATAAGGTTCATTCGTCATTAAGGTCAACTATAGAAAGGTGCTTTGGAGTCTTAAAAGCTCGATGGCAGATTCTTAGGAAGGTGCCTAGCTACAATCTGAACAAGCAGATCAAGATTGTAAATGCATGCTTCACTCTACATAACTTCATCAGACTAAGTCAATATGGGGACCCATGCTTCACTCTGATAGAAGCAGCACCCACTTTCATACCATATGAAGATGAAGAAGTTGTTGAAATAGACAATGTTTGCAATACCAGGGTCAATAGTCCAACGGACAATGGCACACAAAATATGATTGATCTGAAACAGAGACTGACGAGGGAAATGCAAGTTGCAGTAAGAGGTGGTAGAAGATAGGCAAAGTTATTTTCTTTTTGAAACACATTTATGATCAAAAGAATATCACTTGTACCGTCATCTATGAGACTTATCAGTTCATGTATCTTGTTAAAGTGCAAATTGTTTATTTGGGCATGCAGTAATTAAATCTTCAAGTATTAACGAAACACAAGACATAATAACTCCAAACATGTTTTAGTAATTACATTAACACAATAGGCTTGCATCGTTAATCATTAGCCAACCCAACAAAATCCCAAGTCCCAACATACCACCCACACCACACCTTCTTCAAAACAGACGCTTCTGTTAACCTAACAAAATCCCAACATACCACCCACCTACTTCAAAACATATTAACCTACCAAAATCACCAGACCCACAAAATAGAACAGATCCCAACATACCTTAGTCCAATCAACTACAACCTAATACACCCACTGATCAGCAATATTAACATCAAAGGGAACATTCATAGGGAAACAAACAGAAAAAACCTATCTACAACCACTGCATGCAGACTACCACTCATCATCTTCCTTGTAAGTTGCACTCTCAACCGTTTCTACATCAGAAGGACTTTCCACCACTTCTATGCCATTGCATGGCTTTCTTTCCTTGCTAGTTGAGCGGGCGGACATACACCAGTATGTAAACTCCCGCTGCCCTGGTGGAGTGAACCTTGATTGGTAGTAGCCAAACTGGTACCGAGTGCAGAGGGCATCTTCAAAGGTAAGATCGTCAGATTGGAAACTTCCATTTGAACCGTGCATGGAGTCACACTTCTGGGTTGAATTACTAGGGGAATGAGGGGGAGAATCGTCCAACACGATCAGTGGTGTACTACCTATGTACTCCCTTTCAGTATGGGGGGTGGTTTCCAAATCGATAACCTTTGTCCTAGGGGGTGTATTCTTTTTTTATCCATTACGGCTGGGGAAGAGGAAAAGAAAGATCAAAAGGTGTTTGACTTGAGAATGGACAAAGGGAATATGGGTTGATTTGGTAGTACTGCCTGATCAGTGCTGGAATACCTTTTTAAAACAACTGTCCGAGGTTACAAGGGAGTGGGAAGGCCAAAAGTAAACAGGGAGGCATTAATTGCATATAACCCCCTTTCCATCCACTATTGTCAGATGTAATAAGTTGATTGAACATAATTGGTTGGAACAATGAGTTACTTAAATGCTACTGATTTTGTGTGCTTCATCTTCTTTTTAGCTGTTTATTGTTCATTGATTACGGTAAGCACTACACCAAACCAGAGATGCATATTACACAATATTATAAACAAATGAGAACATTACATGTACTGAGTCCCATCGTGAATTAAATTGCAGTACTGTAAAAGGATTCAAACCCATCAAATACCCAACCAGAACACAGAATAACATAATCATCCTTCAGAAAATAACAACAAACTTACTCCCCACACACTATGCAAATCCTAACGAAGCAGAAAATAAATCTGAAACAGAACAACAACATACATTAAGGTAACTATCCTAGACAGAATTCCCCTCATGGTTGCCTGGCCGGCTAACAATTGAGTCGTATATGATTCTGCGTCACTGGCCACCCTCTCTAGTCTAGCCACTCTTGATCTCAAAGCATGGTTGGCATGATCGGCAGGAATGTTGGTCTGATCAGCATGTGGTGGTGATGGTCTATTCACTGTGTCCCACCAAACAAAGAAATCACAGTGATTGCACCTGAAGAACAAGCGACCAAAGTTATCTACAGTGTACGAAATGAACAGCATACATCTTACATTGCATCTGCAATTTATGTATCTGGTGTTCAGTTCATATCCTCTGTTGGCTGAGGTTGCACTCTGCCATAACAAATAATTATAGTCAGTACAAAAATTCTGGGTTGAACAAAAAAAAACCCAGAGAAACAGCATTGGTAGACTTTACATTGCGTGAGCCACTAGACATTGCTGTAGCAGAGAGTAAGGAGTGTGCAAGGTGAGGAGGAAGGTGTGAGAGTGAGTGTGTCGACGGGAAGAGGTTTTGGCTCTGTTAAAGAGAGTGTCGATGGGTAGGGGTGTTAATCTGTTAAAAAATAAGAAAATAATGTACAGTATAATGGAGTAAGGGTGTTTTGGGTATGTTACCAGATAAAGCTAGTTTTTAATTAAAGCTACCTACCGAACACCCCATTGATAAAGCTAGTTTTTTTCAAAAAAATAAAGGCAGCTTAATCTGGACATTTAAGATTAAGCTACCTACCGAATGGGCACTAAATAGTGGTCAAGAGGTAACTGCAATACCGAATCATCGAGGTCAAAGCAACATTTCAATATGGTATTGGTAGGTAAGTTTTATCCTAATTAGGTTAAAAAGCTGGTAGGCACTTTATCTCACAAATTGATAGTATTATATTAAAAAATTCCGTAATAAAACATGTATCTAATAATTCATGATTTGATCTATATTCAACTAGTTAGACCATAGTACTAACGGGAATATGGTGTGTCTATCTCTCTTTTTGTTTGTTCCGTAACGAGGAAGTATGACACTGTGGGTGGGGTGGAACATTTTTCATGTACATGCTTTTACTATTCTATAGCTTGAAATAAATAGGAGAGATATTTAGCACATAACACTTAACAATATAGTGTTCGAAATCAGCATTCAAGTTTTATGTTGATCTTATGAGTAGAAAACAATCTACCGTGATAATTTTGTAAAGCCAAAAAAAAAAAGCAAGTTCAAACAAGATATAGAAGATCTAGTTTATATAGTTTAGTAGATCTGTCTTGCCTAAGGGATTGACGAGGGATAATAGACCCCTCTCATTATTGTGACCAATCTATGTGTTTGGTATTTAAACATTTATCAAGACTCTTTGTAACATCTCTTCCTAAATATCACCAGAAACAACCTCTATCTCCTCGGGATGTTACCACCGTTGTACACTTAGATACATAACTGTTATACACCTAGATGCACAACAATACTACTAAATAGGAACGTTGCGCATGATTAGAAACACAACACACGAGTATATAGATCCGAATTACAGACCATACAATCTTGTCCCACAATGGGAACGAGTTACACTGTTTGTCCAAAATGAAACACATTCTCATTATCTACCCAAGATTACCCGACTTGCACTCCGGTTGTGTATCTTCGCTTATACACCTGTAAAAAATTGTTGGAGGGGTCAGTCCAACTGTCGAGTATGATATCTGCAACCCTCAGATACCTTCGGGCTACACTCAGGTTATTTAGTCAAGTTGGCATGCAGTCCATTATAATATATAAAGAATACCACGCTTAATAAACAATAATCACATAATAACACAAATCCATAATACCAATAGTCGTAGTAGGTAACAATAAGCAACCAACCAAACATATGAATATTACATCATAACCAACACTTGAGTGATAAAGAAGCTTAGGCATGTTTGAAGCTTCCATTTATCTGTTCCATTCTTTATTGACAGATATCATGACTTTGAGTCTTAAAAAGTCTCCACTGAAATACCCTTAAGGTTTATAACCTAATTAAAAGATAAATCATGGTATTGGGAAGGCTAATGAGCCTTACTAAATTTATGAACCATGAAAACTCCTAGCACACTTATATAAACAAATATACATAGTCCATGAAGGTTGTTAAACCTTATATAAACACATGGACGTGAGTGGAGCATTATAAAGGAGAAATCAACTCACAAGTTGATTTATCATGTTATACATCATTACATGAGTAAAGAACACAAACATCTAAGGTATAATATACCTTAAGAAGTCTTAATGACTAGTAGGTAAAATAGTCACTTGAAACACACGAGTATACATCTTAGGACAACTAAACACATGTATTACACATATAACACATTAAACAAGTCCAAAATGTACAACATGTACAAAAAGAAACACTAATATCAAGAGTGAATCAAAGATTGTATTTTTTACTAGTCATAAGTGTAACACCCCAACTCATAAATCCATACTCATCTCATAAACCTCTATTTACTTATATCAACATTGCAGCGAATTCGTACAACAATTGGTGTTACCGCCGTCAGTCACCTACGTGACTAACTAGGCATACTAAATACTCCAAGATCTAGCTACGGTCTGATGGACACGAATATACCGAACATTAGTATATACTAAATCTCCCAAATACATATTCTCGGTACAAAGTATCTCATATCTTAATACATCATACTACAACTGATACTATCTACAGACGAGTGTACATGCACATCTAGTTTAACAGGAAGGAAAACCCGAAGAACGTCTACCCACCCCTACTCTTAGAACAGTTGTCTTCTGTCATTTACCTGCAAAATAATATGGATGCCCCTAGGGGCTCAACACCTTTGCTGGTACGATAATCTTATAGCCCCCAAGCTAACGGGGCTACGACGACTACTTGTCGATATCATGCGGTTGATTATTAATACAACATAAATAAGAAGTACCAATAAACACCACACAAACATATGAAACAATGCATAGTTCAATCAAATTGAACGACTTAAAAGCGTTCCTTAAGTAAGTGAGTTAACTTTTAACTCCTTTAAGTTATGATTCATCTTAATCTCAGTCCATCCTTATCTCATCTCAAGTCTTATCTCAAGTCTCATAGTACCAACCGTCCTTTAATTAGAATTGGTTGTTTCTTAACTCAATGTTTATCCTTGTCGGGTCAAAGGTAACCCTAGCCAATGAGCGATTAACTCCATTGGTTAAAATACATATTTTCTTATTTGGGATTTAGGAGATCCCACCGCACCATCTTAATCTGGCCTCCCACCTTGAACTGTAATCCGAGGTGGTCGAGTCTATATGTCGACTCTAGGCGACAAGTCCGAAGACAGTCTCAAAGGAGTTAGACCAGCTATAGGTACCAAAAACCTAACCAATAACATGCATGCCCGCACCATTCCGGATTCCTCACCCCCCCACGTTCCAGTTAGTAGAAGTCTCGAAGACAATAATTTTGTTAGTAAACCTCTTTCGGTTTTTAACAAACTACTATTAGGGAGTGTTCCATTTTACACACAATTCTTTACTAAACATTGTTAGTAAGTTCTCAAGGTAAGTTGTGTTAGTTTCATACAACACACAACAATACAATAATCCGGTTGCATGCTTTATCTTGTTTAGTCAGAACACATAAACAAATAGCACACAAGCCGAGGGACACCTCGTTAGCAAGTAGGCTATAAGAAAACCATACCGTTCACCGTTGGTCGTTCGGTTGCCTATTCTTCTCCGAAGTCCAAATACTCAAATCCTATAACATTCATCCAATCGGGTGGTTAATTACTTTTAATTAACCTAGCTCATATAATCACTAACGATTCCCGATTTATAACGTCAAAGTTATTGAAGTCTAAACTTAATCACTTTAAGTCATTTTAAATTCTCTTATATCTTAGGTTCTTATATGCATATCTTTCTAATCATCATTACTCTCCTAATGTGTACCACTAATTTTACATTTTCTCTTTTTTTATAAAGGTCGACCAACCCACTGTGGGTCGGTCCCCTGGGTAGGTCGGATGCAGAGAGCATCCGGGTTAACAATTCAGCTTGACCGACCCAGACTGGGTCGGTCCCTTGGGTAGGTCGGTTGCAGAACCATTTCCCAAAGTGCTTATTTTACTTCAATCTTTTCCACAAAGGTCCTAGTAAGTTCCACATCATTTGACACATTAATACCCTCTTAAATCACCCACCAAACTCATTGATTAACTCACTTCAAAACTACTCAACCATTTACTCAAATTCTTATCAATTATTCCTAACACTTAAACTTAGTTTTCTTATACTTCCAACATGTAAACTTTGCCTAAAACCTTAACTAACCAAAGTGTTTCTTCTCAACCATTTTGACTACTCTTCAAGCATTATCAATCACCCTCATCTTCTTAACTCAAACTTCTCAAAGTTCTCAAGGTCTTATTGCATCTCCATGCACAACTTCCTCTCTTTACACTTACTACTCATCATTCCCAAACTTGTACATACTTATGCATTTCTAGCTGAAATACCCCTAACTGATTAGACATTGATTAAATATTTAATCAATTAAATTAAGGTCTAATCATGCCTTAAGACCAATTTAAAAACACAATGGTCAACATAAAGCAAATATGCACCCTTTGACCATTTAGGGTAAATATATACCCAAATGAACTCCTTAGGACCTAAAATTTTGTCCTAAGCATTATAACTCATAAAATAACGTCATAAAATTATTGGATGACACTCCAACACAAAGAACAAGCATTAACATGCTTAAAAGTCACTTAGGGCAAAAATGTCTCTAAGAAACCCTAAGGTCTTGTGACCTCCATTAGAGTCCAAATTGGATTCCTAAGTTTAATAATCATGTAATGGATATAATAAAACCATTATCAAAGAGAACCAAGCTCTAAAACAAGCTTTAACCAAAATGTGTCTTAAGACACCTTAAAACACATTTTTGTGTATAACTTCACAAATATTGACTTTTTGTCATTTTAAGACCTAGATTACATTCTTTATAACCTTAATGGAAATGATAAACTATATTATAAAGTCCAAATCCAAGTTTTCAAATAAAATCAAAATGGGTGATTTTGGGGAATAGTACCCAAATAACACTTAAATTACTTAATCTAATTCATGGTCAATGTTAAATCTTTGACCTTGCCCAAGTATTGCCGCCTAACTAAGGCATTTTCCCCAGCCATTAACCGGCCACACATGTATATAGGTATGACTCAAAAGTTACTTTTATAAAGTAAGATAAGTACCATTATTTAACTAAACAAAACAAATTCTTTAATCTTCCACCTTGGCACCTTCTTATGCCAGCCTTAGAAGGTTCTTCAGCCTTAGGAAACCCATCAAAATATCTACTATGATTCATCCTTGACTATTTCATAGAATATGCCTTTATCTCTTTAAAAGCTAAGTTTTCTTCTTTTCTCCATTTGCCTTCCTCTCAGCCGTAGCCTCCACTCCAGCCCTCTCTTTTCTTCCTTCAAACCGAGAGCAAGCAGCCAAATCCATGGATGAACTCCCATTGAGCTAGGTAAGATCTTAAGGCATATTTATGCTCATTTTGTTCATCTTTCTTCCCTCTTTCCACTAAGCTCACTCAATCTCATTTCCATCCAGCAATTTGGTGTGAGTTTGGCTGGAAGATTGACCAAAATCTTGGCTGAAAACAGAAGGAGGAAGGAAGTGAGTTTGATAAGTTCTTAAGGTATAAATCATGTCTTAACTAGCTACCTCCTTCTTCCTTTGGTTCCAGTTTTGTTTCTTGTTTTCCTTAGCTTATTTCCACAATTTTTACATGCCCATTCAGCTAGAACATCCAAGTCTTGAAGAGGTAGCAAGATCTAGGTCAAAGACCTCATTTAGCCATTTCGGTAAGGGAAAAATTCATCATTGTGCTGCCGTATCTCCACCGGTTTATACCATGGTTGTATGGAGTTTTTGACACCTTGTTTTGCTCCAATTATTCAGGCGGTAACAGCCCTTACCAACCTACAAGGTAAGTATCATGCCTTTTACTAAGCTTAAACTAGCTTTTAATGATCTTCATATCATAAGACTAATCCTAGTGTTTATCCCTTGCATAAATGGTGTCGAATGGGTGCTGCTACCTTGGGAAAAGTCTGCACAAAAATGAAGAAGATAGCTTAAGTGTAAACCTAGCAAAGTAAGGAAATCTACCATCTAAATGTTATAGTGATCAAGTTTATGTGTTGGTTTAATTCAAACCTAACCTAAATGGTTTGTTAAAATAGTTGTGAGCTTTGGAGGAGCTTTGGCTGGTTTTGCTTCCTTGAAACAAAGTAAGTATGCTAAATCTACTTACTATATAGTTTTTATGTCCATTATGTTACATAAAAATCAAAGCCGAGAATAAATAGAGTTAAAATGCTCTAACTATGCAATATAATTCTTATGACATTTTTAGTTGATAATATAGAGGTTTAGATGTCATATAATGTCATAGGAATTAATTAAATAATTTTAGAGAACCTTAGGAAGAAACTATGTTTATAAGTCGTATCATATAGTATTTTTATGACATTTTTATGTAACATTTATTATATGTTAAGTGTTGTAATAAGGCCATGCTTTTAGGCCATTTAATTTTGCTATATTAAGTTAAAAATGAATTTAAAATAAAAATAACATTTCCGGAGACCTTTGGGGGTTAGTTTGCAATTAAAATAAATTTAGGGGCTAAATATGGAATATAGCCGAAAATCACATATTAAAAGCTTATTTTATGAATTTTATAAAGCTTATTAAAATTTGGGGTCAAATGTAATTTTGAGGAAATTGTGGTCAAAACCGTAATTAGTTAAATCTGTGGTCAAACTAGTAGTCAATGGGTCAACAAGGACCATGTTAGTGCCTTAACCAAATATAATGATGTAAGTAATTAAACTATGGTTATATAGTGTTTATCATAAGTTGAAAATGAAAGTTATAAAAGTATTGGGGTATAGATGGTAATTACCAAAAATAAGGGGTTAAGATTGTTATTATAACATTTATATCCTTAATATAAGTTTTGGAAATTTTTGGATTATATAAATGATTTTATAAAGAAAAGTGTATAACATATTGTTTTAATGAATTGAAAATATGTTATAAAACTGGGCCTAAACATAATTTTATAAAGTTAAGGGATGGAGAAATAATTACAACAGACTTGTGGTCTGTTCACAATTTAAAGCCATAAAACCACTAGGTTAAAATGGTTTATAAGATAAAATGTCTAATATATAGTATATGTAACACCTTATAATATATGGGGTAAATGTGCAAATATAAATATTCTTGTTGCTGGAGAATAAATCCAAAAACAGACCAAGGGTCTGTTCGATAAATATACAAAGTATAAACCATAGGTTATAATGAATTAATGGAATAAAATGTTATAATATATAGTATGTATACATCATATATATATATGTGGCAAGATTGTAATTATAGAATATAAATGTGCTGGAAATGGAAATTAAAACAGACCATAGGTCTGTTCGGATTTTGAGTTTACAAAACTATATATTATAACTATTATAATGTTTTAAATGATATAATGTATGATAAAAATAACATGTTATAAAATATGTGGTGTAATTTAGACCTAGCAATTTTGACCCAACCCGAAACCCAACCCATATTTTTGCGGGTTAGGGTCTTGATTATTGACCCATCTATTTTTGGGTTGGGTTAGGGTAATAAGCTAATTTTGGGTTGGGTTAGGGTAAGAGATCATAACCCATGACCAACCCGAAACCCAAAAATATATATTGTTAATAATTAATTCACAATTATATATATTATTTTCAGATGAAACTATACCTTAGCCTTAAGCCCAAGTGCATTTGGACTATCCCACTCCCACCTTTAATAATATCACATACTTTTAACTACAAATAGCCTAACCAGCTGCATATCAAACAAAGGGCCCAACCAGACCTTAACATAATGTTGAAAACTCAAATACTCGTTTTTTTAGACTCACATCCATTTTCTTCTCTACGTCTTGTTCATGTGTTATGTCGCTCTTCATCTCTGCCTAAGGTTTGGGTTTTCTTATTCTCACTGCCATAGTTGTTCTTGAGAACATATGTATGTTTAGATTTGTGAGAATCGTGAACTAAAGTAGGAAATATGTATTTTTTGTAAGTAGGATCTTGATTATAGACCTCTTAGCGAATTCTGAAGCCAACAATACAGATAGTGTGCTGCATAGAAGCTCCCCAACTGTTGGTAACGATTAAGGATTATGATTTTACTTTTCTCAGGCATGAGCACTCATTTTAAACAGGTGTAAAATTATTTTAAAACTATTAGTCATAGTTTGAGGCTTTGAGCTCTCAGTTTTAAATTATTTCTAACTTTAGAAGATTTGTCTTTAGTATTTTTCTCTAATGCATAATGAAGATTTTCATTTTCGTTCCCTCTTTATTAAGGGCACTATGATCATGTGCATATCTAGATAGTATTCCTCCCAACAGTGGTAAAGCATTATGCTCAGATTGATAAATATAAACTTATGGAAAAAGTACGTGTTATTCTATTCATGGGAAATTGATGTAGTACTTTTACAGTCTTTGCATAACAGGAAATTCTTTAAAGTTGGGTCGATCAAGCAAGATTACTTCTCTTCCTTTTGTTTTTCATCCTAATTAGTTAGAACTTGATGTTTGGGTTTTTTTATTAAAGTCTACTCCTAATCCATCTAAATTATTGTATGCATAAAAATGGGTTGGGTGGGTTGGGTTAGGGTTGAGGATTTTAAACGGGTTGGGTTAGGGTCATAATTTTCCTGACCCATCCATTTTTGGTTGGGCTTGGGTTGATGATATTTTAAATGGGTTGGTTAGGGTGATATCAACCCAACCAGCGACCAAATTGTCAGGTCTAGTAATTGTAATAAATATGAAGTGTGGGAGTTGGAAAAGAATAAGAGTATAACCTAAGGGCCTCTCGGCCATAATTGGAAATATTATAAACTATAGGTTATAATATGTTATAAATTTTAAATGTATAAAATATGATATTTTAACATGGTATAATAATGTGTGGTTATATTGTAATAAATGAAAACTAGGGAATGAAGAAATATAAGTGTATAATATATATGCCCTTGCGGCAAATAAATATGTTTTTTATAAAACTGTATATTATAATGTTGGATGAGATAAAAAAATATCATGTTATATGGTATAAGAAATCTAAGTGTCACCATTGATGATTTTATGTGGTCAAAACATAGTTTATAAACTATATGCTATCACCGTATATGTAACATTCAAGAATGACTTTATAACTATGGTTTACAATATATAAATACTATAGATATTATATAGTATTAAAGTTATTAAATGAAATAATTATCATTGATAATATTCACATGAAATAATGTGACAATTAATGGAAAATGGAATTTATAAAGTAAGGTTAGTATAAATAAACCTTAGGAATTATGGTATATATCATGTGATATTCAAATATATAAGATAAAGTTCCTAAAATAAATTGCATAATATAATGCAACAAATGAAAATAATCATCTTACTGATAAGTCAGGAATTTACCTATTTCTAAAGTCTTTTGAGACCCATTTTTATCATTTTACTGCTAAATTCCTGTCTATAAGTAATTTTATGTTTTTTTATTGCAATTGTCTGCTTTATGTTTTTGTGTGCTTTTTTCAGGTATTAATCTCAATAGAAACACATTCCTATCATTGTTGGAACACAAGACAAATCCAAGCTAATAGATTCAAAGATATTCATCATCGACTTAAATTCAAGCTTGGTCGCGGGACCTAGCTATGGAGCCAAGTCCCGGACCACAACGTGACTCAAATCTCGCATTGAAATTATGTATGGTCCGGTACTTGGTGGAAGAGTGAAGACCCGGACCACAATGTGACTGTTTTCTCTCTATAAAAATCGTTTATGGTCCGGGACTTGAAGCAGGAGTGAAGACCCGGACCACAATGAAGCAATTCTCTCGACCAGATTTTAAGCATGGTCCGGGACTTGATACATGGCCTAAGTCCCGGACCACACTGACGGTGAAATAGAATATATCCCAAAACGAATGGTCCGGGACTTTAACCACATCCTAAGTCCCGGACCAAAAGGTTTCATCAGACGTCTATAGCGCGCGCGATTGAAAAGAAGAGATTCTCTTCTTATTATACTGCGCCGCCCCATAACTCCAATGTCTGTACTTCCTTTCCAGATTAACCACCGCCCCATACCTCAATAATCCATCTTTCCCACTGATTAATCCCTTCTTTTCAGCTCATCACCCACGATAAACACTCACCCTTCCACTCACAAACTCCAGCATCATTTCCCACCACCATCTGCTATGCTACGTACTCACCCAAGAATTCTATAAATAGAACTCAAATCCCTCTCATTCATCACACAGTCTTCGAGACATCAATCTCTCCCTCCATAAATCCTCCACATTTCCATTCCACCCAGTACGTAGTATTACTACTACTACTACTAATCATCTTCATCCCATTACATCCATACCACCACCTACAGTACGTAGTGTTTACACTACTACTAAAACACCCATTCACACTCCTCCACCTGACCACACAATACTCATCCACGCACACCTCCATTTATCATCCCATTTCCACCAGAAGATAGAAGACCAAGCAGGAGAAGAGAAGGAAGAATTGCTCACCTCCTCCAAAGCTCAACCTCCTTCATAAACATGGCTTCTTCTATCCCTCTCTTAGTTTTACTTATCATTATGCTTGAGTAATTCTATTAGCACTTTGGGATGGGGATATGAACTTAAATCCCCCATCTATGTTGTAAAACCTACACTTTATTTATTGCGGTTGTTTTCTCTCTTTTATTTCATTAATGTTATAACCTGATCATTTATAGCATTTGTGGTGATTTCCAACAACATATGATTTTGAGTTGGGAGTTGTGACCGAAAAGAGAGAGGAACCTTAGATTATGGCTAGCTTTATTAGTTGGTGAAATTAAGGCTATTAATATGGACTTGTTGTTAATGCTATCTAGTGATTTGAACTCTACTTGATTAGAGAGTTGGAAGCAAGCTAGGTAAGAGTTGGTTTATTCATGATTTGAAGGATCTTTACATTAGTCCAGATAGACAATCTGAGTGAAGTGGGTTTACTAATATAGTTGAGGTAAATTTAGGGGATTACAACCATCCTAAAAGTGCTTTCCATTCCAATTCATTACATCACATTTTATCTACTGCTTTTACTTTGCAATTCCTCTTTGAACCAAACCAATACACTTGCCTTCGGCTAAACCCCCTTTATTTACTGTTTTATAACCGATTACCGAAGCTAGGGAGATCGATATACCAATTTCCTAGTGGAACGACATCTTTACTACTACATCCGACTAGGGTTCACTTGCCCTTTTTCTGTGCTTTCAATAACACCCCCTTAAAACTATCAACACTTACATAAGATGATAATAATGTGACATATAATATAAGAGTATAACTCATGAAATATGAATGTATAAGTGTATATATGTGTAATGTGCAAGCATGAGTAAAAATATATACATATTAAGTATATGGTATAGTTGGAACTATATAATATAGTGCATGTATTCATGCAACTATATATTATATGACTAAGACCAAATGAAACAATATATATGCAAACTGAGAGCAATATGCATAAGCACATAATATGGTTATAAATGTCATGTAATAATAAATGACAAGTGTTATGACATTAGTATAACTATATATACTATAAGTCATACAATTACAAATTAAAACATAGCTTATTAAGATGAATAATAAGATGTATAATATATGGTACAATAATAAATGGTTTAATAATAATGCCATATAACATAGTGCATGAGCATAATATGCGATGCGAATTAACGTTGCATGTATACATGCAACTAATATTATAAATGTATACTCATATGCCTGGCCAGAATGGTTAAATTAATACCTAAGTATAAACGTGAATGCATATTCGTATACGCGTAAATACTATGTAATATAATGGAGTAATATAACTCCCAACGTTCGGAAACGCTAACGAAAACATTTTACGAGAACCGACCCTCTTGTTAAGGTTGCATAATAACACATACTATGAATAACAAGTTCCGTGTGACGAGACTTTAACAAATAACTGTTGAAATCCGGGGATGTAGTGTCGGGATTACTTGTGTTATTCGGACTTACTGAGTTTAGGAAGGTCATGTGGATTGACTTATAGTATGCTTGATATCTAGATCGTATCATCGACGGAGGCGCTTGACGAGCATAGTGGTCTACTGCGCAACCTAGGTCTTTTGGTGAACGGTATGTAGAGGGGTTTGATCTGAGATGTCCTGAGGGCTTCCTCGGGCTCAGATGTGTTTGTTGTGTAACGTGTGTGATGCATGTGTGAATGTATGGTTGTATGTATGTGTAATGTTATGTGATGTCTAACTGTTTATTTTTTCCCGTATTATTTAATTGTGCGCGAACATCCTTCGGGACTAATACTACGTCGACTATAGATCGACTTATATAAAAATACATATACGATCAATGTGAAGTGTTTGATGTTGTTTCATATAACACAACTCTTATTACAATTATATAAGCACTAACCTAAGTAAAATAATTAGGTACGGGACACGACATTGTCGGTCTCTAGAGCACGGCTCTCAAACATGAATATGACCTAGATTACTTCTAGGCATGCGTAAGACCCTTAGGGTGGCTAAGTGATAAATGAATTATGTATAACTTAAAATCATACCTTAAGTACTCGATTAACTAACTAATCATATAATAAAGGATTGAGGTGTGGAAGATAGACCAGGTTAGTCTCGGACTAACTGGCTGCGCATGGAGATCTCTTGAGTGTTTTCCCGGATCAGGTTTCTACTCTAATGTTGCCACTCGAGCCTACATAGATCATTGGCCAGTTCATACCATTATTGGTACTCGGCTTTATGCCACAAACTAAATGACGCCTTTTAGGCAAAGAGGAAATCCCGAGATCTTATATCTCTGGCAGAGTGCACTGCTGTTGGTGCCACCAGGATGACTGTCCATAAACAATACAAATATGGGTTGTCCAAACTTGACACCCACTTATGATGTGTTGTGATGTAATGTGGACCCGGGGGGGGGGGGGGGTCGTATGTGATAACCAATACAATACCGTTACTCTACGGCTAAATGTTAATTGTGTTGATATGATTTAATGTATTATGTATGTGTTGTTGCGTGTGAACTGTAGTGATTGTGTTAATTGTTTACCATATCGCCACTTATGCATTTACTGCTTTAATATACCTGTACACCGGTAAAAGCATGTAATGAATCTAATAATGGCGACCATGACTATTAAGTGACCACTAGGGTCCAAACCCGGCATACTCAACGTTTATTGCTGAGCTTTCACAACATTGTGCAGGTGATGATTACCGTTGAAGCCGAAGTGCAGGACCGGGTAGTTAGGGTTTCATTTTCCGCACGAGACTCTATATTGTAATATGATGGATATTAGATACTTTGTTAACGACATTATATATAATCGGGAATACTTAGACGCTCACTTGTCGCTAAGATTACGTTTGGTTAGAATGATGTATAGGTTAGTATCTCGTTATCACTGCGGTTATGTATATATTTCCAGTGTTGTTTCGTTATTTCTATTTCTGCTTCTTTACTCGTATGGACGAGTAGTGGCATGTGACACCCAAGTGAGGTTTATTAATGTTTTAACTACCGCTGCGAGACGTGTTTAATTATGCTACGTGAGTGATTATGACGTAATTACCAAGTGGGGTGTTACACTAGCCATTCTCTTAACACCTTAACATTGTTCCTCACCCAACTACACAATTACTTAGCCTTGTAACTCATCCTTTCTCCTTCAACTTGACCATTCTAAACTCCTCTTAAACATTTCCATCTCCTTTACTTAACTTACTCACCATTACATGGTTATACACTTTTATCCATTCCTAATCATTCCCTTGACAAGTTACTACATTCTCTTATAGTTTTCACCTCCATCACCCAAGTCCACTCATTACCATCCAAGCTATACACTTATAATTCACTACAAGCATCTTCATCTCCTTACAATACAAGCTACCCAAAATTCTCAATGTTATATTCTCTAGTTCATACCTAAATCATCATAAAACATTATACATCATTTCCTCCAGATTTTTGCACAAGTCTTAACATTCCGCATATACCTGATTTTGGTGTGTTTAATACATCTACCTAACCTTTAATTCCTCTTAGACAACCCTACGTTATTCTAATCCTCAAGAATACCTTTGTTAACTCATTTCCACTCAAATTTCCTTGAATGATTCCTAATAATTCTTTGGTCATTTTAATTCACAACAACCACTAAAACACTTTGTTTCTTACTCAAATTTAGCCATAGCTTCTCTAGTATATTACCATGACCATATGCATAGTTTTTCTCCTATAATCAAAACACACACACATCAAGCCCTTTTCTCATCATATTTTCTCACCCAATTCAAACCATTCATAACAAACTCAATATAGTGCAATAATCTTAAATTGCATAGCACTAAGGCTCTTAAATGACATGGCTCTTAGGCCCTTAAATGACATGGCTCTTAGGCCCTTAAATGACATAACTAAACACTAAATTTCCCAAATAAATAGATTTCAACCAGCATTTACACAACACTCAATCTCATATCAATTACAATGCCCTTATTATCCATCTCATGCTTATCTTACTAACTCATTTTCCATTGGCTCCTTAGTCATAAGTTCACAAGCTTGTTCAAATTCTTTTTCCTATGTTATATAAACCATATAATGTAAGCTATAAGCTACATTTGGTATCTATCTAAACCTCATTCCCTAAAACATTAAACCCTCTTAAAGTAAGTAATTTACCTTGTTTTCTCAAGCTTTTCTCACTTTCCTCCTTTGGTTTCTTTATTGGTTTTCGGCCAAGGACCTTAGTTCCTTTGATAATATTTTAACCAACATTCAAATAATCTAATGAGTACTAAGGAACATACATAAACTCACAGAACTTACTCTTAGGTTATAAAGATTGTTTAAAGCATTAAAATAGATGATTACCTTTGGAGTCTTAAAATAGACTTTGGTAAGGAATCAAGGGAGGACCTCCTCTATTATTTTGAATATTGAATCAAGGCTATTACAAAGAGTAAAGCAAGGCACTTCAAATGGCAATTTTCGGCCAAGTACAAAAATGGAATAAAAAAATGATTTTTGAAGCTTTTCTTACCTTAAGCCAAAGAGAGTATACAATAGCTCTTGAAACCGAATTTTTCTCTTCAAATGGACCTCCTTAAATGGAGTCCAACTTCTGTTTTTGGAGTTTTGAAAAGAGAGGATGGAAGGCCTTGACTTAACTAAGACAAAGGTGTGCTTAGTTTTTATTTAGAGCTTGGGGTTACATTTGGCAAGCATATGAAGTTGAAGAACAATGGAGTTTTGGAGCTTCACGCAAGGAATAAGGGAGAATGAAGGCGGTGGCCGGCTGGGAAGGGGAAGAAAGTGAGGAGAGAGGAAAGCAAATGGGATATTTTCTTTACTTAAGCAAAAGTAAATGAATAGTCTTTTCTTTTCTTTCCCTTCTTTTCTAAGTTCTGAATGAGTTATGTGGTGACTCACCCCTTAAGAAACCGTGTCCCCTTGATATTTATGGCTAGTTTGACCATTGACCACTTAAGGAAGTCATTGGACTTATTTTGGGCACTATTTGGGTACTATTTATAATTAGTGCATAAATTTATGAAACTTTGGTTTCTCATTGATTTAAGCTTCCTAATGTGATAATAAATAGTTCACATGTTGATTAAGGCATATAATTGGTCATTTAGCCACTCAAAACTCATTTCTAAGAAAATTTTTCAAAAACGTGCTTTAAGACTCCTTAAAGCACAATTTGTGTTTAAACTTGTTTCCGAGCTTAGTTTTCTTTGGTAATTGATTTAACATGTTCATTAGCATGTTAATAAGGTCTAGGAATGACCTTTGGGTCCTAATCAAGGTTACACCAAGTCTAGAGCAAGTATTTGCTTAAATTGACTTTATGATGTTTTCTTGTGTTTTCTTTGGTTTAGATTGTCTACCAATTTTTCTAAGGCATGTTTTAGCCTTAATACACCATAAGTTGATTTTTACTTACCATACTTAGGTTTGGGGTATTTCACAAAGAAATCATGTTAGTCAAAAACTAACACATGATATAAGTCCAAGTGTACAACATATAAGTCATAACGTTACAAATGAAGCAAAAAAGACAATATTACCCCTTAGAGCAATATGTGGCCAGCTACTCATGTCTTCCCCATGCCACATTGCAAGTTTGATACAAAATATCTCCTTAAACTAGCCTAGTCATCCATGTACTAGTCATATGCCATACTTTACTCATTAAGACGGAGTTAGAATTCTTTCTTTCCTCCTCTCCTATTCCAGTCAAATTCTCCCTCACTCTCTTTTCATCTTCTTGTTCTTGATCAAGGAAGAACACCAAGACACGCCAATAACATAAGGTAATCCCATTCTCCTTATACCTTGATTCTTCTTCCCCTTTACATTAATCAAACAAAGAGAACACCACTAACTCCTTTCCATCTTCAAATCAGGCTGAAGACAAGCAGCAAGAAGGGCAAATTTTTAACAATTTGACAAGTCTTGGAGCAAGGGAGGAACTAATATCTGAAGATAAAAATGTGCTTTAAGCATCCACCCTTCCTTTGATTCTATATATGGCCGAAACCAAGGAGTTTTTATGCTCAATTTTCTTCCTCTTTCATGATAGAGCTTGAGATCTTCCTAGCTCCCTTTAAGTTGGCCGAAATCAACAAGTAATTATCTCACAAAGGAGACTTCAAGGGTGAGTTAAATTTGAGGTTTATATGTAACTTAATCAACTTTTTATCTATAGCTTTACAAGAGAATTAAATCTCTTCATATTGTGCTAAAATAGGCTAAAAATGATCTAGGAAACCTCCTTGAAATTCAAAGGTAAAATCATCTCCTTAAGTTCATTTTCATGACTTATGATTCTTCCTTATGTTTAGTCCATTCTTAGACCTTAACTATACTCCATTCTCCTTGTTTAAACATGGGCTGGAAGTTGGGAAAAACTTCATCAAAGTGGCCGAGAGCATATGAGAGAAATTCAAGTCAAATTCATCTTTTTAAGGGTAAGCTTAAATCTAAAACCCTAGAGCTTCTTAATGATAAATTAAGCTTTAGATTTGTGTAAAAATCTAACCTAACACTATATTGACATATAGGGCTGAAAGTGTGTGAAGAAATCTGATTGATTTTGAGCTTCAAATTTGAAGGTAAACTCTTAAAACACATTTTCATGCTTTAAGGCATTTTGAATTGTGCAGCTAGTTAAAGCTGAGAGTTATGTGGGGTATTGGTCAAAATTTACCTTGAAATGGCTAGGAAATAATATGAATAACTTTTGATGGATCACTTAAGTGATTTAATGACTTAAAAATCATATTATAAGGTTCATGTGGCTAAAATGGAAATAACATAAACCTCTGGGTAAAACAGATAAAATCTGAGAGTTTAACATGTTATTAACTTCATTTTTTTGTTACTTTAAGTTATTTGAATGAGGTTTGTAATAAGGCCATGTGCTTATGCCAACTTTATAAGTGTTTAAGTGATTTTAATGCTTTATGATATAAGCATTTGGTTAGTATTTGGTTTAGTGAGAAAACATGTTGTTAAGAGGTTATTTAGAGTGTAAAAAATACCTAAGAGAGTTTGGATAAAAATACCTAAGGTTTAGGTAATATAAAGTTGGAGATTTATGTCAAAAATGACATTTAAAGTGTTTAATGACTTAATGAGTGTTATAGTGAACAAATGAGTGCCATGTGATTGCGAGGGTGTAAATACACAATATTTGAGTGTAAATCTGTATAATAGCAGAAAGTTAGGCTTTGATTGGGTTTAGGATGTAAAATATAAGTTTTAGAAAAGTTAAGGACTTAAATGAAAATCTTAGAAAAGATTTGGGGTAAACCATCATTATGAGAAAGTTCTGGTCAAGGCAGGTACCTTGGTGATCAACTTTGGTTAAGGAAAGAGTGTTGACCAAGTTAGGTGAAGAAATAATGAAAATAGCAATTTAAATGAATTTTAGAAGTAAATGTAAGTTTTACAAAACTTATGGGGCTAAAGTGTAAAATATGAAAGTATGGGGCAAAAATGTGATTTAGAACAACCTAGGGGTCTATTCTGATTCATTGGAAAAGATTGGGTTGATTTTAGAATTAGAATAATGAAGCTTGTATAATATAAAGTTTAAGGATGAAATTGTAAGCTTGTCAAATAGTAATTTCCAAAAGATTTGGTGGGTGAAACATATGAATGGAAACAAAGGGGGTCTTTTCAGAAATAAATTAATAATGGTGGAGACTTTGGGTTATAGTTAAATAAGAGATGAAAATGATATAATATATGGTAAATTGTAAGGTTGTAATGTTGTAATAGATAATGTGGAAAGAATGTAATATGTGGAAAAGTGGAGGTTAATGTGAGAATATATACACGGATAAATGAATTTTATTATATGATTAGGAATGTCCTAATGTGACATCAAATATAAGGTTAGATACTAGATAAGTGGGAGTTAGTATAAGTTTGTGGAACTTGGAAGTTCACATGAAATAATGAGGGTGGGGTATATTATAATTATATAATATAGATATGATTAAACATTTATGAAAGGAGCTTATATATGTTAGAATCATATTATAAAACATTAGACATAAATGTCTAAAGTTAAAGATATGTAAAGTTGAACATTAAAAGAATTATATAATTCAAAGGAATTAAATTGGGAACCATATAGAAATATTGACTTAAATACCTTAGTCAAGTCAACTACATTGTCCTAGTCAAACCATTGACCAAGGATGGTTAATCTTGACAAACTCATAAGTGAAGATGATTGATAAAAGGAAAAAACATTATGGTCTAAATGTACGACTAACAATATAGTATAAAACTATATATATATATATATATATATATATATAATACTTGTATATATAATTAAACTAGTGATTAAATAAGATAGGTTATAAGGATTTAATCCTATATTGTAAGTGATACGACAATGATATTAATTAGGGGCGGCAATTCGGGTTGATGGGGCGAGTTGAAGTTCACCCATACCCAACCCGATTAAAATTGTACTGACTCATACCCGACCCAAAAATAATCGGGTTACAAATTTTCAACCCATACCCAACCCATATATAATCATCGAACCCAAACTCAAACCGTTTTAACCCGTTTTAAATACAAAACTCTCTTGTTTTCCTGCAGCATGATCATTCATCCCTAAAATCATGCACATGAAGGTCAGTTATTGCAAATCATTGTGTGTTGTTTTTCCAAATGTCAATATTCTATTAAACTGGTTGATAATCTTAACCCATCTGTTATGTGTGCAGATGAAATGGTGTGTGAACGGTGGAGTTTGTGTGGCTGCAAGAATGAATAACATATTATTTAGGTTTTCAAACAAATAGTGAATGGTGGATATAAATGACATAGAGTATGTATTTGGATTATTAGATTGTCTGGCCTTAAAGAAGTGATAGTGATAGTTTTTTGTTTACTATTATATATATAAATAATACATATCCAAGTAACATATTTACCATATTTATCAATTTATTTATTTTTAGTTAAATTAAGTAAACAGGGTGGGTTGAATTCGGGTTACGACTTTTAACCCATATCCAACCAAATATTTAATAGGTAACCCATACCCGATCCCAAAAAGTAAATGGGTCAATAATCTTAACCCATGCCCGTTAGTTACAGATCGGGCTTGGATTGGGTTTTTTAGGTTAAGTACAAATTTCCACCCCTAATATTAATGCATGGATATAAGTATCAATGTAACTAATCCTGAACTCGTTTGAAAACTCGAGTAATGACAATGAGTTAATCACGGGGTAATTACCGGGGGAATTAGCGACTAGTCGGGAATCGGGATACCGATTTAGTCAATATTATAAAGAGATAATATGTATCCTCGTATTCCAGAGCCGAATGCATTAGAGGACGTGCATTAGAGGATGTACATTACCAGAACGGACTCGGGCTTAGAACGTTTGCTCTTCTACCTGGTGAAAGGTATGTTATTGTGTGATCCGATTGTTCCTGAGGATTCCCTCGGGTTCGGATATATGTGTGCTTGAATGCTAAGAGGATATATGTGATTGATATTAATTATCACGTGTGAATGATTATGTATTGGTGTCTTGTATTAGTTGCTTATGTTATGCAATACTATTTGTTCGTATTTATAAACCAAACTGAGGCAAAGTAATACTATCTTATACTCCCTCAGTTAATTAATATCTGTCGTTTTAGAAAGTGATTTTTGTTCAAAATATATGTCATTCTAGCTTTTTGACACACCTTTTCTACTTTTAACCCTACTATTCAACACAAAAGTAATTATTATCTAGATGGATAAGTAAAAAGTAGAGGTACATGCGTCATTTTTTACTTTCCTTAATAAGTGTACAAGTTTATAAAATGACATATATTGTTCAATTTAGGGATTATTAAGGTAAGAGATATAGTAATAAAATGTCATCGTATAGGATAATAGTGAATTATATTATTCGAAACTTCTAAGAACATACTTAGATGTAGAGCAACGGTTCGATAAAAGCCGATCTTATTATATTTACATTCGAATGGTATAAATCACCTAGAAATTCTAGGTATAAGTCCTTGATGGCACACATTTGAAGTGCATTCATTGAAACATAAGTAAAGACTTAGGCATGTAGACTAAGAGACCTTAATCATTAATGATATGTATATGGAGGAAGTGTATGGAGAAATCCAAGAGGGTTTGGCTCTTGGTGCGCGTTGTGATCACAAACATGAAGCGAGGATGTCCGCGAATGGGTCCTTATGCTCAATAAAATTCCAATGATCCCAAATGTTTCATTGGTCAGGGACTCAGCGGTGGAGGTGGATACTGCCGTTTGGTGATGCGCCGAATATAGAGGTATAGTGTAGAGACATGTCATTCCTTAACGAGACGTTGTCATTAGGCTTGAGGTGGTCCTTAACTAAACACAATATAAACAACTAATGAGCTCGTATAACAGGTGAACATTAATCAGTGCCTTAAAGACCAAGAAACGAGAATGAATTGTATATATTTATAACTCTCATATTAATCGCCTTGAATGTTTACTATATTGAATGCAATGTGATATGCTATGTGGTGGAGTTTGTGGTATGTGTGTGAGTTGAATACAGGAATGAGTTTGAGTTATAATACTCGTGTTATTACATTATTGTGTTTATGAAGTGATCGATTGATGGTGTGATAATTGGAGTCGGGTGGCTATGTATATGATTGTTGAATTATTGCTTTACATTTTGAATTATGTAAATGGTATTACATGTAAATTGAACCGCATGTCAACTCGACTAATTAATCTAAGGGTCTGGGAGTGTATGATGGTTACATAGTAGCATACTCAATAGGGGCTAATTCCATACATACACATAAAAATCTACAGGTGTGTAGCTGCCGATGACGATAGAGTGCGGGATGCATTGGGTAGATAGTCGCATTTAACTTAAGATACTGTTGTTGTATTACAATTCGGTTGTAAGAATATTGTACAAGACTTTGAATATTTAGAATGCTCACTAGTTATTTGACTTGGATTAGTAGCAGAATGGTAAATATCTCTCGATCATCACAGTGGTTGTTGTGAATGGTAATTGGTGCCTAGTTACATACATGGGTAAGTAACGACGGTAGCACCCGAGTTGATATTATTTTGATTATTCTTCCGTTGTTTTGTAATTAAGATTGGACAGAGTGTATTAAGGTTATCATTAATGTAAGATTATGAGTTAGGGGTGTTACAACCACCAAAGCGGGTTTATTCTTCTTTAAAATCCATGCAGGTTCCAAAGTGACATGCAAGGTTTCCAGTAGATAGGGAAGCCAGAGAACTCATGATCCGAATGAGCCTAGGCTTTATCAATCCACTGGAGAATGAGGAGCGCTCATGGTCCAACATGCCGATTTTTTCAAATTCCAAGAAAAAGATTTGTTTGTCGGTTTGCCCGATCTTGAGGAATCCAGCGAGTTGCCAGATCTTTGATGTGCTTTCTATAGGCCGGACGTCAGCACTTCGGTTGGTGATAAGTTTTCCCAGTAAACAACGGTTGTATGAGGTGGTCAGGTCATGGTTCATCAGGCCATCGATCGGGAGGGGTAAATGAAATACCCCAAACCTTGATATGTGGTTTAAATATTAAACAATGGTATGTAAAGGCTAAAAAGTGCCTTAGAAACATCAGTGAACAATTTAAACCATAGTAAAATGCAATAAAGCACTAAGATACAGTTTGAGCAAAAACATGCTCTAAGCTTGGAGTGAACTTGGTTAGGACCCAAAGAGCCTACCAAGACTTAATAATATTCAATTATGACTTAATAAGGCTAATTAAGTCCTTAGGGAACTTGGGTAGACAGTTAAACCAAATAAAACACAAGAAAATACCTTAAAGTCAATAAGAGCAAAAATGTGCTCTAAGCTTGGGATAAATTTGTATAAGACCTAATGGTCATACCTATACCTTATAAATATGTTAATGAACATATTAAATCAATTACCAAATAAAACCAAGCTTGAAAACAAGTTAAAACACAAAAAGTGCTTTAAGGAGTCTTAAAGCACATTTTTGAAAAATTGTCTTGTAAATGAGTTTTGAATGGCTAAATGTCCATCATTACTCTTTAATTAACATGTGTACTATATAGTATCACATTTGGAAGTCTATATCAATGGGAAATCAAAATTTTCACATCTATGTGCCTTGTTTTAGTGAATAGTAACTAAAATAAGCTAGTTTGTAACATATGTTGTTATAAGTAATTAAATTGGTCAACAAAGACCATGACTAGGCCTAAAAAATTAAGGGTCCGGTTTCTCCATGTGTGACTCACCACACTTGGCCAATCAAATAACTAAGGAAAGTAATAAAGCAAAAGAACTATTTACTTTAACATAAATATCTTCCAAAAGTAGAACTCATCTTCATTCTTTCATTTCCTTTCATTTCACACGTCTCCTTCCTCCCTTCATGCTCTCTTCTACGGTTTGCTACAGCCATATACAATTCTCAATCTTCTTTCACTTGTAACTTCTAGCTCCATGGTCCAAATTCAATTTCAAGACCACCATTCTTCTAGTGGGAGCAAGCTCTACACTTCTATCTTTTCAAATCTTCAAAAGCCTCATTTCGGTGCCAAGGAGATTCACCATTGATGGAGCTTGAGCTCACCTTTTCACATATTATTGTTCTCCTTTGCTTCAAGGTAAGGAAACTCAAAGAAAAATGATGTTTCCTTCATGTTTTGTGTTGTCCGAAAATTCACCTCACAATGGTGTCTTTACCTTGCTTGTTTTAGCTCCATTTGAACCTTTCAAGGGCTAAGAGGAGTCCTCTCTTGATACTTATTCAAGCTCTCTTCCAATTCCAAGGTAAAACAATTACCTTAATGTGTTAAGACAATATATGTGCCTAGGGTTTACAATGAGATGAAGCACAATGCTTGAATACTCATTCTATTATGTGTACATTGTTTAGAAGTTGACAAACAACCAAACATCCTACCGGTTTTACAAGGAAACAAGAAAGAAGTTGTGAGGGAAAAAGAGGTAAACAAACTATCTCAATATAGTTTAAATGCCTTAAGAAAATGAGCTTGATTTGCTTAATAAAATACCTAAGGAGCCAATGGTGAATGACCTAGAGAAATGCTCTCAAGGAGTTTATTAAGGGCATATGTATTGTTGGGTGTATTTGCAGGTCAAAGGCATTACTTATGTGGAAATTCAGTGTTTAAGTTTAATGTATTTAAGGGCCTAAGAAGAGCCATGTTATTTAAGGGCCTAAGTGCCAAGCAATTTAAGCTTATGCACTATATTGTGATGTAGTGCTAAATGTGTGAAGTTTGTGTATAAAAATGTGTTTGATGGATTTTAGGTGTTCTTGAATGAAATAAGGTAAAAACCTAAGTGTTTGGATGTGAGTATATACAAGAGAAGCTATGGCAAAATTTGGAAAATGTGTAAGAAGTTCTAAGTGTTTTAAATAAGTTTTGGTGAACTAGGAAGTGTTAAAGGTGAACAAGTGTTTTACTAGGGAAGAAAACATGTGCTAAGGTGATTTAGAGTGATACAAGGATTTAGGTATTATCTTGGAAGTTCTAGGAATTCAATGTGTGTTTTTGAGAATGTATTTAAGTCTTGGAGAACTTTGTTTAAGGTTTAGGAATGTTGATGTACAAGGGAGAAGTGATGTTTAGGTAAGGTGTGAAAAAGGAGATTTAGTTAGTAAGAAAAGAATTTTGAGAGATGATGTTAAGGTGTAGAGGAAACCCCTTGGTATAGTGGTCATTATTGGTGAAATACCACTTAGAAATCTTAAGGAGGAAACATTCCAAGTGCTAAGAATTTTGTAAGAAATTTGTGAATGATAAGATGGTTTTGGTGTGTGATTTAAAGAGTTTAGTACATGGCTAAAGATGTGTTTGAAGTGCCCAAATGAGGTTAGGACATATTAGGATATATGAGGTGAAGTTTGGAGTTAAATGGGCAATGGAAAATAAGGGTCTGGAGCAGACCGACCTTGCGACCGAACTTGCCAAGGTCGGTCGAGCCCAGTTTACCCTGCGAGAACTGGTTTCTGGAATGGACCGACCTTGGGGACCGGACTTGCAAGGTCGGTCGGGCTTGTATTTCGTGTACGGATTAAGTTTCTGGAATCGACCGAACATGGGACCGGACTTGGCAAGTTCGGTCGGGCTTGAATTTTCAAAGGGGAGAAACTCTCAGGAATGGACCGAACATGCGACCGAACTTACAAGGTCGGTCTGAGTAGAAATTTTGACGGTAATGTGTTCTGGAATGGACCGACCTTGTGCAAGGTCGGTCGGTAAGGTCGGTCGGACCAAAAACGTTGTTTAAGGTTATAAAGTGATATGTAATGATGGGGATTGATTAGTAATGATGTTATAAGGTTGTTCAAGACATGTTAGGTGAGTTATAATGTCAATTTAGTGGGGGAAAAGATGTATTAAAATGTAAAAGTAAAACAAGTTAAAAAAAAGTGAAATTATGTAACTAAGTTAACGGGGAAAAGTTATAAGCATTAGACCTTAAACAATCATGATGCCCCGATGTTAATAAAAATACATGTAATGTTATCAGTTGTTCGAGAATTGCTCGAGGAACATAAGTGGACACGATAAAGTGGACTCCGGTGACAGGTATGGTTTTCTTGCAACCTGTGTCCTACCGGATTACACCGGCTTGTATGCCAATGTGTTTTTCTGTGTGTTTGCCACGTTATAAGATAAATCATGAAACGAGTTTACAGTCGTTATTGTTGTTGTATGTTTACGTGCCGATACCGGTAACCTCGAATGCGCTTGAAGGGCTAGTTAACCACTATTAGGTAAACGTAGGAGAACGGTATCCGGTGATAACGTTTCCGACCTAAGGAACGTTCTAACCACGGCTATGCGTGAGTTAGTTATGTGATGTTTGTGTGTGATGTTTGTGTGTGAATGTATGACTCTCCCTTCCCTTGTGTATGTCTAACAAGACTTAACCCAATGTTGTGATTGTTTAACTAAGTTCAATGATAAACTTCTGACAAGTGCTAACGGGGGAAGTGAGGAGTCCGGTCTGTTCCGGCCACGCGTGTGAGTATGGGGGTCGTTGTCATATCAGGTTCGATCCTCTCCGTATGTTATGGTTGTTTTCCAATTTGGTTTCCAACCTTCCCTTTAGCTTAACCAAGGCTATTACTGACTCACGTCGGGCCACAGGGCATACTATGTTATGTTTGTTCGGTGTGCTTGGATCACTATATCCGAGACACCTTGTGCTAAGTTATCCGTTCATTTACGAGACGGTAACGAGTTATGTAACGAGCTTATCATGAGACTGGCAACATTCTCTAGGCTCACCAGTGTATTAACGATGTTTGGGTCGGTTCCTAAGAGAACCATTCCCGTTATGTTATGTGATGTTGTTGTAATGCAATTTCTATTGCGATGTTATTATGTGCACGTTGAAACGTGAAAGTGTTGTTATGTGTTGTTATGGGAAGTATGTTATATGTTGTAAAATGTGGAGTATGTGGATCATGGATATGAATCCCAGTTTGTGATAAGAGGCGTTTAAGGATAACCCGAATAACGGGTAAGTGTCGTCTATTAAGGAAGTAGCTCCATTAGAGGAGAAACACTCTAGAGATAATGAATACCATGAGTGACTTATCAAATAAGGATGTATTATCCGTTTATTGAGCCCATTGAGGCGAAATGTTGTGTGTTGTGTGTTTTACCGTTGCGTGCATGATTCAAATATCAACCGCATGCTAAGACGACAATTAGTTGTGCGTGGCCCGGTAGCATGTGGGCTGCGGGATTACCATACCAGCAAAGGTGCTGAGCCCCTTGGGGGCCACCCTTTCTCTTCTTTTCCTATTTCAGGTTCAAAGAGCAGAAAGCCGTTCGAGAGTAGGACGGGGTAGTCGTTCTACATGGGTAATCATGTAAGTTGTATATATACAATAGGTGTAGTAAGACCGAAGTTGTTATCGGCATCAGTTTGTAAATACTCGGTACAGTTTGGAAGGTATGTGCATGTTTGTTGTTAATGGAAGGGGATAATAATGTGTAGTCGCTCGGGAATTTATCCCATCAGACCGGTACAATGTATATGTATTAGCCTTGTTAGCCACGTGGGTGGTTAACGGCGTGTAACACCAAGAAGTTAAGTAATGTGTTGAAGTTGTTTTCCGCTGCAGTTTGTTGTTAAGTGCGTTAATGTTGGATGGGGTGTTACAAAAAGTGGTATCAGAGCGAAGTATCGCTCTGATGACTGAATTACCGAGCTTAGGAAGTACCAGTTTAGGATTTTAGTACTTTGGGTTAAGGGTTGAGTGATAGCGTGAGAGATACGCTAGTTAGGAGTAACCAGTGTGTACTGGAAACCTACAATATCCTTCCCGCCCTCCACAAACCCTGTTTTATAACTTGGGAAACAACGCCAGAGAGATGGAAGTCCACTCTTACTCGGGAATACCCGATCTGGCTGTTATTACATACCTCTAAAGGTACGGAGAACCTGTCATACGGTAGATCCCGAAAACTGGGAATCCCGGAGACGGTTCCCATCTAAACAGTGTTAACCGCATTTCATAGCGAAGAGTGAAGAATCAGTGTATAGAAGAATAGAATTTCCGGCAACCTGGGTCGACATGCCGAGCAATCGAGGATAACCAGCTTGCAACGCACCAACCGTGCAACAGGCAAGAAATGGATTAGTGAAACCCGAGACGAGTGTCTACGGGACCACAGTTGATAAATAATACACCAACGGTATACCAACCGACAAGGGAACTACAACGTAGTGCCCAAACAAGAGACAAGTCTTAGCAACCACGACAAATACGTGGAACGGGCTACAAAGAGGATACAATACTAAGTAAAAGGGGTCTCCCAGAATGGGAAACACCCTAGTTGATGATAATCATGTGAAGACAGTGAGAAGTCACCTAGAGGAGTTATTATCAAGATAGTAAGATCAGTGAGGGCCAACAAGGCCACTGATGACAGTGCGGGTAAAAACAATACCATAACCCGGTATGTGTTAAACCGATAGCCAGTTAGCATGGCGCACTTGCCATAGCAAGTGCTGCTATAACAGGGCTGTTCGGGAAATTTATAACCACTATAAAGTACTTGGTAAAGTACCATAAAGTTAAATGTGATCGTCATAACAGTGGAAGGGCCTGTTAGCCTAACCTCTGTAATTGTAAGTACACCAGTCAGCAAGAAGCTAGACTTGGTTAAGGTAAGAAGATGTTGTGAGACCATGAAAATTTTCTTTCAAACTCAGATTTATTTCAAACTCTTTTCCTTCAAACCAGATTTTCTTTCAAACCAACACTTCTTTCTAACCTTCTTTTAAACCAAACCAGTAAAACCAAGGGCAGTTGATAAGAATTCAACAATGGATAAACTTTCCCTCCCTCGATTAAATTCGGGAAGCACGGAATGAATATTGTCATGGGACAATATAAGGGAGTTGACAACAGAATACTTCACCTAGCCGTGTGACGGACACTACGAGTGTACCAACTGTAATGTGGGACGACCGCACTCCGATAGGAGCTTGTGGGCCTGACAGACCTACTTATGGGTTAGTTAGGTAAGTAGCAATGTATCAGTATGGTACCCCACATATGTATACGAGTAGAGTCTGGAACACGGGAAGTAGTCGACTCCGTACTACGGTCAGCAGTATAAATCAATCAAACAAGAACTAGGATTACCATGAATGGTTGAAGTTAAGGAACTCAGTTAAGTTAACGAGACTAAAAGAACTAGTGAATTCCTTTCAAGGAGATGTTTAAGAGTCAGGAGGTGCGAAGTGCACTAACTGTAATGTAAAGACATCGTATATGTCTTAAAGATCCTCAGGGATAAACATGATAGCTGGAACGGAGACCCAGCATGTGCATGGCAAGCAGGTGCCTAATGTGGACACATTAATGTGCAATGAACGGGATGAACCTCCCAGAAGGAGTACCTACACTACAAGGAAATGTTGATCTTCACAGAAGAAGATAATAAGCCAGTTAAGAACGCAAACGGCGTGGCTAACGGAATATACCAATAAGTGCGAACCAGATGTAAAAGCATAACTTAACAACACCCAGGAGCAATCCTTGAAGGGTGTTTACGTCAACAATTGTTGCATGAAATGACGTGACAGAAACACCAGGGTTGAAACTAACACCCAGTTTAGACATAAGTTGTCAGAAGACAGACTAACAATCCTAAGGGGCATCCCATGAAAGGAAACGTGATGCAACGACCTTGTCATGGAGCTCAATATAATATCCAAACCATGTAAGGTTGTACAGAGAAGTACATGTGTGTGGACAGCCTACAATGAGTGCAGCTCAAGGCAAACAAGGCTTATGGGCCACAAATAAAATGTGTTATGTAAATTTGAGTTAATTGTAGAAGTTTATGTGGTACAAGTAAATAGAGCGGAGAACGAACCACTGCTTTAAGAGTGGGGATACCTCTCGATATTGTGAGACCGCAGGAGCGGTAGTTATGTGTATCAAGCCCAAGAAATATGTTAAGGATTGACCATGTTGATATTGCGAGAGAGCAGTTCGTTTAGTAGTATGTGTGCATAAAGTGAAGCACCGAGCTGAATAATGCCGGCTTATTGATCAATGCTCAAGGAGCATACAGTAGTCATCCAAATAAAGGACGAACCGTAATACGAATGATGTGAGTATATGTGTGGAAGTTAATGTGGCAGTAAATACGATATAAGCTGATGTTATACAAGGAGTAAGAGCACAGTGCACAGCAAGCGACCGTTGTATAAGTATTGTTAAACGATAATGTGGCAGATAAGACCAGTTATGAGTTAAACTTAGTAGAGATGCAAGATAAGCGTTGTTAAACGGACTGGGCAATAAGCCAGTGGTAGGTACTATGTGATGAGAACTCAGTGTGAATTCCATGGCGAATCGCATAAGGGATTTACTGTAACACCCCTCTCCATAATCACGATATAATCCCTCACGTAGCAATAATTAAAACGTCTCACAGCGGAAAAATAAATAACAATTACAAATCTCGCTCGGGTGTCACCGGCCATTACTCCGCCCATGCGAGCAACGTAGCCAAACTACATCCAACTTACAAAATAAACAAGCTGCTAACCGCAGTGATAACAAGAAACTCCTATACATCATACTAAATCCATAAATCATAAACATCGACAAGTGAGCGTCTACCCAATCCTGAAAAATACATAACCTTACCATACGACCATACACCATCCTCATTGCTAAACCCAATGAACTCCATGTGTGGTAACAAAAGCAAAACTCCAATTACCCTGTTCCTGCTCTCCAGCTTCAACAATGATCATCAACCTGAAATGGTGTAGTATCAGCGATAGACGCTGAGTATGCCGGCCTGGACCCTAATGGTCACTTGTCATTTTAACCATCTTATTACTAGGTCGGTTTCATGCTTTACCATTTTACAGTTATAACAATACTGTAATAAACATGTATAATACACATATTCATCCATCCAAATATTCATAGATATTCAACCATCCATCCAATCCACAATCATTTAATAACACAGTCCACAATTATATATCGAACGTATCAAACAATAACAGTATAATGTACAATGTACATTCGCCGTAGCGTACAGTGCTCATATTTAATTTACCTTAGCCTCGTAGGCTCCATCCAACCATCAACACACAATAAAATAACCACAAGTATAACCAATGAACAACAAAGCGAAACAACAAGAATAATAAACAAATATTAAGTCTCGTCCATGGTATTGTTCGCCACTGTATAAGTCTCAATTGTTTTAGTTGTTCAGTTATACCTAGTGACAATGTCTCGTTAAAACGACATGTCTCTAGTTACCCATATATTATGGCGGGTCACCCACGGCAGTAGCCACTTCAACGGTAGAGTCTCCAACCAACGAGCCATTCTAGCTCACGGGAAATTTTCTTGATACTTACGGACCGTACGCGGACATCCTGGTATCGTTTTTGTGATCACAGCGCGCGCACAATCCTCTTGGCTTTACTTCCAATCCATTATTAGTTAATTATACCATCGCATCGCATTGCCAAATTTCCTAACACAGCAGACTAGGGTCATTAGTCCAATCCGGAGTTTGTAAACTCGGGATCCAGTGTTAGATACGAGAGCGGCGTATAGAAAGGCCAATGCTCCGTATACAAGTCTTGGATAATGAAATACCCCAAATTAATAAACATGGATTAAATATTTAATCACATTAATTAAGGCCTAAACATGCCTTAAAAGTCAACTGAGAACAACAGTGGTCAACATAAAACAAGATGTTGCACCCTTTGACTGTTTAGGGTAAACAAATACCCAAATGAACTACTTAGGACCTAAAAATTTGTCCTAAGCATATTAACACATTACTAAACATATTATAACCGTTGGGAAACACTCCAACACAAAGAAAAAGCACTTTCATGCTTCAAGGTCAAAAAGGGCAAAAATGTGCTCTAAGAAACCTTAAAGGTCTAATGACCTCTAAATGATATAAAATTGAATACCATGATCAAATATCATGTAAGGAACACAAGAAAACCGTTGTCAAAGAAAACAGAGCTCAGAAACACCTGGCGACACAAAATGTGCACTAAAACTCCTTAAAGCACGTTTTTGTGTAATTGCCTTCTAAATTGGTTTTAAATGAGCTAAAAGGTTATAAATACCTTTAAATATGATAAAATATCATATTATATGATATTAGGAATTTAATTCCAGAAATTTACGAATTTTTACAAAGTTAATATTAAAATATTAATAAAACCCTAAAGTGGGGCCCGTTTGGGTCAACATTGACTAAGTTGGTCAATGTTGACCATTGACCACGAAATGGACCTTATAAATCAGATTAATAAGGCTCCTAGACAGACCATGTGACAATACCCATGTGACAATTAAATATACACCTTACTTTTACATAAAATAACAAAAAAAAAAACAAACTTTACCTTATAAAACAAAAAGGTGGGCTCCACTTACCTTTCCCATGTGAGCCAGCCGATTTGGAGCCTCCATTTGCTCCTCTTTTCCCTTGTATTTCGGTGCTCCAAGCAAGAAGAAGACAGGGGAGATGAGTCACCTTACAATAAATGAACTAAAGTAACATTATTTATCTCATTTTTTTATTCAAATTGGCTCCAATCATACCCTACCTTTGTCAATCAAGGACGGCTGCCCCCTCTTCTTGTCTCCACCGAATTCCCCTTCAATTATCAGCATCAATCAAGCATTGATGAGTCATCAAAAAATAATGACCTAAAATATTCAAAAAAATGACTTTAAGGCAATATTAGGTCATTCTCCTTCATCCTTCCTCTTCAGCCAGAGGTTGCTCTGTCCTTGAGCTCCCTTTTTCTCCTCTCCACCGTAGGTAAGAGTTCCAAGCTCCATTGGAGAGAGTTCATGCTCTAGGTAAGCTCTTAAGGCATAAAAATGCCCATTTTCTTCATCTTTCTTTCCTTTTTCGATTGATCTACACTCCAACCTTTTCTATACATCTATGTAGAGTGTTTTGGAGGTTAAATGAAGAATCATTCTCGGCCATAACAAGATCTAAGGAGAAAATTTCAAGTCTTGACCATTTAAGGTAAAAATGTGCTTTAAGCTCATATCTTTTGATTCCCTTCAAGTTCGGCTGTGAAACTTTGTTCCTAGCCTTATTTTCTTCTCCTTTACATGTTCAATCAGTTGGTTAGCCATTTAGAGCAAGGGTGGCCGAGATCCAAAGGAAATACCTTCGTTTAAGGCATTTTTCCAAGGTAAAACCTAATAACAAGGTAGCTTGTTGTGATCTAGCTATTTCCTATGTCAATATGGTAGATCTAACACCTTGTGGTGTGTTTGATTCAGGCCGAAACCATCTTGAACTCTCCTTGCATTTTTAAGGTGATTTTTGCCTTAAATCTTACATTAAATTACTTCTTATGGTTAGATCTTTCTTGGAGACTAACTAGGCCTTGTTTGCTGTTTGAAAACATGCAAGAGAAGCTTTGGAAATTTTATCTAAGGCTGGCCGAATTCAAACAAGGAATTATTCAAGCTAAATCAAGGTATAAATCACTTAAAAAACATTAACTTTGTCTAAGTTAAAATGTTGTCTAAGCTAATCTTATGTTAATTGCCGTGAGAGAACATGGTAATAAGGTCATTTTTGACCTTAAAATGTTTAAAGAAATGGCTTAGTAAATTTATCTAAGTGATTAAGTAACATAAATGTCAAATTTAAGACATTATGTGGAAGTTTGGTAATTAAATGGAAAGTGTGTGGTGAGGCTGAGAATTATAAGTATTTTAGGACATTTATGTGTAATTTATTTTGCAAGCCAATGTTTGTAATAAGGCCATGTATTTTAGGCCATTTTATTTATGCATTTACAAGCTTTTAATTAAGTTTAAGTAGTATAAATGCATTACCGAAAATAAATGGGGTATTAGGTGTAATTAAATTAAATTTGGGGGCTTTAGAATAATAAGGCCGAAAATTAGAGGTAAAAAGGAGTTAAAATAAAGTTTATAAGATTTTTATAAAGTTTGGGGTTAATGGTGATTTCTAGAAAGTTTGGGTGCAAACCGTAATTATTAGGAATTAATGGTCAAGGAAATATTAAGGAGGTCAACATTGACCATATGCTAGGTTTTGACCAAAATAAAAAGTTAGATAACTTATTTAAGGTTTTATAATAAGTTATGTATTTAATGGTAATATTTTTATAACATATGTGGTAAATATGTTATTACCAAAAATAAAAGGTGTACAATGGTATTTTAAACACCCATGGGCTATTAGGAATTTTTAGGAATTTGTTGGGTTGTTTTTGGAATTAAAATGAACTATATATGTAAATATATAGTTATTATGTCATTATGACACTTTGAAGAAATATAGATGGTGGAATGGTAAATACCAAGAGTATATGGGTTTATAAGGATATTTATAACCCTTGTGTGAAATTTGGAGATTTTTAGAATAATATAAGAGTACTTATTAAGATATGTATATATAATGGTTTTTATGATATGGTAAAACTATATGTTATAAATAGGGCCAATGGCAATTATAGAATAGCACAAGGGCTGTTCGGAATTTACAAAAAATAACCATAGGTTATACTCTTTTAAAGTTAGAAATGTTGTATTAATGGTATATATAACATGGTAAAAAGAAAGGGGTGATTTCGTAAATAAAGGAAATTATGGTTTAAGGAAAAGTATAAGGTTTAATATATGCCTATGAGGCAAGGGTTCGTTTGGGGACAGCTGCTGGAGGCTGCTGTTGGGTTCTGCTGCTGGAAATTGAGAAGTTGTCTGCTGATGGTTTTGTAGAAGCTGTCAGCTGCTAGTTTTGGTGTTTGGTGGAACGTCTGCTGATGGTTTTAAAAAGCAGAGACAATTGTTAGGTCCTGCTGCTGAAAATTGAGAAGCTGTCAGCTGATGATTTTGCAGAAGCTGTCAGCTACTGGTTTTGGGTGTTTGGTGGAACTCTGCTGATTTTAGAAATTGAGAAGTTGTCTGCTGCTGGAAGCTGTTCCCCAAACGAGCTCATATACAATAGTTTTGTATAAAAACTATAGGTTATAAGTTAAAGGAATAAAAATATCATATCAAATGGTATTAGTATTTTGGTATAACATTACATGATGTTATGTGGTCAAAAAGGGAATTTAAATAAATTCAAGGGCTATACCGAATTAATAAGAATTGGAAAATGAATTTTAGACTATGGTCTACAATGTCATAAATGTTATGACAATGATATGGTTTAGATGGAATTAATATAAGGAAGGGTACTCACATAAAATAATGTGACAAACTATAAATAAATGGGATTTATAAACTAAGGTGTTTTGGAATAAACCTTAGGGGTTGTAATTATACTACATAAAATGTTACATGATATTAGGATAATAATCTTAATATAAGTTGTATAATATATACAACTGATGGGAATAATCATCTAATAAAAGATGATAAAATGTAACATAAAATATAAGAGTTTATGAAACTCATGAGAATTACCTACGTGGTAAAATATATATGCATACACAAGGATAATGTATATAAGGTGGATATATATTTTGGTTGGAAACCATATGATTTAATGGTGGTGGTTATAAAAAAATAAAAAAATATATATAGTTATGAACTATAAGTTATGTTTTGGACACAATACAAAAAAAAAATAATGTGCTACAATCATGCATGAATACATGCAACTATAGAATATGTACCTAAGCTAGATGGTGGACAAGATTAAAAAAAATAATAAAATATACAACGAATTAAACTTAACAATTGAAATGTTATGACGTACGCGTTTAAGTAACAAAACCGACTGTTTTAGAGAAACCCGTAACGAACAACTGTAGAAAACAGGGGTGAACCGTCGGGTTACTATTATTCGGAAATACCGGATGTAGTTAGTCATGGAGACTGACTTATAGTTTATTACCGTTTAGATTGTACTTCTGACAAGACGCTCGACGAGCTAGCGGACTACACGGAGCATAGGATCTTGCTGATTCATACTCCACCGTAATACATCAGGGTGAACGGTATGTAAAGGGGTTTGATCCGAGTTATCCTAAGGTTGCTCCTTGGGCTCGGATTTGGTTGATATAACTTGTATGTTGTTATGTGTCTCTGATTGTCCCTGAGGGCTTCCTCAGTTCAGACATCTGTGTGATCTGTGATAATTGTTTGTCTGAATGTGATAATTAATATGCATGAACTGTATATTTATAGCTGCTTATTATTTACTGTTGTTGAGTTAACAGTATTGGTTCGTATATGTGGACCTATATATATAAAACGAACTAGCGGCTATGGTGCTATCTTATATGAAATATAAGGAACATAAGTAAAACGTTGTAGCACTATGATAATAACATATACATATTATCTGAGACTTTTATACAGAGCATTGGCCTTTCTATCGCCGCTCTTGTATCTAGCACTGGATCCCGAGTTTACAGACTCCGGATTGGACTAATGACCTTAGTCTGCTGTGTTAGAAAATTTGGTAATGCGATGCGATGGTATAATAATTAATTAATTAATGGAATGGAAGTAAAGCCAAGAGGATGTGGCTTGCTCCTTGGGCTCGGATTTGGTTGATATAACTTATGTTGTTATGTGTCTCTGATTGTCCCTGAGGGCTTCCTCAGTTCAGACATCTGTGTGATCTGTGATAAGATTGTTTGTCTGAATGTGATAATTAATATGCATGAACTGTATATTTATAGCTGCTTATTATTTACTGTTGTTGAGTTAACAGTATTGGTTCATATATGTGGACCTATATATATAAAACGAACGCGGCTATGGTGCTATCTTATATGAAATATAAGGAACGTAAGTAAAACGTTGTAGCACTATGATAATAACATATACATATTATCTAAGACTTTTATACAGAGCATTGGCCTTTCTATACGCCGCTTCTGTATCTAGCTGAAATACCCCGTAATTAAAAATAGGGATTAATTAGGCTAATGAATAATTTAGAGGCTTAATTAAGTATAAATAATCATAAGGAACAAATCCCGAAGAAAACGGATCCTTAAAATGGATTAAAACCACTAACGAACCTTAAAGCGCGTTTTTCGAGGTAACCGGGAAAACGTGTCTTTAAGTGGGTCAAATAGACTCGTAACAATTTTGGTCAACTAAATAATCATTAATAATATTAGTGAAGCTTTAGAACCAATAAAATCAATAAACGAGGAATTAGTAAAAACTGTCAAAAACGGGAAGTTGTGGGGTAGAAACATAAATAACCAAAGAGTTATGTGTCCACTTTGAAAATAAAAAGTAAAAGTGTTATGTGTGTGTGTGTGTGTCCGATTGGACCCTCCCCTCACACTCCCCTCTATTTACAAAAGACAAAAATAATTAAGTAAACACTCACCTCACCTTTATTCTCTCTCTCCTCCATTTCACTCCCTCTCTCACGTGAACACACCCCTCTTCCTCCTCTCTTTCTTTCTTCTTCAACCCAGCCGATTTCCATGGAGTTTTGAAGACCCCTCACAAACTATACCACTTCTCTCCTCTTGTTACTCTAGCAAACCTCTTCCAAAAATTGTAAAAACTATACCATTGTGTTCCTCTCATCAAGAGCAACAATTCTCTCTTTTCAAATCCAGAAAAGAGCATTTTCGTTTTCAAGGGTATACCCCATTTGGAGCTTCAACACCACCATTAGAAGGCCCTCCTTCTCCTTGTTCTATTAAGGTAAAACATCTTCAAAAACTCCATCTTTTCTAGCCTCAAAGGCAAAAAAAAAAAACGAAATTCATGAACTAAACCCTTGTTCTCCCTCTTGTTCTAGCCGATTTTGGCTTGTTGGTGGAGTTGGAAATATTGTTCTTGAGCCACTCCAAGCTCCATTTGCACCCTTGAAGGTAATATAAATTCCAAACCCTAGAATGTGCATTAGAACTCAAATAATGTTTAAGGTTAGTTTTAGTATTGAATGTGTGTATATGTAGGGGTGATGATATTAGATTGTTGAATACCAAAACCGGTAGAGAAGAATGAAGGAAGGAAGGAGAAAGAAGAAGAAAGAAACTAGAAGAAGAAACAAGGTAAATGAGCTCACCTTGTGTAAGTCTTGTATATGTAATGTAACAGATTTTAAGAAATGGAAATGTGTATTGTAAAATGGTATTTTGTAGTAGAGTAATGTGTAAGAGGATATAAGTATTTTGAAGCTTAAAAGATATGTTAAAAACTTGTTAAAACAGATTGGGAAAGATGTGTTTGAGTGTAGGAATTATTATGAGTGTTTTAGTATTGGTATGTGTATGGGAGCTTGAATATTGATGCCTATTGAAACAGGTGAAAAGAGTGTTGAAATGTGAACTAGAATATGTGGTGAGAGTGTAAAAATATAGGGGAGGTTATGTCAAAATTTATCTAGAATTAGAACACTTAGTGAATTTTAAACTAGGTGAATGATGTAAGTTGCAACAGATTTGAGATAGATAGATAGAGGGAATGGGGAGAGATAGTTAATGTATTTGTAATGTATTAGAGGTGTTAGAAATGACATTAGAAGAGGGAGTTGTATATGGAGAGTGTTAGTGTTAAAATCTGTAGCATAATGTAACTAGAGAAGAACCTAGTGTGAGTGTTGTATGAAACTTGGAAAATTATGTAAGTGAATGAGTATAGAATTGTGTAAGGAGTTAGGAAATGAACTAGGTGTATTAGGAGGTTTAAATAATATTATAACATGTGAGAAGTGTGTAGGAACAATGGGGAAGTAATGGGTGAAAGAGAGGACTGAAAACAGAAATTAAATGCAAATGCTGGGTCGGACCGAACGTGCGACCCGAACTTGCAACCGATCCGGACTTACAGACTTGCAAGGGACTTGCAAGTTCGGTCGAGCCCAGATTTACAAAGACGGGAAAGCTTCTGGAATCGACCGGACTTGCGACCGGACTTGCAAGTTCGGTCGGAGCAGAAAATTTTCCCGTCAGAAAGCTACTGGAATCGACCGGACTTGCGACCGGACTTGCAAGTTCGGTCGGACCAGAAAATTTTCCCCGTCTGTAACCTACTGGAATCGACCGGACTTGCGACCGGACAGCAAGTTCGGTCGAGCCAGAAAATTCACCGATGTAACCTACTGGAATCGACCGGACTTGCGACCGGACGTGCAAGTTCGGTCGAGCCAGAAAAATTCACGGATGGAACCTACTGGAATCGACCGCCGCGACCGGACATGCAAGTTCGGTCGAGCCAGAAAAAATTCACCGAAAACCTTCTGGAATGGACCGAACTTGCGACCGGACTTTGCAAGTTCAGTCGGCCAGAAGGATTTCGGTAATCTGAGCTACTGGAATGGACCGGACTTGCAAGGTCGGTCGCAAGTCCGGTCCGGTCAAAAAAAAAATATTTAAATTAATATATATATATATATATGTACATGTATGAAAGTATGCCAAAGTTAAGTAAGAAAGTAAAGTACTTAAGTAATGAAAAATAAGTAAGTAAAGTGTAAGTGTAAGAAGTATAAGGAATAGTAAGTAAGAGTTAAGTTGATGATAGTATATTAATCATTCATTGTATGTATATAATAGGACTTGATTTGTGACACCGAAGGACTTTGGAACCACGTACAACGGTGAACGGTATGGATTCCTCATGCCCCGTATGCTATCTTGGTTACTCTGATTTGTGTGTTGTGTGCTAATTGATCACCAAATAAGATAAATGCACGAATCGGAGTTAATATGCATACTTGTGAATATGTAGTGTTATATTTTGTGAATATTTTCTTAAATTTTAGTTTGTATAATTCATGAAATGTTTGGATGAATATGAATGTGTGTATGTATGATGTATTGTATTGTGACCGCTTGTGATGTGTTTGGACTTCTAACTTATTCCTAACAAGCTAACCATCCTAACTTAAATGGTAATTAAATTGGAATGAGTAGAAGTCCGATATAGTTTCGGCCACGCGTGAGGATGCGGAGTCACGAGAGGTTGGCTCAAATTCCTGACTCTTAAACTGGTCCGCGGCCCAAATCCCTTAAGTGGGTAGCATCCCGGATTGGTGAGTCAAGTAAATCCCGGAGGTGGACGGCGTAGTCCCCAGGGCCGAGGTCCCGCGACTTAACTTGAGTATAAGTAAGTAAGTAAGAATGATAAGTAAAGTAAATGAAGTAAGTAATTGTAAGTAAGAAAAGTAAGTAAAGAGTAAAAGAGTAAAAGCATTCCGATTAACCCGGATGCATAATTTGGCTAACCTTGTGAAGGTAAGTAAGTTGTGTGCTACTGTATTGTTGCCCTTGAATTATGTAATGAATTGTATGAGCATGTATGTTGTATGAAAAGCATGTATGTATAAAATAAATGACAGCATGTTTAGTGGACGTCAAATAGTCGGCGTGCCCTAGCTAGCACGCGGTATATGCGGAGTTTATACGCAGCGTTTGCTGAGCCCTTGGGGCACCATTTTTACTACACGCAGGTACCCGTGAAGGATGAAGACTAGGAGAGTTGAAGTTTAATTTTCTTGTCTTTCTTTTGGTTTGTAAACAATGAATTATGATGTGTACTGAGTAGTACATGGCTATAGCTTTTGATTAGCCGGTGTACCATGGGGTACACCTTTTTGGATTTTGGATAGCGTGGGGATTGGTAGATGAGTAGTCTTAGAAACTCATTCTTTTGGAACTTAGAAAGATGTAATCGAATATACTTAATACTCGGTGATCCAATGATGTAATTTTGGTATATGGGTTTTGAGTAAGTAATTTAGTAGCTCGGTACGTTATGTCATCAGACCGTGACTGTAAGTACGGTAGCCTAGCTAGCCGTTGGGCGGTTAGCGTGGTTGTACCACCCGCCGTAGTAAGTATGTGATATTTCCACTGCGAACTCGTAGGATCAATAGGACGATTAGATGGTAAGTATAGGATTAGCGGTTGTGTGTTACAAAAAGTATATCAGAGCGTAGTTACGCTCTGATGTCCATAGTACCGAGCATAGGGGATTACCGAGTTAGGATTTCAACCGTCTTAAGACGGATACCTAGAAACCTAACTAGAACTACCGTTGTTAACAACGGATACCCTTAACGTTCTTATGAAACGATACTTTGCTTAAATTCCAAGACCTTTGAGTCATATCTTGCAAAGCCTAATGCAACACTGTTACATTAGATGTCAAGAAGAGGTCCAGGTCGCCCCAAGGAGGGGCATGACGGACCCGGCGCGCAGAGATAGCTGAGATCGTCGCCGCCACGGTAGCGCAGATGCTCCACGAGTAATCCAAGCTTTTCCAACAATCTCACAAAACCAACAACTCCAGCGGGGCCAATCCCTCCCCAGCCACCCAGAGAAGCATACTGGTAAAGCTGTAGCGGAGCTCCGCCCTCCCTGCTTTTAGGGGCGAGAGTGATCCGGCTAAGCTCGAGGCCTACATCTCCGAGATGGAGACGGCTTTCGAAACACTCGAAGCTCCTGCCGGAGTTCGAGTCAGAGTTGCTGCTTACTACTTAAAGGATGCTGCTATGGATTGGTGGAAGCTGGTCAAGCTGAGCACGTCCAGCGACCCCACAGTCGACTGGGATTCCTTGCATCTCTCCTCGTTCAAAATACTACCCCGAGCATGTCAAAACAAAGAAAAGGCTATAGCTAGACGCCTTGAAAATGACAGAGAAGATGACTATCGACGAGTACTACCTACCGCACTTTCACTTCTATTCTTCGTCTCCTCCCCTGATCTAGGATACACCGGCCAGGTGTTGGTCGATCGCTTCTATGGCGGCTCTGAGCCATCGCCTAGACGGTACGGTATGGGCTACACGAGATTTACCTCCCTTCAGGTAAATATCAATTAACCCTTAGTATCAATTCAAACTCCTTGAATTCCTTAAACTCCTTGAATTCTTTGAATCTTTCTTTATTCCTCCTTAAATGAGAACCCCGGCTAATACCTGAGATTTCAGGAGTGTTATCACGCGGCTTCTCGCGTCGAGATCACTTGCCAGTTAAGGGATGAAGAGACCGCGCTGAAGCGCAAAGCCAACAACAAAAACACCAGCACTGAGGAGCAGAACCAGGGGAAGAGCTGGAAAAAAGAAGAAAGGGAATTTCTTCCAGCAATCCCAAAAGAAATCCCAGGTGAGAGCAGTGCCCATGCAGAGCAGGGCAAACCAGCTGAGCTTCTTCAGCTTGGTTATTCTGCACCGGTGGCAGCCAAGCCACTGAGATCACACCCACCAAAGGGTAAATTCCTAATCCAATTGGTATTCGTATAAGTAATGTATCTAGTATATCCACGCACACATGTGCTAACCCTCTAACCTCAGGTTCTAGCTCCGGTGTCGCCAAAACCTTCTCCGATGGCCGCACCTATGTGTGCAGAAAGTGCAACTAGGACCATCCTGGTAAAGACTGTTATGGGAGAGACATCAAATGCTACAACTGTCAGAAGCTGGGACACACAGCTAATAGATGCCCAGAGAATGCGAAGCCAAAGGGAAACTTTCAAAACTACAAGCAGAGAGAGGGCAAGGAGGTGGCATCTGGCGATGCACCGGCCCAGCAGGCACCTCAGGGACAGGGATCCCGGGGCCCTCAGAGGGGCGCACCTCAGAGGCAGCCTGTTCTGCATGTGATTGACCGTGATGGGTCCGGTTCGAAATCCGGCCCAGGTAATCATCTAAACCTTTAATCCTTGAAATAGCATGCCTAGTAGTAGAGTAACTGTATGAGTGAATGCATGAGTAAAAAATGAAGTGTATATTAAGCATGAAATGAAGTAGTTGAAACTAGTACTCACCATAGATGAAATTTGTAACCATAGGAAGCTTTAGTATCTGTTACCCAATACCGGTAAACTTGAATCAAGAAGAGATCGACATCACCAACCACGACTACACCTACAAACAGTGTCAGGTCATCCGACCAGGTATGATCTTATTAAAGGAATACCTGACACCCAAAGCTCAAATCTCAATCATTCGACGATGCAACAATTTAGGAACGGGTCAAGGTGGATTTTACACACCCGAATTCCCGGTGGAGCGAAGATGAAGCTGAAGATGATGTGCTTAGGAAAGGACTGGAATCCTTATACCAAGACATACCAGGAGACGCGAACACAAGACGAGCGACGCCACCGACAATACCACCAGAGTTTTCAGACACTCATCACACAAGCAGTAGAACTTGCACAACAATGTGAACCTGAACCGATTCCCGCACTTGAAGTGGATCTCTGTATCGTCACTTCTATGAAAAGAAGGACGACTTGGGTTACACCAAGACAAGACGAGACAGCGGAATCTCTCGAACAGGGAGTGCCCGTATGTCTTGGTCCATTGGTGATGACGCCGTATTCCTGTATAGCGAGCAGAAGCGTGTGGACCTCGCACAGAAACTGGTATTGAGATCAGGATATGTCCTCATCATGGGTGGAAACTCTAGGATGCTGTATCACGGGATCAACAAGATCAAGTTGAATACGGCAACCGCCGGCAATATCAATGCCACACAGAAACCAGGACGCCTGAACCTTACCTTTAGAAAGTATTAAATTCCTAGTATCATGTAATCTATTAGTAACGTGTATTAGAGACACGGTATGTATGATGGTTGGTTTATCAATAAAGAGCAGTGTTGATTTAATTCCACTTGTGTCCACCATCAATACTTATCCAATTGTGAATCCAATAGTTGTGGACTCGGTACCGAAGGTACCTGAGCATCCTCACCGAAGCACAAGCCGGCAGAAGCGGCACCATCCTAACGGGAACCTTCCCAGTAAATGGCATTGATGCCAATGTGTTATTCGACTCCGGCGCCTCTCACACTTTCGTATCACCATCCTTTGTGAAGAGGTTGAAGCTAGATGCGGATGAGCTACCGAACTTCATGGTTACTCTCCCATCGAAGGAGCGAGTAAAGTGCACCAGTATTATCAATCAGCCACAATCCAAATCAAAGGCGAATCGTTTCCCATTTCCTTCATCGAATTCAATGGATTGGGATTCGACGTAATCATTGGGATGAATTGGTGGAGCGGCACAAGGGTAGAATCCTCTGCGCCGAGCATCGTTTGCTGCTCAAGAGTCCTTCTGGGGTTACAGTATCTTACCGCCAGAGACCGAGAGAGCCTTCGACCACACTCATATCTGCCATGGCTATGTACCGGGAGCTAAAAAGGGCCAAGAGGTGTATCTTTGTTATGTACAAGACCTGGAGCGAGATCCAGAGTTCAGTGATGAAGTACCCATTGTATCCGAGTATCCCGACGTATTCCCTAAGGAGCTACCCGGCATGCCACACCACGAGAGCAGTGGAGTTCGAAATTGATCTATTGCCAGGTACCGGTCCCATTGCCAGGGCACCGTACCGCATGGCACCAGCAGAGATGACCGAATTGAAAGAACAGTTAAGAGACCTTCTAGACAAAGGGTTTATACACCGAGCGTATCACCCTGGGGAGCACCGGTCCTCTTCGTGAAGAAGAAGGACGGTAGTCTCCGACTATGCATTGACTACCGCGAGCTAAATGCGGTCACAGTCAAAAAAAATACCCACTACCCACGTATCGACGACCTATTCGACCAGTTGAAAGGATCCTCAGTCTTCCTCTCAAGATCGACCTCTGTCAGGGTATCATCAGATTGCTATCAAAGAGCAAGACATTGAGAAAGACGGCATTCCGTACCAGATATGGCCACTATGAATTCACAGTGATGCCATTCGGTTTGTCAAACGCACCGGCAAAATTCATGGACCTCATGAATCGACTATTCAGTGAGCAGTTGGACACTTCAGTGGTTGTCTTCATCGACGACATCCTTGTATATTCCAAATCACCAGAGGAACATGAAACCCATTTGAGGAAAGTGCTAGAGACACTGCGCGAGAACCAGCTGTATGCGAAGTTCTCCAAATGCGAGTTTTGGCTTGATCAGGTATCATTCCTTGGACATGTCATCTCGAGCGCAGGTATCTCGTTGACCCTTCTAAGATAGAAGCTGTACGATCATGGCCTAGACCCAAGACTGTTACCGACATTAGGAGCTTTCTTGGTCTAGCCGGTTACTACCGGAGATTTGTAAGGGACTTCTCGAAAGTCGCTAAGCCCATGACTACATTGATGAAGAAAGATGCACCGTTTGTATGGACAGACGAGTGCGAGTTATCATTTCAGAAACTGAAAGACTCATTGACCTCAGCGCCCGTCCTTACTCTTCCAGAGGGCACAGAGGGATTTGAGGTGTACTGTGATGCATCAGGCAAAGGAATGGGATGCGTACTCATGCAGCATGGCAAGGTTGTTGCTTATGCCTCCCGCCAGCTGAAAAAGCATGAGGAGAATTACCCGACTCACGACTTAGAGTTAGGAGCCATTGTCTTTCCTTGAAGATATGGCGACACTATCTCTATGGGGTAAGCATCACCATCTACTCCGACCATAAGAGCTTACAGTATGTATTCACTCAGAAAGAACTCAACTTGAGACAGAGAAGATGGATGGAATTTCTCTCAGACTATGACATCAACTACAGTATAAGGAAGGGAAGGCAAACATCGTAGCCGACGCCCTGAGCCGTCGAGCACACTCTCTCCATTCGCTACTCGCTTCTTCTAGCTTGGTTGACGAGGTGCGAGACGCTCAGTTGAGCGACCCTTACCTAACCGAAATCAGACACAAGATCGAGAATGGTACATTTGAGAAAAAGTATGATTTTAAGCTACATGAAGATGGTTTGATTCGGTTGAATGGCAGGCTATGCGTCCCCCGAAGCAATGCTGAGCTAAGGGATCGCATCCTGCGAGAGTCACACTGTTCCACATTGTCAGTCCATCCGGGAGCCTCCAAGATGTACAAAGACATGAAGAGGTACTTCTGGTGGTCTGGAATGAAATCAGATGTGACAGAATTTGTATTGAGATGCTTAACATGCCAGAAGGTAAAATTTGAACACCGTAGACCGGGCGGAATGGTACAATCGATGCCAGTTCCGGAGTGGAAATTTCATGATATCTCCATGGATTTTGTTGTAGGACTCCCACCTGCTAGGGGAGGACTCAACATGATCTGGGTTGTAGTAGATCGCCTTACCAAGGTTGCCAGATTCATACCGATGAAGGACACCTGGAAGGTAGTAAAGCTAGCTGAGCTTTTCGATAAGGAGATTATCAGACACCACGGAGTCCCAAGACTATAGTATCTGACCGCGACACCAGATTTCTTCGAGATACTGGAGAGCTACAAGGGAAGCGTTGGGTACAGAATTGAAGTTGAGTACCGCCTTCCATCCTCAGACCGACGGTCAGACAGAAAGGACCATCCAGACACTGGAGGACATGCTTCGGGCATGTGCCTTGGACTTTCAGGGGAGTTGGTTAGATAAGCTTCACATTATCGAGTTCTCGTATAATAATAGTTATCACGCCTCGATTAAGATGTCGCCTTTCCAAGCTCTATACGGTAGACCTTGCCGTACACCCTTGTGTTGGGATGAGTCAAGTGAAGCGGTCATAATAGGACCGGAGTATCTTGAGCAAGTGCAAGCTGAAGTGCAGCAGATTAGAGCTAACATGAAGGCAGCCCAAGATAGACAGAAATCCTATGCGGATGTGAGACGACGCGACCTTGAGTTCGCCGTGGGCGACCAAGTGTTCTTGCGAGTTTCACCTATGAAGGGTGTCTTCCGTTTTGGTCAGAAGGGCAAGCTAAGCCCAAAGTTTGTAGGGCCGTACACTATCACCGAAAGAGTTGGATCCGTAGCCTACAGGTTAGCACTACCTGAGGACTTGGGGCGTGTCCATGATGTATTTCATGTGTCACAACTCAAGAAGTATATTGCTGATCCTTCTCATGTGTTGGAGCCCGAGCACTTATCCATTGAGCCAAACATGAGATATGTCGAAACCCCAGTGAGAATCCTTGATAGGAAGACCAGAGACACTCGCCATAAGTCTATACGAATGGTGAAGGTCCTATGGTCAAACCATAATGTCGAAGAAGAAGCGACATGGGAGCTGGAAGATGCCATGAAGGCTAAGTACCCACAGCTATTCATAGACTAGAGAGTCTAGTATTTAGGAATACGGGTACGGGTCGTACCCCTTTTAAGGGGGGTAGAGCCCTTTTGCTTTTGCATTGCTTCGGGGTAAGCATTGCTTAGTGTGTAGGTATGTAAAAACTTTGTATGACACATGTAGCGTAAGTGAATTTGATATGTGTATGTATGTAATGTGTAGTGTATGAATGTACTTGTATGGATGATGTATGTGTAATGTGTATTGTGAATGGTAATGATGTATGACGTAATGTGGAATGGTATGTATGAAGAATGTTGGATTGTGTATGATGCGTGAAGTGTGTATGTTTGCAATGTGGAATGAAGTGAACACCTCATAGGTGGTAGTAAGACACATTAGTGCAATTGGTTTGCCTAATGAGTAGAATTACCTAAACCATTAACCTTGAGCAACTTTGAGGGCAAGTTTCTTAAGGGGGTAGATTGAAATACCCCGTAATTAAAAATAGGGATTAATTAGGCTAATGAATAATTTAGAGGCTTAATTAAGTATAAATAATCATAAGGGAACAAATCCCGAAGAAAACGGATCCTTAAAATGGATTAAAACCACTAACGAACCTTAAAGCGCGTTTTTCGAGGTAACCGGGAAAAACGTGTCTTTAAGCGGGTCAAATAGACTCGTAACAATTTTGGTCAACTAAATAATCATTAATAAATATTAGTGAAGCTTTAGAACCAATAAAATCAAAAAACGAGGAATTAGTAAAAACTGTCAAAAACGGGAAGTTGTGGGGTAGAAACATAAATAACCAAGAGTTATGTGTCCACTTTGAAAATAAAAAGTAAAAAGTGTTAGTGTGTGTGTGTGTGTCCGATTGGACCCTCCCCTCACACTCCCCTCTATTTACAAAAGCAAAAATAATTAAGTAAACACTCACCCACCTTTATTCTCTCTCCTCCATTTCACCCTCTCTCACATGAACACACCCCTCTTCCTCTCTCTTTTCTTTCTTCTCAACCCAGCCGATTTCCATGGAGTTTTGAAGACCCCTCACAAAACTACCACTTCTCTCCTCTTGTTACTCTAGCAAACCTCTTCCAAAAATTGTAAAAACTATACCATTGTGTTCCTCTCATCAAGAGCAACAATTCTCTCTTTTCAAAATCCAGAAAAGAGCATTTTCGTTTTCATGGGTATACCCCATTTGGAGCTTCAACACCACCATTAGAAGGCCCTCCTTCTCCTTGTTCTATTAAGGTAAAAACATCTTCAAAAACTCCATCTTTTTCTAGCCTCAAAGGCAAAACGAAATTCATGAACTAAACCCTTGTTCTCCCTCTTGTTCTAGCCGATTTTGGCTTGTTGGTGGAGTTGGAAATATTGTTCTTGAGCCACTCCAAGCTCCATTTGCACCCTTGAAAGGTAATATAAATTCCAAACCCTAGAATGTGCATTAGAACTCAAATAATGTTTAAGGTTAGTTTTAGTATTGAATGTGTGTATATGTAGGGGTGATGATATTAGATTGTTGAATACCAAAACCGGTAGAGAAGAATGAAGGAAGGAAGGAGAAAGAAGAAGAAAGAAACTAGAAGAAGAAAACAAGGTAAATGAGCTCACCCTTGTGTAAGTCTTGTATATGTAATGTAACAGATTTTAAGAAATGGAAATGTGTATTGTAAAATGGTATTTTGTAGTAGAGTAATGTATAAGAGGATATAAGTATTTTGAAGCTTTAAAAGATATGTTAAAACTTGTTAAAACAGATTGGGAAAGATGTGTTTGAGTGTAGGAATTATTATGAGTGTTTTAGTATTGGTATTGTGTATGGGAGCTTGAATATTGATGCCTATTGAAACAGGTGAAAAGAGTGTTGAAATGTGAACTAGAATATGTGGTGAGAGTGTAAAAATATAGGGGAGGTTATGTCAAAATTTATCTAGAATTAGAACACTTAGTGAATTTTAAACTAGGTGAATGATGTAAGTTGCAACAGATTTTGAGATAGATAGATAGAGGGAAGATGGGGAGAGATAGTTAATGTAGTTGTAATGTATTAGAGGTGTTAGAAATGACATTAGAAGAGGGAGTTGTATATGGAGAGTGTTAGTGTTAAAATCTGTAGCATAATGCAACTAGAGAAGAACCTAGTGTGAGTGTTGTATGAAACTTGGAAAATTATGTGAGTGAATGAGTATAGAATTGTGTAAGGAGTTAGGAAATGAACTAGGGTGTATTAGGAGGTTTAAATAATATTATAACATGTGAGAAGAAGTGTAGGAACAATGGGGAAGTAATGGGTGAAAGAGAGGACTGAAAACAGAAATTAAAATGCAAATACTGGGTCGGACCGAACTTGCGACCGGACTTGCAAGTTCGGTCGAGCCCAGATTTACAAAGACGGGAAAGCTTCTGGAATCGACCGGACTTGCGACCGGACTTGCAAGTTCGGCCGGAGCAGAAAATTTCCGTCAGAAAGCTACTGGAATCGACCGGACTTGCGACCGGACTTGCAAGTTCGGTCGGACCAGAAAATTTTCCCCGTCTGTAACCTACTGGAATCGACCGGACTTGCGACCGGACATGCAAGTTCGGTCGAGCCAGAAAAATTCACCGATGTAACCTACTGGAATCGACCGGACTTGCGACCGGACGTGCAAGTTCGGTCGAGCCAGAAAAATTCGCGGATGGAACCTACTGGAATCGACCGGACTTGCGACCGGACATGCAAGTTCGGTCGAGCCAGAAAAAAATTCACCGAGGAAACCTTCTGGAATGGACCGAACTTGCGACCGGACTTGCAAGTTCGGCCGGCCAGAAGGATTTCGGTAATCTGAGCTACTGGAATGGACCGGACTTGCAAGGTCGGTCGCAAGTCCGGTCCGGTCAAAAAAAATATATTTAAATTAAATAATATATATATATGTGTACATGTATGAAAGTATGCCAAAGTTAAGTAAGAAAGTAAAACTTAAGTAATGAAAAATAAGTAAGTAAAGTGTAAGTGTAAGAAGTATAAGGACATAGTAAGTAAGAGTTAAGTTGATGATAGGTATATTAATCATTCAATTGTATGTATATAATAGGACTTGATTTGTGACACCGAAGGACATTTGGAAACACGTACAACGGTGAACGGTATGGATTCCTCATGCCCCGTATGCTATCTTGGTTACTCTGATTTGTGTGTTGTGTGCTAATTGATCACCAAATAAGATAAATGCACGAATCAGAGTTAATATGCATACTTGTGAATATGTAATGTTATATGTTGTGAATATTTTCTTAAATTTTAGTTTGTATAATTCATGAAATGTTTGGATGAATATGAATGTGTGTATGTATGATGTATTGTATTGTGACCGATTGTGATGTGTTTGGACTTCTAACTTATTCCTAACAAGCTAACCATCCTAACTTAAAATGGTAATTAAATTGGAATGAGTAGAAGTCCGATATAGTTTCGGCCACGCGTGAGGATGCGGAGTCACGAGAGGTTGGCTCCAATTCCTGACTCTTAAACTGGTCGCGGCCCAAATCCCTTAAGTGGGTAGCATCCCGGATTGGTGAGTCAAGTAAATCCCGGAGGTGGGACGGCGTAGTCCCCAGGGCCGGAGGTCCCGACGACTTAACTTGAGTATAAGTAAGTAAGTAAGAATGAGTAAGTAAAGTAAATGAAAGTAAGTAATTGTAAGTAAGAAAAAGTAAGTAAAGAGTAAAAGAGTAAAAGCATTCCGATTAACCCGGATGCATAATTTGGCTAACCTTGTGAAGGTAAGTAAGTTGTGTGCTACTGTATTGTTGCCTTGAATTATGTAATGAATTGTATGAGCATGTATGTTGTATGAAAAGCATGTATGTATGAAATAAATGAACAGCATGTTTAGTGGACGTCAAATAGTCGGCGTGCCCTAGCTAGCACGCGGTATATGCGGAGTTTATACGCAGCGTTTGCTGAGCCCCTTGGGGCACCATTTTTACTACACGCAGGTACCCGTGAAGGATGAAGACTAGGAGAGTTGAAGTTTAATTTTCCTGTCTTTCTTTTGGTTTGTAAACAATGAATTTATGATGGTGTACTGAGTAGTACATGGCTATAGCTTTTGATTAGCCGGTGTACCATGGGGTACACCTTTTTGGATTTTGGATAGCGTGGGGATTGGTATAGATGAGTAGTCTTAGAAACTCATTCTTTTGGAACTTAGAAATGATGTAATCGAATATACTTTAATACTCGGTGATCCAATGATGTAAGTATTTGGTATATGAGGTTTTGAGTAAGTAATTTAGTAGCTCGGTACGTTATGTTCATCAGACCGTGACTGTAAGTAAGGTAAGCCTAGCTAGCCGTATGGGCGGTTAGCGGCGTTGTACCACCCGCCGTAGTAAGTATGTGATATTTCCGCTGCAAACTCGTAGGATCAATAGGACGATTAGACGGTAAGTATAGGATTAGCGGTTGGGGTGTTACACTAGCACTGGATCCCGAGTTTACAGACTCCGGATTGGACTAATGACCTTAGTCTGCTGTGTTAGAAAATTTGGTAATGCGATGCGATGGTATAATTAATTAATTAATGGAATGGAAGTAAAGCCAAGAGGATGTGGCTCTTGGTGCGCGTTGTGATCACAAAAACGATACCAGGATGTCCGCGTACGGGTCCGTAAGTATCAAGAAAATTTCCCGTGAGCTAGAATGGCTCGTTGGTCGGAGACTCTACCGTTGGAGTGGCTACTGCCATGGGTGACCCGCCATAATATATGGGTAACTAGAGACATGTCGTTTTAACGAGACATTGTCACTAGGTATAACTGAACAACTAAAACAATTGAGACTTATACAGTGGCGAACAATACCATGGACGAGTCTAAATACTTGTTTATTATTCTCGTTGTTTCACTTTGTTGTTCATTGGTTATACTTGTGGTTATTTTATTGTGTGTTGATGGTTGGATGGAGCCTACAAGGCCAAGGTAAATTAAATATGAACACTGTACGCTACGGCGAATGTACATTGTACATTATATTGTTATTGTTCGATACGTTCGATATATAATTGTGGATTGTGTTATTAAATGATTGTGGATTGGATGGATGGTTGAATATCTATGAATATTTGGATGGATGAATATGTATATTATACATGTTTATTTTAGTATTGTTCATAACTGTTAAATGGAAAAGCATGAAACCAATCTAATAACAAGATGGTTAAAAAGACAAGTGACCATTAGGGTCCAGGCCCGGCATACTCAGCGTCTATCGCTGATACTACACCATTTCAGGTTGTTGATCATTGTCGGAGCTGAAGAGCAGGAACAGGGTAATTGGAGATGTTGTATAGTAATGAAGATGGTGTATGGTCTTATGGTAAGGTTATGTATTTTTCAGGATTGGGTAGACGCTCACTGGTTGAAATTTATGAATAATGGATTTAGTATGATGTATAGGAATTTCTCGTTATCACTGTGGTTAGCAGTTTATTTGTATTAGAAGTTGGATGTAGTTTGGCTGCGTTGCTCGCATGGGCGAGTAACGGCCGGTGACACCCGAGTGAGTTTTGTAATTGTTATTTATTTTTCCGCTGCGAGACGTTTTATTTATTGCTACGTGAGAGATTATATCGTGATTATGGAGAGGGGTGTTACAGATAATATGTATATGTTGTTATCCTAGTGCTACAACGTTTACTTACGTTCCTTATATTTCATATAAGATAGCACCATAGCCGCTAGTTCGTTTTATATGTATAGGTTCATATATACGAACCAATACTGTTAACTCAACAACAGTAGATAATAAGCAGCTATAAATATACAATTCATGCATATTAATTAACACATTCAGACAAACAATCTTATCACAGATCACACAGAAGTCTGAACTGAGGAAGCCCTCAGAGACAATCAGAGACACATAACAACATACAAGTTATATCAACCAAATCCGAGCCCAAGGAGCAACCTTAGGACAACTCGGATCAAACCCCTTTACATACCGTTCACCCTGATTGTATTACGGTGGAGTATGAATCAGCAAGATCCTATGCTCCGTGTAGTCCGCTAGCTTGTCAAGCGTCCTTGTCAGAAGTATAATCTAAACGGTATTAAAACTATAAGTCAGTCTCCATGACTAACTACATCCGGTATTTCCGAATAATAAGTAACCCCGACAGTTCACCCCTGTTTTCTACAGTTGTTTGTTACGGGTTTCTCTAAAACAGTCGGTTTTGTTACTAAAAACTCATACGTCATATTTTTCAACTGTTAAGTTTAATTCGTTGTATTTCTTTTAATCTTATCCACATCTAGTTTAGGTACGTAACCTATAGTTGCATGTATGCATGCATTCTTATATTATATTGCTGAAATACCTCAAACCTAGTTATGTTGTTTAAACACCTAAATAGGGTGTAATAAGACTAAAAAGAGTCTTAGAAACCTTAGTAAACAAATTTAAACTAAAGGAAACACAAAATGTGCTTTAAAGTCAATAAGAGCCAAAATGTGCTCTAAGCTTGGGATAAACTTGGTTAAGACCTAATGAACTTACCAAGACCTCATTTATACACTAATGAACATATTAAACCAATTACCAAAGAAAACCAAGCTTGAAAACAAGTTAAACACAAAATGTGCTTTAAGAAGTCTTAAAGCACATTTTTGAAAAATTGTCTTGTAAATGAGTTTTGAATGGCTAAATGTCCATCATTACTCTTAAATATATATGTGTACTATATAGTATCACATTTGGGTGGCTATATTAATGGGAAATCAAAAATTTCACTTCTAGTGCCTTGTTTAGGTGAATAGTGATTTTTATAAGCTAGTTTATAACATATGTTGTATTAAGTAATTAAATTGACAAACAAAGACTAAAATACCCTCATACTAATAAAGGGGGCCGGTTTTTAAGTGTGGTGACTCACCACTCTCTAGTTGATATATAAGTAAGTAAAGAAAACTAATTAAACTTACTTTTTACTTTATAAGCATAAATATCTCTTAAAAGCAAATCTATCTTCATCTCTTTTTTCCTTCATTCCCACGGTTCCAAACACCATCTTCTACCTCTTCTTTGTTCTCTCTCGGTAATACTACTACCACCATAGAAACTCCATCTTTGACCACTTGCTAAATCAAGCTCACTTGTCCAAATCAAATTCTAAGACCACCAATCTCTTCCTCTCATCAAGCTCTTCATTCCTATCTCTCAAAACTCCAAGAGCCCCATTTCGGTGCCAAGGTGTTCCACCATTGAAGGAGCTTGAGCTTGTATTTTGACATATTATTACTCTCCTTTGCTTCTAGGTAAGGAATCTCAAAGAAAAATCATGTTTCCTCCATGTTCTTACCTTGACCGAAAATACACATTGATATAGCTCTTTGTGTGACTTTGTTCTAGCTTCATTTCAACTCTTCATGGACTAGGTGGAGTCCTCTCTTGTTATATATTCAAACTCTCTTCAAAGATCAAGGTAAAACAACTACATTAATGTTTTTGAAACAATGTAAAATTAGGGTTTACAATGAGATGAAGCTTATAGCTTGAATACTCATTATAATGTTTGTATATTGTTTAGAACTTGACAAGGAATCAAATACCATACGGTCTTGTAGGAAACAAGAAGGAAGTGTTTTGGAAAAGAGGTAAATCTATTAACCTAATGTTGTTTATGCCTTAGGAGAAATGAGCTTATAAATGCTTATTAAAACTACCTAAAGAGCAAATGGTGAATGACCTAGTAAATGTTCTCAAGGAAACTAGTAAAATAACATATGTCTTGTTGTATGTAATCGCAGGTTAAAGGCATATATATTGTGGAAATTCAGTGTTTATGATTTAAGCACTTTAAGGGCCTAAGAGCCATGCATTTTAAGGGCCTAAGTGCCATGCAATTAATTATGCGCTATATTGTGATGTAGTGTGAATTTGGTGAAGTTGTGTAAGAAAGTGTTCTTGGTGTCTTAGTGTTCTAGGATGTTTAATGATGAAAACAATGTGCTAAGGTGTAACAAAATACTAGGAGAACTATGTCGAAATTTAGGAAATGCATAAGGAGTTCAAGATGTTGTAAAGGAATTTTGATGAACTAGGAAGTGTTCTAGAGTGTAATAAGGACTTAGGCATGATCTTGAGGTTTTAGTATGTACCAAAGTCATTTTGGACTTAGATGAAGGCTTAGGCAAACTTTGGTAAAATAAGGAGGAAGTGTAAGCTTAGAAAAAGGGATTTCAAGGATGACATAAGGAGTTTTAGTTTGTAAGAAATGATGTTAAAGTAATGATGTTGTGTGGAAGAAATATCTAGGAATAATGATTGGAATAGGCAAGGAATATCACTTAGAAACTTAAGGAGAAGATACTATAAGTGTTGGAGGCTTTGGGGAAATTTGGTTAAGTGTTTAAAGGCTTAGAAATTGGAGAATAATGCCTTGTCCGAACTTCCGTCCGGATGTGGAAGTTCGGACAGGCCCTGTTGAGTAAAGGATTTTCACTCGCGAGCAGTGTCCGAACTTGGGAAGTCCGGACACATGTTCGGACGTACCCACCCATCCTTAGGATTACCCTCGAACTGTGTCCGAACTTGGGAAGTCCGGACACATGTTCGGACGCAAGGATTTGTCTAGATTTTCTCGGCTTCACGTCCGAACTTCCGAAGTCCGGACATAAGTTCGGACGTGTGTCTGTTTTCTGTCTAAAGTCACGGCTTGGTCCGAACTTGGAAGCTCGGACACAAGTTCGGACAGGCACTGTATGGACCAAAAATATTGTTTAAGATGGGAATTGTTATCTAAAAATGGTAGTTGGTTAGTAATGATATTATAAGGTTATGTAAGACATGTTAGGTGGGTTTAAAGGCTATTAAAAGGATGAAAAGTGTAACAAGTGTAAAATAAAAATAAACTAGTAATGTTGAGTAGATAATGTTAATAATGGACTAGTGCGTTAATTAACCGACGTTACTAATGTGTTTAGGAATCTCTCAAGGTGGAAACCAATAAGGCAAGGACCAAGGTATGGTTTTCTTGCAGTCTGTTGCCTACCGGTTTACACCGGCTTGTGTGTTGTTTGTTTTTCTGTGTGTTTATGACTTTGTAAGATTAAGCATGTAAAGAGTTTACCGTGTTAAATATCATTATGTTGTGAGTATGACTCTCTCCTTGTGTGTGTCTAACAAGACTTGACCTATTATTGTGAAATGTTGGTTGTGTTCAATGATGAACTACTAACAAGGGCTAAGGGGGAAGTGAGGAGTCCGGTCTGTTCCGGCCACGCGTGTGAGTATGGGAGTCGATGTCAAACCGGTTCGATTCTCTTGTATGTTATGGTTAAGTTTCCAATTTGGTTTCTAACCTTCCCTTTAGCTTAACCAAGGCTATTTTACTGACTCACGCGGGCCACAGGGGCTACTATGTGTTATTTCGGTGTGCTTGGATCACTATATCCGAGGCACCTTGTGTTAAGTTAACCGTTCAATCTAACCGGACGGTAACGAGTTATGTAACGAGCTAAGTATGAGCATGGCAACATTCTCTAGGCTCTCAATGGGGACTAACTGTGTTGGTTCTCTTCCTAAAAGGAATTGTATGTGTGTGATGTGTGTTATGATGTGTGCAATACCCATGTTATGATATATGTATGAGTTGTGTGTTTTAAAATAAATACCATGTCATCATGACAAATAGTTGCGCGCATTCCGGTAGTCGATGGGCTGCGCGTTAACCATGCCAGCCAAGGGTTGCTGACCCCCTCGGGGGATCCATATTTCTTTTACTGCAGGAGGATCGAAGAAGCGGAGTGGCTCTAGATCCTAGGGTGTAGTTTACTTTTGGAGTACTTTTGGATGTTTGCCCGGGATGCCTGTGCTCCCGTGGCGTATTATATACTTGATTATGACGGTTTACAGTGACGGTATACATTGAAGGATTTATGTAAACACTCGGTATTTTGTTGATGTATATTTATGGTTGTTAGTTCTATGCTCGGGAGTCTGATCATCAGACCGGTACACTTGTATTTATTCAGCCTTGTTAACCATGTGGGTGGTTGACGGCGTTGTAGCACCAATCGTTTAGTTACTGTTTAGTTGTTTATATTCCGCTGCGATTCCAAGTAATGTGATGTGCGTAGTAGGGGTGTTACAAAAAGTGGTATCAGAGCGAAGTATCGCTCTGATGACTAGAATACCGAGCTTAGGGATATACCGAGTTAGGAAACCTAACTACAGATACCTAAGTGAACAGATTTAGAAAGGTTGACCACTAACTAAGTGTGGAGATACCTTACTATCGGGAAGCGTTACAATCGTTGGACCGATAAGTGTGCAAGCATAATGCTAATGAGATGTTCATATAAATTCAGATGGCAGGTAGACCACGAGGTAGAGGCCGCGGGCGCGGTACTGGAGGTATGGGTGACCAGGGCGATGGTACTACGGCACAGACCATGGCTGAGGCAGTTGCAGCCGTCGTAGCCCAGCTGGTACCCGATTTGGTTGCTGCTATACAGCAAGGGCAACAGCCCGGAGTTCAGCCACCACCACCACCGCCACGAGAGACCAATTGGGTCAAGGCGTTGGCTGATCTGAGGCCGCCCTTATTCAGTGGGGAGACCGATCCCCGTAAGCTCGAGGCGTACATCTCCGAAATGGAGACCGCCTTCGAAACCCTAGCACCACCTGAGCAGGTCAAGGTACGACTTGCTGCTTACTACTTGAAGGGCTCGGCACAAAACTGGTGGAAGCTTGTGCGAGAGGGCAGAGTTGCTGACCCGACTTTTCAGTGGAGGGAGTACACGGCTCTGCTGCGAGCCAAATACTACCCTATACATGTGCAAGAGGCCAAGCGCCTGGAGTTGGACAATCTGAGGCAAGGGGATAAGATGACGGTAGATGAGTACTACTCAGCCTTCATCGGACTTATCCACCTGCTACCGGATCTGGGTTACTCAGACCGGATTCTTGTGAACCGTTTCTACAACGGACTGAACTATCACCTACGCTACGGCATGAGGCCTACTGGATATACCACTTTACAGGTAAAGGAACTACAGTGTAATGTGAATAAGTGTGTACGATGTGTTAATGTGTTGTGAGTTTAATTGGCGGGGCATAACTGACACCCTAAATATAGGAGTGCTATCATGCCGCTGCTATTGTGGAGATCACCGTCCGTCTGAGGGACGAGGAGAGTGCGCTCAAGCGCAAGGCTCAGAACGAGGGCCAAGGCACGCAAGGGCAGTGGGGACGGAAGAAGAAGAAATCATACCCCCAGTCCCAGAAAGGACAGCAACAGGGTGGCAAGGGCCAGACCCAGACCACCACTGCTAAGGAGCCTCTGCAGCTCACCTATGCGTATGCGGCCAAGCCCCTACGTTCTTACCCACCTAAGGGTAATCGTCTAATCTTGTGTGATAAGTTAGAGTATATGTTGATAAGTGGTGGAAAAAGTATTGATTGTGTATTGTGATAGCAGCTAGCACGGGCTCTGGACCGGAGCGCCACTATTACTGCAAGTGGTGCAACGGCGACCACCCCGGCAAGGACTGCAAGGGTAACGATGTTCAGTGCCGATACTGTAAGAAGATGGGTCACCGCGATCATGAATGCTGGCAGAACCCAAACAGTAGGAACTACAGGCCCAAGGGGCAATGGAAGGGTAAGGCCACTACGACCACCGATGGCCAGAAGACGGCAAACCAGCCACCCCCAGATCAGAGGTACACGGAGTCCCAGAAGGGGAAGGGGTCGGGGTCCAACAAGGCCACCCTGAATGTGGTGGACCGGTCTGAGGCGCCAGGGCCCTCTTCTAGACCAGGTACCGCCTAAACTGTTAAATGTAAAGAGTGTCTGCATACCGCATCTCATGCATGTGTGAGAGTGAGTTTAAATGAACAACCATGTGAGTAAATAAATAAAGTATAGTGTGAGATTTACCTAATTAGTATACTCTAAACTTAAAGGAACTTTCAATATATGTTATCCAATCCCACCCACACCAAACCCTGAAGAAACCACCATCAACATCACCGACTTTCCATTGGAGCAATGTCAGGTCATCCAGCCAGGTATGATACTTTTAAATGGATACCTGACACCGGAAGCACAATCCATATCATCAGACGATGCGACGAACTTGGAGCAAAACCAGGAGGGTTCACACCCGAATACCCGAACGGAGCAAGGATGCAATTGAAGATGATGTGCATGGGTAAGGACTGGAACCCTTACACCAAGTCATATCAAGAAGTGCGAGCTGAAGATGGAGCAACAATACCAAGTATACCAGAGGAGTTCCATGCGGTCGTTAACCACGCCGTGGGAATTGCTCAACGAGTTGAAACGGATTCAATTCCAAATGTGAAAGCAGATCTATGCATTGTGAACTTCTACCAGAAAGGTGGACGGTTAGGTATACACCAAGACAAGGACGAGTCACCCGAGTCTCTAAGTAAGGGAGTACCCGTGGTGTCTTGGTCCATTGGTGATACCGCAGTGTTGTGTATGGCGAGCAGAAGCGTGCTGACCTCGCAAAGAAGTTACTGTTGAAATCGGGAGATGTATTAATCATGGGTGGGCAATCAAGGATGCTATACCATGGCATCAGAAAGATCAAACTGAATACCGCACCGTCGGCAGTGATCAATGCCACACACATGAAACCCGGACGTTTGAATTTGACCTTCAGACAGTTTTAAACCTTGTATAATTATGTGATAAACCAGTGTGTATTAAGGATGTTGTAAGTGTGAATCATGGCGACAGTATAAGCCAATGAATGTTGTAAAAAGAGTGTGTTAATGAATAAAGTGGAGTTGTTTGAAGCATATAAACCGTGTTATTACCCAATACTTATTAGTTTGCCAATGAATTAGGCTGTGCACTCGGAACGGGAGGTATACTGAGTGTCTGCAATAAGGCAGAAGCCGGCAAGAGCGGCACAATCCTCACCGGTACCTTTCCAGTGAATGGCGTGGATGCATCGATCTTGTTCGACTCTGGAGCCTCACACACATTCATTTCGCTATCATTTGCGAAGAGGCTGGGGTTAGACGGTGAAGAGATGCCAGACTTCGTGGTCACTCTCCCGTCGAAAGAGCGGATCAGATGTACCCGCTACTACCGAGATGCTATTGTTCGAATCAGGGGTGAAGAGTTTCCGATCGACTTGATAGAGTTCGACGGACTAGGCTTTGATGTGATTGTCGGGATGAACTGGTTGGAGCGGTACAAGGGCAGAATCCTGTGTGCTGAGCATCGACTGCTTCTTCGGAGTCCATCTGGGGTTACCATATCTTACCGCCAGAGGCCCAGGGAGCCTTCGACTCAGATCATCACCGCCATGGCTATGTATCACGAGTTACGACGAGGGAGTGATGTATACTCTGCTATGTCCAGGACATAGAGAGAGACCCTGAGTTTAGCCCAGATGTGCCGGTAGTGTCGGAGTTTCCTGATGTATTTCCTAAGGAACTGCCGGGCATGCCGCCAGCACGAGAGGTTGAGTTTGAGATTGATCTAGTTCCGGGCACCGGACCCATTGCGAAAGCACCTTACCGTATGGCTCCAGCAGAGATGACAGAGCTCAAGGAGCAGCTGAGAGACCTACTCGACAAGGGCTTTATCCGCCCTAGTGTTTCACCATGGGGAGCGCCGGTCCTCTTCGTGAAGAAGAAGGACGGTAGCCTCCGCCTGTGTATTGATTATCGGGAGCTGAATGCTGTTACGGTGAAGAACCGTTACCCCTTACCACGCATCGACGATCTATTTGATCAGCTGAGCGGAGCATCAGTATTCTCCAAGATAGACCTACGTTCCGGATACCACCAGATTGCCATCCGTGACAGTGATATCGAAAAGACAGCTTTCAGAACTAGGTATGGGCATTATGAGTTCATAGTTATGCCGTTTGGCTTGTCAAATGCACCAGCAAAGTTCATGGACTTAATGAACCGTTTGTTCCAAGATCAGTTGGACAAATCAGTGGTAGTCTTCATCGATGACATACTTGTTTCGAAATCGAGAGGTGAGCATGAAAGCCACCTGAGAGATGTATTGCAAACATTGAGAAAGAATCAACTGTATGCTAAATTTTCTAAGTGTGAATTTTGGTTGAACCAAGTATCCTTCCTTGGACATGTGATTTCTGAGGCCGGGATCGCCGTTGATCCGGCAAAGATAGATGCAGTGCGCACCTGGCCTAGGCCAAAGACAGTTACCGACATCAGGAGCTTCCTCGGTCTGGCAGGTTATTATAGGAGATTTGTGAAGAACTTCTCCAGTGTCTCGAAGCCGATGACTTCCTTGATGAAAAAGGATGCACCATTCGAGTGGACAGTCGACTGTGAGAGTTCTTTTCAGAGTCTCAAGGATGATCTGACATCTGCATCGGTTCTGACATTACCAGACGGTCCAGATGGTTTTGAGGTCTATTGCGACGCATCAGGCAGGGGTATGGGTTGTGTGTTGATGCAACACGGGAAGGTCGTAGCTTACGCCTCTCGACAGCTGAAGAAGCATGAGGAGAACTACCCTACCCACGACTTAGAATTGGGGGCCATTGTCTTCGCACTGAAGATATGGCGACATCACTTGTATGGGGTAAGTGTGACGATTTATTCTGACCACAAGAGTTTAAAGTACTTGTTCACTCAGAAGGAGTTAAACATGAGGCAAAGAAGGTGGGTTGAATTTCTGAATGATTATGACATCAATTTACAGTACAAGGAGGGTAAGGCAAATGTGGTAGCTGACGCATTGAGTCGCCGAGCACACTCTCTCCATTCGCTAGTCTCTCATACTGGCTTGGTTGAAGAGGTGCGGAGTGCTCAGATGACGGATCAGTACATGATGGAGATTAGGCAGAAGCTTATTGATGGCACATTCGAGGGTCAGAAGTACGACTTCAGACTCCACGATGATGACCTGATTAGGCTTAATGGCCGGTTGTGTATACCCAGGAGTAGCGCTGAGTTGAAGGAGCGCATATTGAGGGAATCCCATTGTTCTACTACTTCGATTCACCCCGGAGCTTCAAAGATGTATAAGGGTATGAAAAGATATTTTTGGTGGGCTGGAATGAAAAAGGATGTGAATGACTATGTGTTGAGGTGTCTCACTTGTCAGAAGGTCAAGTTTGAGCACCGACGGCCTGGTGGTATGGTGCAGCCAATGCCAGTGCCGGAATGGAAGTTCCATGACATATCTATGGACTTCGTAGTAGGGCTTCCGCCTACAAGGGGAGGTCTGAACATGATTTGGGTTGTAGTTGACCGACTGACCAAGGTGGCCCGATTCATTCCGATGAAGGACACCTGGAAAGTGGCAAGATTGGCAGAACTATTCGATAAAGAAATTGTAAGACATCATGGTGTACCAAAGACAATTGTATCTGACAGAGATACCAGATTCCTATCCAGATATTGGAAGTCTACACGAGAGGCATTGGGTACTGAACTGAAATTGAGTACAGCGTTTCACCCACAGACCGATGGTCAGAGTGAGCGCACTATTCAGACACTTGAGGATATGCTACGTGCATGTGCACTTGACTTTCAGACCAGCTGGATTGATAAGTTACATCTGATCGAGTTTAGTTACAACAACAGTTATCATGCATCGATCAAGATGTCTCCCTTCCAGGCATTGTACGGTAGACCATGCTGCACGCCATTATGCTGGGATGAGTCGAGTGAGACGGTCATTATAGGACCAGAGTATCTTGAGCAAGTTCAGGCAGAAGTTCGCCAGATCCGGGCTAATATGAAAGCAGCTCAGGATAGACAGAAGTCGTACGCAGATGTGCGCCGACGTGACCTGGAGTTCGCCGTGGGCGATCAGGTATTTTTGAGAGTATCCCCCATGAAGGGAGTGTTTCGTTTTGGCCAGAAAGGCAAGTTGAGCCCAAAATATGTGGGGCCTTATGTTGTGACGGAGCGGATCGGCCCGGTAGCTTATAGACTTGACTTACCCGCCGAGCTGGGCAAGGTACATGATGTATTTCATGTGTCCCAGTTGAAGAAGTATATGTCTCATCCGTCTCATGTGCTTCAGCCTGAAAGGCTAACTTTAGAGCCGACCATGCAATCAGTGGAGACTCCGGTACGGATTCTGGACACTAAGACTCGAGACACTCGCCATAAGTCGGTGAGACTGGTGAAGGTTCTCTGGTCTAACCAGGACGTTGAGGAGGCCACTTGGGAGCTGGAAGATAAGATGAAGGCGAAGTACCCGTCGTTGTTTACTTCTTAGTGTTTGTATGTATAGGGTACGGGGCGTACCCCTATTTAAGGGGGGTAGAGCCGTTTCGGTTATGGTTGTGTGTGACATGTATTTGAATACATTGTCTATGTTATGTTACAGACCGCTGAGCCTGAATGATGTTGTGATGTTTTGTTGTTTGGACCATGTGTCCGATATGATGTAAAGATGTTGTTAATGTGATATAGAAGTGTTGTTGATATGTGTTCTCATGTTCTAATATTTAAGATATGTGGGAAGTATGAACTTTGGGGACAAAGTTCTTTTAAGGGGGGTAGATTGAAATACCCCAAACCTAGTTATGTTGTTTAAACACCTAAATAGGGTGTAATAAGACTAAAAAGAGTCTTAGAAACCTTAGTAAACAAATTTAAACTAAAGGAAACACAAAATGTGCTTTAAAGTCAATAAGAGCCAAAATGTGCTCTAAGCTTGGGATAAACTTGGTTAAGACCTAATGAACTTACCAAGACCTCATTTATACACTAATGAACATATTAAACCAATTACCAAAGAAAACCAAGCTTGAAAACAAGTTTAAACACAAAATGTGCTTTAAGAAGTCTTAAAGCACATTTTTGAAAAATTGTCTTGTAAATGAGTTTTGAATGGCTAAATGTCCATCATTACTCTTAAATATATATGTGTACTATATAGTATCACATTTGGGTGGCTATATTAATGGGAAATCAAAATTTTCACTTCTATGTGCCTTGTTTAGGTGAATAGTGATTTTTATAAGCTAGTTTATAACATATGTTGTATTAAGTAATTAAATTGACAAACAAAGACTAAAATACCCTCATACTAATAAAGGGGGCCGGTTTTTAAGTGTGGTGACTCACCACTCTCTAGTTGATATTATAAGTAAGTAAAGAAAACTAATTAAACTTACTTTTTACTTTATAAGCATAAATATCTCTTAAAAGCAAAGTCTATCTTCATTCTCATTTCTTTCCTTCATTCCCACGGTTCCAAACACCATCTTCTACCTCTCTTCTTTGTTCTCTCTCGGTAATACTACTACCACCATAGAAACTCCATCTTTGACCACTTGCTAAATCAAGCTCACTTGTCCAAATCAAATTCTAAGACCACCAATCTCTTCCTCTCATCAAGCTCTTCATTCCTATCTCCTCAAAACTCCAAGAGCCCCATTTCGGTGCCAAGGTGTTCCACCATTGAAGGAGTTTGAGCTTGTATTTTGACATATTATTACTCTCCTTTGCTTCTAGGTAAGGAATCTCAAAGAAAAATCATGTTTCCTCCATGTTCTTACCTTGACCGAAAATACACATTGATATAGCTCTTTGTGTGACTTTGTTCTAGCTTCATTTCAACTCTTCATGGACTAGGTGGAGTCCTCTCTTGTTATATATTCAAACTCTCTTCAAAGATCAAGGTAAAACAACTACATTAATGTTTTTGAAACAATGTAAAATTAGGGTTTACAATGAGATGAAGCTTATAGCTTGAATACTCATTATAATGTTTGTATATTGTTTAGAACTTGACAAGGAATCAAAATACCATACGGTCTTGTAAGGAAACAAGAAGGAAGTGTTTTGGAAAAGAGGTAAATCTATTAACCTAATGTTGTTTGATGCCTTAGGAGAAATGAGCTTATAAATGCTTGTTAAAACTACCTAAAGAGCAAATGGTGAATGGCCTAGTAAATGTTCTCAAGGAGACTAGTAAAATAACATATGTCTTGTTGTATGTAATCTCAGGTTAAAGGCATATATATTGTGGAAATTCAGTGTTTATGATTTAAGCACTTTAAGGGCCTAAGAGCCATGCATTTTAAGGGCCTAAGTGCCATGCAATTTAAGTTATGCGCTATATTGTGATGTAGTGTGAATTTGGTGAAGTTGTGTAAGAAAGTGTTCTTGGTGCTCTTAGTGTTCTAGGATGTTTAATGATGAAAACAATGTGCTAAAGTGTAACAAAATACTAGGAGAACTTATGTCGAAATTTAGGAAATGCATAAGGAGTTCAAGATGTTGTAAAGGAATTTTGATGAACTAGGAAGTGTTCTAGAGTGTAATAAGGACTTAGGCATGATCTTGAGGTTTTAGTATGTACCAAAGTCATTTTGGGCTTAGATGAAGGCTTAGGCAAACTTTGGTAAAATAAGGAGGAAGTGTAAGCTTAGAAAAAGGGATTTCAAGGATGACATAAGGAGTTTTAGTTTGTAAGAAATGATGTTAAAGTAATGATGTTGTGTGGAAGAAATATCTAGGAATAATGATTGGAATAGGCAAGGAATATCACTTAGAAACTTAAGGAGAAGATACTATAAGTGTTGGAGGCTTTGGGGAAATTTGGTTAAGTGTTTAAAGGCTTAGAAATTGGAGAATAATGCCTTGTCCGAACTTCCGTCCGGATGTGGAAGTTCGGACAGGCCCTGTTGAGTAAAGGAATTTTCACTCGCGAGCAGTGTCCGAACTTGGGAAGTCCGGACACATGTTCGGACGTACCCACCCATCCTTAGGATTACCCTCGAACTGTGTCCGAACTTGGGAAGTCCGGACACATGTTCGGACGCACGGATTTCTGTCTAGATTTTTCTGGCTCACGTCCGAACTTCCGAAGTCCGGACATAAGTTCGGACGTGTCTGTTTTCTGTCTAAAGTCACGGCTTGTCCGAACTTGGAAGCTCGGACACAAGTTCGGACAGGCCACTGTATGGACCAAAAATTATTGTTTTAAGATGGGAATTGTTATCTAAAAATGGTAGTTGGTTAGTAATGATATTATAAGGTTATGTAAGACATGTTAGGTGGGTTTTAAAGGCTATTAAAAGGATGAAAAGTTGTAACAAGTGTAAAATAAAAATAAACTAGTAATGTTGAGTAGATAATGTTAATAATGGACTAGTGCGTTAATTAACCGACGTTACTAATGTGTTTAGGAATCTCTCAAGGTGGAAACCAATCAAGGCAAGGACCAAGGTATGGTTTTCTTGCAGTCTGTTGCCTACCGGTTTACACCGGCTTGTGTGTTGTTTGTTTTTCTGTGTGTTTATGACTTTGTAAGATTAAGCCATGTAAAGAGTTTACCGTTGTTAAATATCATTATGTTGTTGAGTATGACTCTCTCTTCCCTTGTGTGTGTCTAACAAGACTTGACCTATTATTGTGAAATGTTGGTTGTGTTCAATGATGAACTACTAACAAGGGCTAACGGGGGAAGTGAGGAGTCCGGTCTGTTCCGGCCACGCGTGTGAGTATGGGAGTCGATGTCATAACCGGTTCGATTCTCTCTGTATGTTATGGTTAAGTTTCCAATTTGGTTTTAACCTTCCCTTTAGCTTAACCAAGGCTATTTTACTGACTCACGTCGGGCCACAGGGGCATACTATGTGTTATTTCGGTGTGCTTGGATCACTATATCCGAGGCACCTTGTGTTAAGTTAACCGTTCAATCTAACCGGACGGTAACGAGTTATGTAACGAGCTAAGTATGAGCATGGCAACATTCTCTAGGCTCTCAATGGGGACTAACTGTGTTGGTTCTCTTCCTAAAAGGAATTGTATGTGTGTGATGTGTGTTATGATGTGTGCAATACCCATGTTATGTTATATATGTATGAGTTGTGTGTTTTAAAATAAATACCATGTCATCATGACAAATAGTTGCGCGCATTCCGGTAGTCGATGGGCTGCGCGTTAACCATGCCAGCCAAGGGTTGCTGACCCCCTCGGGGGATCCATATTTCTTTTACTGCAGGATGAGGATCGAGAAGAAGAGTGGCTCTAGATCCTAGGGGTTGTAGTTTACTTTTGGAGTACTTTTGGATGTTTGCCCGGGATGCGCCTGTGCTCCCGTGGCGTATTATATACTTGATTATGACGGTTTACAGTGACGGTATACATTGAAGGATTTATGTAAACACTCGGTATTTTGTTGATGTATATTTATGGTTGTTAGTTCTATGCTCGGGAGTCTGATCATCAGACCGGTACACTTGTATTTATTCAGCCTTGTTAACCACGTGGGTGGTTGACGGCGTTGTAGCACCAATCGTTTAGTTACTGTTTAGTTGTTCAACCAAAATATATATATCCACCTTATATACATTATTCTTGTGTATGTATATATTTTACCACGTAGGTAATTCTCATGAGTTTCATAAACTCTTATATTTATGTTACATTTTATCATCTTTTATTAGATGATTATTCCCATTAGTTGTATTATATTATACAACTTATATTAAGATTATTATCCTAATATTATGTAACATTTTATGTTGTATAATTACAACTCCTAAGGTTTATTCCATAAACACCTTAGTTTATAAATCCCATTTATTTATAGTTTGTCACATTCTTTGATGTGAATATCCTTACTCATATTAATTCCACCTAAACCATACAATTGTTATAACATTTATAACATTATAGACCTTAGTCTAAAATTCATTTTCCAAACTTTATCAATCCGGTAAAGCCCTTGAATTTATTTAAATTCTATTTTGACCACATAACATTATGTAATGCCATTCCATATGCTAATATCATTTGACATGATATTCTTATTTCCTTTAATTAATAACCTATGGTTTTTATACCAAACTATTTATTATTGCCGCATGGGCACCATATCAAAACCATATTCTTTTTTTCATAAACCATAGTTTCCTTTATTTACAAAATCACCCCTTAATTTATACCATGTTATATATCCCATTTAATATAACATTTCTAACTTATAAAAAAGGGTATAACCTATGGTTATTTTTTGTAAATTTCGAACAGCCCTTGTGCTATTCTATAATTGCCATTTGGCCCTATTTATAACACATAGTTTCATAATTCATTAAAATATATTATACATATGTCTTAATAAACACTCTTATATTATTCTAAAAATCATCAAATTTCTCCAAAGGGTTATTATTACCTTTATTAACCCATATATAATCAGTATTTACTATACCACCTCATATATTTCTCCAAAGTGTCATAATGACATAATAACTATATATTATACATATATAGTTTGTTTTAATTCCAAAAACATTCCAATAAATTCCTAAAAATTCCTAATGGCCCATGGGTGTTTAAAATACCATTGTACACCCTTTATTTTCGGTAAACATATTTACCACATATGTTATAAAAATATTACCATAAGATACTTATCTTATTATACAACCTTAAATAAGTTATTTAACTTATCTTATTTGGTCAAAACTTATCATATGGTCAAGGTTGACCTCCTTAATATTTCCTTGACCATTAATTTCTAGTAATTACGGTTTGCACCCATACTTTCTAGAAATCACCATTTAACCCCAAAACTTTATAAAATCTTATAAACTTTATTTTAACTCCTTTTTAACTCTAATTTTCGTCCTTATCATTCCATAGTCCCAAAATTTAATTTAATTACACTATAACCCCTCATTCTTTTCGGTAATCTATAAATAACAACTAAACTTAAATAAAAGCTTGTAAATGCGTAAATAAAATGGCCTAAAATACATGGCCTTATTACAAACATTGGCTTGCAAAATAAATTGCACATAAATGTCCCAAAAACACTTATAAATCTCGGCCTCACCATATAATTTTCATTTATTTACCAAACTTCCACATAATGTCTTAAATTTGACATTTATGCTTGTTTAATTAGTTATAAAATTTATTAAACCAATCCTTAAACATTTTAAGGTCAAACAAGACCTTATTTTTCTCCTTCACTCACGGCAATTTAATTAGAAGTGGTTTAAGAACATATTAACTTAGCAAAGTTAATGTTTAAGTGATTTATACCTTGATTTAACTTAGGTAGATCCTTGTTTGGATTCGCCACCTTAAGGAGAATTCCTCCAAAGCTTCTCTTACATGTTTTCAAACAGAAAACAAGGCCTAGTTAGTCTCCAAGCAAGATCTAACCATAAGAAGTAATTTAAGTCATGAAAATCATGGATTTTTACCTTAGATCTTCAAGCTTGATATAGATCTACTTCGGCCCTATTTTTCCAGAAGAGAAAGAGTATCAAAACACTCTCAAGAACAAGGTATAAAACCGTGGGTGAATTAGCTTGGAAGATAGCTAAGTTTTACCTTGTTTAAGATGCCAAAATGGTGTTTTTGGCTTGGATCTAGCTACTCCTTGTAGATCTTGGTATACCAACTGAATCTACATGAAAAGGAGAAGAAAATAAGGCTATGGAATAGCTAGACAACAACAAGCTGCCTTGTTATTAGGTTTTACCTTGGAAAAATGCCTTAAAAGAGGGTATTTCCTTTGGATCTCGGCCACCCTTGCTCCAAATGGCTAACCAACTGATTGAACATGTAAATATGAAGATTATGAGTGTATAAACTCACAAAAATCAGAGGAAGAAAATCGGATGAAGAGTAGAGAAGCTTAAGGTATGTTTTTACCTTAAAATGAGATTTTGAGCAACCTTGGTCTCTAAACTTGTTTCATTCGAATTTGATTGATGTTCTAACCTTATAACACTGAGAATAAGCCATAGGAAGTGATTAGTCATGAGATCTAAGCATAGGTGGTGAAGAGATGAAGAAAAAGAGCCAAAATAAGCCTTAAACCATTACCTTAGGAGCTTTGGAGTTAGATCTACCTTCCTAACTCAAGAACCACGGTTGGGAGAGTTTGGAAACTCAAGGATCTCGGTTGGAATGAGCTGGAGTCGTTGGAATGGAGCTAGGAGGCAATGAATGATTGAAAATGAGCATTATTGAATGAAAAGCACTTTTGGACTATATTATTGATTTGTAATGACTAATGAGTCATCAAAGGGATAATAATGGAGCTTTCATCGATAATTGGAGGGGAAGGCTGGCCTCACACGATTTTGTGGTTGGTGGAGTCAATAATGGAGCCTAAAGGAGTGTATAAACTAATAAAAGGCAAAAAGTAAGCCTTAATTAAGGGGACAAGTGGAGTCTTGTTTATTAAGCTAGTAAGTGACGAAATTTGACTCCCCCAGCCTGTGTATGTCGACCTCATGTGGTCCAAGGGGTCAAAATTTGACCTCTTGACCATTCTTAGTCAATGTTGACTCAAGCGGGCCCCCTTTTAGGGTTTTATTAATATTTTAATATTAAATTTGTAAAAATTTGTAAATTTCTGGAATTAAATTCATTACATGTTATAATATGATATTTTATCATATTTAAAGGTATTTATAACCTTTTAGCCCAATTAAAACCAATTTAGGAGACAATTACACAAAAACGTGCTTTAAGGAGTTTTAGTGCACATTTTGTGTCTCACGGTGTTTCTGAGCTTGGTTTTCTTTGACAACGGTTTTTTTGTGTTCCTTACATGATATTTGATCATGGTAACCAATTTTATATCATTTAGAGGTCATTAGACCTTTAAGGTTTCTTAGAGCACATTTTTGCCCTTTTTGACCTTGAAGCATGTAAATGCTTTTTATTTGTGTTGGAGTGTTGTCCAACGATTGTAATGTGTTTAGTAATGTGTTAATATACTTAGGACAAATTTTTAGGTCCTAAGAAGTTCATTTGGGTATTTATTTACCCCTAACGGTCAAAGGGTGCAACATCTTGATTTGTGTTGACCACTGTTGTTCTCAGTTGACTTTTAAGGCATGTTTAGGCCTTAATTAATGTGATTAAATATTTAATCCATGTTTAATAAGTTTGGGGTATTTCATTTACTGTCAAGAGTTTACGCCTCTGCACTCTGTATGACTGAGTGTTTTGGTATTGCACTTGCGCAGTAATGATCGAGTGGGATAGCTAGGAATGGGAAACATGTTAATTGTGGAGGAATAATGTTATAATGGCCGATGCATAGGAAATGCAAGGCCGCACCAATAAAAGAGTACTTGTACAAGACCAAATGTGGAGACATGATTAACAGTAAGTGACTATAGTAGCACTAACTGCCAAATGCCGGTATGGAATATACCTCAAATGTTGTAGATAGCTGAGAGAGCACTACACACTAGGTAGTAGCTCAATCTCAACCGACAGTAAGTCGGAAGGGAACAAGTCAATCATTGTGAAATACATAGCTGTATACACAGTAAATTGTTATGGAAGTGGATAGAAAGTTTATAACTCACCGAATTCGCTAACGGTAAGAGATACCACGCGTCGGTTGAGAAACCATTGTTACCAAGATGAAGGTGACAATTGGGGATGTACAATACAGTAAGAATAACAAATGGGGCAATTAAGCTCTACAGTTATTAGAAGTTTCGCAGCAGAAACTAGTGAGCCAGTGATTCAAGTGTTGAATGTACATGGTGAGCATGAGTGAATGGCTAATTACTAACGACTAGAAGCCTAACAGGCCAGAATCGAAACCAACTAAGAGTTTAAAGAAACTCCAATGAGAATTCTTGGTTTAGGAACTAAACCGCCAATATGGTTAAGATCCTCTAATCAGAATCCATTGTGTAATAGACCGCATGGAAGTTAAAACACTTCACGACGGCAGAACATTTTAAGCCAATGTTTAGTGATTGATTACGTGGGCGTAATCCCTTTTAAGGGGGGTAGAGCGCAAAACCACTTAGTGTGTATTACCATACAAGTGTTACGTGACTTATGTTGTGCATAGCACAAAATAAATTGTTTTGATGATTGGTGTGTGTGTTACGTAAACATACGCATTCATTCATGGTTTAATTGTGGTAATTGCGCAAAGAAGATGCGAATACCATTGTGATAAGTGTGTTTGTTTGTTAACAATTGTGTGTGGTAGTACAAGTGTGGGAGTAGAGAAACTCCCGGGGAACAAAAAAAAAACCCCGACAGTGTATAAATGTGAAACTGTGTGTTGTATTTTGATAAAATATATGTGTATATATATATACTATGTAGTGATTCATGAAAGGGTACGAAACTGACATAGAACCTAGTGAGAATGAGATTCCCTAGGTAACAACATTAAAGTGAAAGGAAATAACTGATAGATGAAGTTCTATCCCTTGGAGATGTATGATCATGATTAGAATGATTAAAAAGATAGAAAATTGGAAATGAGTGATTTATTTGATGCTTGAAATTGAAGTGGGAGGTGAAACTTGATTATCATGAGATCAAGGGAAGCCGAACACAAATTGGGTGGAAGGATAGTTCAACACTGATGCTGATCACATTAGGGTTGGATGATTCTTGAAGCTCCCTATAAGTGGTCACAAATAACCACGCTAAGAAAAGAAGAAAGGAGCATAAGTTGGACTTGGAGTTGAGTGTGTTTTCAAAAGGATTTTCAATTGGTACTTATAAAACGTCGATAGATACTTTACATAATTAAAGTTTTCTTACTTAACCTCACAAAAAAAAATTTCAAATTTAAGTGATTGTTTTGATCTCCCAAAGGCACGGGGACGGAAGGTGTCCATCGCGACCGGGTTCTGCGGGATCACAGTGTATATCAAAGATATTTTTGATTGTTATACATGCTATGACATGTTGTGTGGTATGTGTAATAAATGTTATTTTGACCTCGAGTTCTAAAAGTGTATGCTATTAAGACCTATGAGTCTAAATGTGTTGTGTTACATAGACCTATGTGTCTAAAGGCTGTTATGTTATTGGGACCTATGTGTCTAAATGTTGTTATGTTACCCAAGACCAGAGAGTCTAAGGGTTGTTATGTGTGTGTAAATGTTGTTAAGATACCCGGACCATTGAGTCCGAGGTTATCAAGTGAATATGTTATGTTATGTATGGATGTGAATGTGTTACCCGGACCATTAAGTCTGAGGTTGTGATGTAAAGTGTGTTTGGTTATGGAAGTTTTATTTCTATAAGTAATCCCCGTATTCTAATCCAAGATGTGTGGGAAGTGTAAACTTCGAGGACGAAGTTCTTTTAAGGGGGGTAGATTGAAATACCCCAAACCTTGATATGTGGTTTAAATATTAAACAATGGTATGTAAAGGCTAAAAAGTGCCTTAGAAACATCAGTGAACAATTTAAACCATAGTAAAATGCAATAAAGCACTAAGATACAGTTTGAGCAAAAACATGCTCTAAGCTTGGAGTGAACTTGGTTAGGACCCAAAGAGCCTACCAAGACTTAATAATATTCAATTATGACTTAATAAGGCTAATTAAGTCCTTAGGGAACTTGGGTAGACAGTTAAACCAAATAAAACACAAGAAAATACCTTAAAGTCAATAAGAGCAAAAATGTGCTCTAAGCTTGGGATAAATTTGTATAAGACCTAATGGTCATACCTATACCTTATAAATATGTTAATGAACATATTAAATCAATTACCAAAGAAAACCAAGCTTGAAAACAAGTTAAAACACAAAAAGTGCTTTAAGGAGTCTTAAAGCACGTTTTTGAAAAATTGTCTTGTAAATGAGTTTTGAATGGCTAAATGTCCATCATTACTCTTTAATTAACATGTGTACTATATAGTATCACATTTGGAAGTCTATATCAATGGGAAATCAAAAATTTCACATCTATGTGCCTTGTTTTAGTGAATAGTAACTAAAATAAGCTAGTTTGTAACATATGTTGTTATAAGTAATTAAATTGGTCAACAAAGACCATGACTAGGCCTAAAACATTAAGGGGCCGGTTTCTCCATGTGTGACTCTGTAACGCCCCTATTAACCATAAATACAGCGGAAATAAAACTCTAAGGCGATTACAGACCATCGGGTTCCAAACACCCGACACCAAACCTCACCAATTACAACTTACAATCTACAAAAGCTACGGTCTGAACTCCGAGAAAAACAACATAACATAACTACTAGTAAAGTAGAACAACTCTCCACAATTCCTAATTCTCATCCCAATCACTCATGCTCTTCGTGGCCACCTGTATAAACAATTTACACCTGCAAGATGAAACCAAGCAGCCCACCCCGAGAGGGGTGAGTCAGTTCCCTGGAATGGAACTGGTACAATTCTCCAAAAACAAACTTATAAAACATAACTCTTCAAAATAAACAGTAACATGAAAACAAACTCTTAAAAGTAAAACAGAGACAAAGCACTTCAAAACAATCAAGTTAAAGAGAAAAGAAAACAAGACAAAGATAGAGATAGAGAACTTCTAAAACAAGTCATCCACTTAAGTAGTCACACCACATAGTTAGTACGCATCCATTGTTGATGTTAGAACCAATTCCCGTTCGGAGTATAAAGACTCAGATAGTCACGAAGGACTAGGAATAATAAGATAGATCCAAGAACCAATAACTCAAGAGTGGAATAATTTCAACTGGGAGAGATGACCCCCACCGCCAATCACGTCCTTTTAGGACAGGGGATATACAGCCCCTCACTGTTTATCACGTCCACTAAGGACAGGGGATATACAGCCCCTCACTGTCTATCACGTCCACTAAGGACAAGGGATATACAGCCCCTCATTGTCTATCACGTCCCTTTCTGGGATAGGGGATATACAGCCCCTCACTGTTACCATTGAAGACGCGCGCACGTCGAAACATCAAGAACCAGCTCATGGATGAAATGATATCCAGAGTCAAAAGAAAGATTTCCAAGATTGACCTTTTTTTCCAAATTCCCACTAGATCACCAACTACCCAGAGCAATACCAAAACACTCAATCATACAGAGTGCAGAAGCGTAAACCCTAAGCAGCCAATGTCTAACGGGGTAACCAAGTAGAAGGAACCAATACCCAAGTGAGTTTCACATTCAAGGCTCAGTTAGTCACACAAGCTGAGTTAGTCATACAACCATTCCCTTTTAGAAATTTCTCTTAAAGCCAGATAGCGTTTTCCAAAACATTCCACAAGTCAATCAGCAAACATATCGGAGTACGAGAAATCGTACAAAACATCCCATAAAGTCCAAAACACAACAAGCTGAGTACGAGAAATCGTACAAAACATTCCATAGAGTCCAAAACACAACACGCTGAGTACGAGAAATCGTACAAAACATTCCATAGAGTCCAAAACACAACAAGCTGAGTACGAGAAATCGTACAAAACATTCCATAGAGTCCCAAACACAACACGCTGAGTACGAGAAATCGTACAAAACATTCCATAAAGTCCAAAACACGTCAAGCTGAGTACGAGAAATCGTACCTGGGTAACGCTGTAGCAGTTCTAATCAACTTGCGCAAACAATCAACAGTACTCTGAAGAATATTAAAGGTAATATATCATCAACCACTTGTAGCCTATGTTACGCTTAAATAAACTCCTTACTCTTATTTCAAAGTCTCAATTATCCTTTAAGCCCTCACTTAAATGTTATGTATAATCTTTGTGTTATCTGAGAACGTTGTATAGCCCAAGGTGGTAAGATCAAGGAATGTATTCGATCAACATTTGCTAATTGTCCACTCCTATCCACTTTATTCATACTTAACCACAATCCTCACATTCAAGACTTTTGAGACCTCTATATCATAAATGTGTTTACATTATATCATAACCTAATTGAGTTACTAACTCATTTATCTTATCTTTAGTCCAGAAAGACTTTTTATTACATCCAGCTAATAATCTTGACATAAGATGTTAAATTACTTTTCATCTTGAAACAACTATATTATAGTTAACTTAGACTTATCAAACTCTTACATTTAGTATTCACAAGGTACATTATTTGCTTAATTATTACCTATATAATAAGGTGTTTAAATATAACCTTTATGTATCCTTACTTACCTTTAATATCCTAAATATTTTATTTTTACACCCATTCACTCTATAGACTATGTATAATCCTTTTGTACTAAACTTCAATAAACTTAAGCCTTAAATACGTTTTAAATTGTTTTACAAAGCCTAAGGTTTCAAAGGAATAACTTAATAAATTAATTCCCTTTATTGAAATTAGGATGGACAATATATCTACATAGAGTAGTATTTATCAAAGAATTAAATTCTGGTTCGTAAGCGAAATTGTTAATTATATGAAAATTCTCATATTTTATATTCAAATAACCTATCATTATTTCCCATTACCGTAAAGTATATCAATATAATATCTTATGTAACCTAGTTTTATCTAATAAAAGGTTCAAAGGTTTTAAGTATCAAATTCCTATTTATAAACCTTCTATAAATTCTAACTACTAAATACCTCACTTAATTGTAAACTCACATCCTAAGTATTGGTAATAAATGTTATAAATGTATTTCATATGGCTTATCTAACGCCAGGAAACTTAAGGATTATTATTTAGATAAATTTCCAAATCATAGTTTAATATAGTTTTATATCATAACCCTTTTAATGATTTTATCTTAAAACATTAAGGTATATTCCAATACCATAAATGTTAAGAAATGATTAAATCTAGACTTACTAATCCACTTCACATTTAGATGTAAAAGTATTTTATTTATTTATTATTGTTTATATATTAAGAACATTTAGATGTAAAAGTATTACATTTATTCATTAATTATATAGTAAGTTCTATTTGTGTAAAATCTAATTACAAATATTCCTAAGTCCCAACTTATTAATTACCTAACCAAATTATAGATTTACATTATGGTCTTTGACAAACAATATTACACATGTATTCTAATATGGTTTATATAAATCTTAGAAATCCAAGATAACTCTTTAAGCTCAATTTCATAACCACAATTCAATACTAGCTCATATAATATTCTTTTAATAGTATTATGTATAGGTTTAGTTTAACTTACTAATTCCTTCGTATTATATTTCCTATAAGGTATCTAATTTTATTTATGTTAAATGTGTATATATTTATATATACTAGGATTTGTTCAAAACATTATTTATGTAGTTTATTGTATTTAATTATGTTTAATAACTTTTAGGCATAACTACAACCGACCTATGGTTTATTAAATAAAGTGTTTCCTTTGTTTATTTAATATATTATAAGTGTACCCGTACTAGAAATCAACTAAGACATTCCCTATGTAACTTATCATATTTAAACTATCTTATTAATACAACCTTAAACTATATTCCAAGTATGTTTCGTTAAGTATTTCTTTTACCATATCATAGGATACTAGCTCTTATAACATTTAGTTATTATAAGTGTTAATTTAATTAGTTCCTTGTTTTACTCTAAGTTACTACTTAATTCCCTTTTTATAAACGCGTAAAAATATATATATTTATTCCTTAGTTTAATTAAAAATATTAACTCCCATAGTATAGTAAATAAAATGTAGGATAATTAAATTCCTTAATTTATATAAGTTTCTACTAAGTAAGTATCTATACATATATGTAAATAATTTCACTTCTCTTAAAAGCCAATACCAAAACATTTATAAACTTACTGTTATAAAATGTTAATTTAATTTCCCTTATTTTTCCCCAGCTTAAAAGTTAATTAACAAACCATACTTTAATTTTTGGTTACATTAAAAACCTTATATATAGGTTATTCTTATGAAAAACTCATAAACACAATTTTTAAAACCTTTTACCATTGCCCAAAAATTCCCAAATTTAATATACAGTAACTATAACATTTTAGACATATTATAAAATTTTTATTTCAAAAAATATCTTTTTAATTTATCCAAATAATTCCAGAAAACCCGTAACTTGCAAAAATCATAACTTACGTTTAAAAACTCCAAAACCATATTAATTTACATCAAAATACACTATATTAAATAAGGAATCTATGGTTAAAATTTCAAGTCAAAATACCTTTGGGAAGGCCATTAACTAAAATCAACAAGTTAGAGCTTACTGAAATAGAAACTTAAAACAACTTTAAATCGCCCGATCTAATCTTGGCCGTCCAATCTCTTAAAACGAGATCGGACGGCCCCTGAATCCCCAGTTCTTCCCCGATTTCAGAATTCCAGTCGAGTACTAAATCACATATATCTCCTAATCTACAGAACGAAATCGAGTGATTTTTGTTTCTATAGATTCGAAATCGAATTTCGGTTCTATTGATACCGGTTTCCCCAATTATAATGCAGTATACATCAAGTTTCGAATTCGATTCGAAGGTTAGGGTTCATGCGGGTTTCTGAATCTTAATTTGCCAAATTCTCTTAGTACAATGCATAATAATTGAAATTGACACATGGGTTAGACCGGTATTGCAATTTCGATTAGCAACATAGGAACAATTTGAAGAAAAGCTCACCGGAATTGCACAAACGAGGAGATTCAATATCGGGTTCTGGAAAAATATTCGAACCTTGCCTGTTCGAGTAGCCAACTTCGAAGCACTATAAGTTTCAGTACAGATCGAGTTAGGCTTTGTTCTTGGGCTTAATCTAAAGAAGAAACTTAGCTCTACACAATGATAGCAAGATCTAATCCTAACTCGCAACACACAGAAAGAAATCGAGGCTAGAAGTTACGAGTTTACCTTACGTTTTCTGGAAAAAGTCCATGATTTTATGTGATGACAAATCCGAAACTTTAGACACCTCTCTCTTCCAAACGGTTGGGAATTAGCTTTGGTCATCAACATGAAAGTTGTAGAGGGATTAGAGCTCTTCAAAACGAGCTAAAGAACATAGAATTTGGATGAGTAACGAAGAAGTTATGGCTGATCGAAGTTACCTGATTCGAAGAGAAAATCTGGAATTGCAGTTTCAGTTTTTGCAAGGTGGCTACTTTGACTCGATTTTCCGGTTGATTCAGAACGAGTTAGGGTTTTTGTGAGCTATGGTTGTTTAGAGGGAATGTAGGAAAAGACAACAAAGAAGACGGCACTCAAAAATTCCAAAGGATAAGAAAGTTATGAAGGTCACAAGATAGGGCAACAAACTGATTTCTGTTGGCGAAAAACAGGGAGAAAATCGACTAAGTGTTGGGCGGCCTGTGATTGACTGACACGTGGCAGATTTCAAATTTTTGACTCCAAACTTCAATCTAGCATAACTTTGGCTAGGATGATCCGTTTTTGACGTTCTTTTTATCGATCTTCATGGTTTTCCATAACCTATTTATTGGTATAGGTTTTATGGGCTGGTTTGACCATTCTCAAAAAGTCAACTCTAGCAAGGCTTAATAAGCTTTAAGGTTTCTAGAATTTTATATTGACTTTTATATTTCAAAACAATGTTCCAACACTTCCTAAAATCTTTATAATATAATTGGAGTGTTTAGAAATTTTCCCAAGATTTATTGACTTATAAATCTTATTATTAAATTCATAATACTATATAATAATATATAATAATTAGGGTTAAATAGGAGAAAACCCCTAAATAAATTTCACAATTCCATATAATAATTTAATATTCATAATTCCTTGTACTAATTTAATATTCATAATTCCATATAATAATTTAATACTTAACAGTATTATTAAAGGTTTAATAAAAGAAATCCCCTAAATTAATTTAAATTAATTTAGGGGTATTTCAGACTCACCACACTTGGCCAATCAAATAACTAAGGAAAGTAATAAAGCAAAAGAACTATTTACTTTAACATAAATATCTTCCAAAAGTAGAACTCATCTTCATTCTTTCATTTCCTTTCATTTCACACGTCTCCTTCCTCCCTTCATGCTCTCTTCTACGGTTTGCTACAGCCATATACAATTCTCAATCTTCTTTCACTTGTAACTTCTAGCTCCATGGTCCAAATTCAATTTCAAGACCATCATTCTTCTAGTGGGAGCAAGCTCTACACTTCTATCTTTTCAAATCTTCAAAAGCCTCATTTCGGTGCCAAGGAGATTCACCATTGATGGAGCTTGAGCTCACCTTTTCACATATTATTGTTCTCCTTTGCTTCAAGGTAAGGAAACTCAAAGAAAAATGATGTTTCCTTCATGTTTTGTGTTGTCCAAAAATTCACCTCACAATGGTGTCTTTACCTTGCTTGTTTTAGCTCCATTTGAACCTTGCAAGGGCTAGGAGGAGTCCTCTCTTGATACTTATTCAAGCTCTCTTCCAATTCCAAGGTAAAACAATTACCTTAATGTGTTAAGACAATATATGTGCCTAGGGTTTACAATGAGATGAAGCACAATGCTTGAATACTCATTCTATTATGTGTACATTGTTTAGAAGTTGACAAACAACCAAACATCCTACCGGTTTTACAAGGAAACAAGAAAGAAGTTGTGAGGGAAAAAGAGGTAAACAAACTATCTCAATATAGTTTAAATGCCTTAAGAAAATGAGCTTGATTTGCTTAATAAAATACCTAAGGAGCCAATGGTGAATGACCTAGAGAAATGCTCTCAAGGAGTTTATTAAGGGCATATGTATTGTTGGGTGTATTTGCAGGTCAAAGGCATTACTTATGTGGAAATTCAGTGTTTAAGTTTAATGTATTTAAGGGCCTAAGAGCCATGTTATTTAAGGGCCTAAGTGCCAAGCAATTTAAGCTTATGCACTATATTGTGATGTAGTGCTAAATGTGTGAAGTTTGTGTATAAAAATGTGTTTGATGGATTTTAGGTGTTCTTGAATGAAATAAGGTAAAAACCTAAGTGTTTGGATGTGAGTATATACAAGAGAAGCTATGGCAAAATTTGGAAAATGTGTAAGAAGTTCTAAGTGTTTTAAATAAGTTTTGGTGAACTAGGAAGTGTTAAAGGTGAACAAGTGTTTTACTAGGGAAGAAAACATGTGCTAAGGTGATTTAGAGTGATACAAGGATTTAGGTATTATCTTGGAAGTTCTAGGAATTCAATGTGTGTTTTTGAGAATGTATTTAAGTCTTGGAGAAGTTTGTTTAAGGTTTAGGAATGTTGATGTACAAGGGAGAAGTGATGTTTAGGTAAGGTGTGAAAAAGGAGATTTAGTTAGTAAGAAAAGAATTTTGAGAGATGATGTTAAGGTGTAGAGGAAACCCCTCGGTATAGTGGTCATTATTGGTGAAATACCACTTAGAAATCTTAAGGAGGAAACATTCCAAGTGCTAAGAATTTTGTAAGAAATTTGTGAATGATAAGATGGTTTTGGTGTGTGATTTAAAGAGTTTAGTACATGGCTAAAGATGTGTTTGAAGTGCCCAAATGAGGTTAGGACATATTAGGATATATGAGGTGAAGTTTGGAGTTAAATGGGCAATGGAAAATAAGGGTCTGGAGCAGACCGACCTTGCGACCGAACTTTCCAAGGTCGGTCGAGCCCAGTTTACCCTGCGAGAACTGGTTTCTGGAATGGACCGACCTTGGGGACCGGACTTTCAAGGTCGGTCGGGCTTGTATTTCGTGTACGGATTAAGTTTCTGGAATCGACCGAACATGGGACCGGACTTGGCAAGTTCGGTCGGGCTTGAATTTTCAAAGGGGAGAAACTCTCGGGAATGGACCGAACATGCGACCGAACTTACAAGGTCGGTCGGAGTAGAAATTTTGACGGTAATGTGTTCTGGAATGGACCGACCTTGTGCAAGGTCGGTCGGTAAGGTCGGTCGGACCAAAAACGTTGTTTAAGGTTATAAAGTGATATGTAATGATGGGGATTGATTAGTAATGATGTTATAAGGTTGTTCAAGACATGTTAGGTGAGTTATAATGTCAATTTAGTGGGGGAAAAGATGTATTAAAATGTAAAAGTAAAACAAGTTAAAAAAAAGTGAAATTATGTAACTAAGTTAACGGGGAAAAGTTATAAGCATTAGACCTTAAACAATCATGATGCCCCGATGTTAATAAAAATACATGTAATGTTATCAGTTGTTCGAGAATTGCTCGAGGAACATAAGTGGACACGATAAAGTGGACTCCGGTGACAGGTATGGTTTTCTTGCAACCTGTGTCCTACCGGATTACAGGCTTGTATGCCAATGTTTTTCTGTGTGTTTGCCACGTTATAAGATAAATCATGAAACGAGTTTACAGTCGTTATTGTTGTTGTATGTTTACGTGCCGATACCGGTAACCTCGAATGCGCTTGAAGGGCTAGTTAACCACTATTAGGTAAACGTAGGAGAACGGTATCCGGTGATAACGTTTCCGACCTAAGGAACGTTCTAACCACGGCTATGCGTGAGTTAGTTATGTGATGTTTGTGTGTGATGTTTGTGTGTGAATGTATGACTCTCCCTTCCCTTGTGTGTGTCTAACAGACTTAACCCAATGTTGTGATTGTTTAACTAAGTTCAATGATGAACTTCTGACAAGTGCTAACGGGGGAAGTGAGGAGTCCGGTCTGTTCCGGCCACGCGTGTGAGTATGGGGGTCGTTGTCATATCAGGTTCGATCCTCTCCGTATGTTATGGTTGTTTTCCAATTTGGTTTCCAACCTTCCCTTTAGCTTAACCAAGGCTATTACTGACTCACGTCGGGCCACAGGGGCATACTATGTTATGTTTGTTCGGTGTGCTTGGATCACTATATCCGAGACACCTTGTGCTAAGTTATCCGTTCATTTAACGAGACGGTAACGAGTTATGTAACGAGCTTATCATGAGACTGGCAACATTCTCTAGGCTCACCAGTGTATTAATGATGTTTGGGTCGGTTCCTAAGAGAACCATTCCCGTTATGTTATGTGATGTTGTTGTAATGCAATTTCTATTGCGATGTTATTATGTGCACGTTGAAACGTGAAAGTGTTGTTATGTGTTGTTATGGGAAGTATGTTATATGTTGTAAAATGTGGAGTATGTGGATCATGGATATGAATCCCAGTTTGTGATAAGAGGCGTTTAAGGATAACCCGAATAACGGGTAAGTGTCGTCTATTAAGGAAGTAGCTCCATTAGAGGAGAAACACTCTAGAGATAATGAATACCATGAGTGACTTATCAAATAAGGATGTATTATCCGTTTATTGAGCCCATTGAGGCGAAATGTTGTGTGTTGTGTGTTTACCGTTGCGTGCATGATTCAAATATAATCAACCGCATGCTAAGACGACAATTAGTTGTGCGTGGCCCGGTAGCATGTGGGCTGCGGGATTACCATACCAGCAAAGGTGCTGAGCCCCTTGGGGGCCACCCTTTCTCTTCTTTTCCTATTTCAGGTTCAAAGAGCAGAAAGCGTTCGAGAGTAGGACGGGGTAGTCGTTCTACATGGGTAATCATGTAAGTTGTATATATACAATAGGTGTAGTAAGACCGAAGTTGTTATCGGCATCAGTTTGTAAATACTCGGTACAGTTTGGAAGGTATGTGCATGTTTGTTGTTAATGGAAGGGGATAATAATGTGTAGTCGCTCGGGAATTTAGCCCATCAGACCGGTACAATGTATATGTATTAGCCTTGTTAGCCACGTGGGTGGTTAACGGCGTGTAACACCAAGAAGTTAAGTAATGTGTTGAAGTTGTTTTCCGCTGCAGTTTGTTGTTAAGTGCGTTAATGTTGGATGGGGTGTTACAGTAAAGCTTCATCGTTTGTGAGCGATAATTCTTCGCATTGGTAAGAGAGATCCTTAACTGATCTACGAAGGGGTGAGTCCATATCAGAAATGTTGGGCATTGGTTGGGCGGTCGAGAGTTGGCTAGATAGGAGGAACCCAACACAAGTGAAAATTACAATAAGCATTTTCTTGCTAATATTCTTGTTGGTAGTTAATACTTCCACCACATTTAATTAATTACTGGTAGAGATTGTCTTGCCTATAAAAACAGTGAGCTTTGTTTGTAAGGAACTAAAATGTACACTTATTACTAAAACATATATGTATATTACTATATAGGAAACAATGTATTATATCAAAAGAAATAAAATGTATAGGTAAGAAACTGCGTAGGAAAAAAAACCCTTAAAATACAGTACTTTACTGCAAAGTAGTTATACTGAACCGTACAACTAGTTAATAGAATTGACTTTTAAAATATAACTAATCAAATGTTGAAATTAGGTTGTTTGAATTTAGATTACAATCTGATATGTTAACTTCTTGATTAACTGCAGTTAATCAGTTATATATGAATTAATAAAATCCAAAAAAAAAATTACAATAGTTAAAAAGTTAGAAAAAATAATGTTGACCTAATTTAAAATATTTTAATTAAAGTAATCAACCTTTAAAGCAATATAGATTGACTATTATGTAATTATGTTTTGAAACAACAGAGATATATTTATTGACAAATAGTTGAGGATATGGTTGTAAGATATGTTATTTGAACTTTTAAGGATTGATCTCAAATTGTATCTTCTCCTATTATATCATACCCGAATTTCAACTTGAACAACTTTACATCTTTGTAATATTTTAAGAAAATTCACAATATGCCACGATTTAAGTTAGTAATTCATGTCATGATATACCCCTTTTTGGAAAGTTGTCCCTAAAATGCCATGATTTGAGTTTTAAATTCATAAAATGCCACTATCTGGTAACAAAGGTTAATTTCACCATTAACCCTCTATAGACAATGACCAAATGCCCCTGACAGAAAGTTTGATTTTTTTAAAAAAATTTGTCTAATTGCGTTGGTTTGACTGTGCAACAGCTATTTTTTTGAATTTTTTTAAAAGTACACAAAATACTTTTGTTTGGTTTTATAGTTTACCATAGTCCACTATTTAAGTTTGGTACTTTACAATATGCCCATGTTTTTTCTGTAACGACTAGTTTTGAGTTCAAATAGCTAGTTTGAGCCCAACAACTTTTTTTTTGCCTTTATAAAGACCTTCTTATCATGTAAACAGAGCACAAACACCATACTAAAGCCATAACCATGTTTCCAGCTACAATCAATGAAAAGTTTCAAACAATTCATTGCAAATGTGGAGTCCCATCAAACCTTACCCTCTCCCACAAAGAAACTTTGTTAGGAAGGGCGTATTGTAACTATTGGGCATGTGATTTCTTCAAGTGGCGGGCACCAGTGATGCAAGATTGATACTCTTCTCATCCTAGGGTAAGACAAGATGGCTACACCAAATCATACTCAACTATGATAACCTCTACTTCTACTACTGCATCTGCTCATTCTGAAGCTCCACATCAAGAGAACATGATAACTGATGCGAATCTTATCAATAGCATTAGGGAGGAAATAAAGAAGGTACTTAAAGAAGATATGAGACAAAACATGAAGAAGATGTTCCTTTGGGGTATAGTTATATTTGTAACTACAATATATATCCGCAAAATATGAAGTACTTTCACACACACATATATATATATATATTAATGCTGAAAAAATCATGTGATTGTAGCTGTTTACACTTCTATTTGCGCATTCTTTTCACATCTAACTGCTAGACATCAACAAAGCGATAACTACAACAAAAACTATCACATCTATCCAGAAAAAATAGGTCATTTTTTAACATAAAACTCAAACAATGGCTGATTGTAAACTACTAAACTTATATAGTGGTATATTGTAAACTATAAAACAAAACAAGGGTATTTTGTGTACTTTAAAAAAAATTACAAAAAAATAGCCGTTGTACAGTCAAACTAGCGCAATTAAACATTTTTTTAAATCAAATTTTCCGTCAGGGGCATTTTGGTCATTGTCCATAGAAGGTTAACGACAAAATTAACGTCCGTTACCGGACTGTGGCATTCTGTGAATTTAAAACTTAAATCGTGGCATTTTAAGGACAACTTTCCAAAAAATAGTATATCGAGAATTACAAACTCAAATCATGACATATTGTGAATTTTATCTAATATTTTTGGTGATGATTGAACTTTTATTATGATCGAAAGGCATGATATTGGTAAATGGATGTGATGTGTGTGCGTGACAAGTGGTAGTTGCTTTCTAACCTTCCTTTTATTTTCTTATTTTCATCTAATTTGTTATTCCAAATCCAATATAGGACAATCAAAATGAAACATTTAGACTTGGTTTTCAATTAATAGCTACTTATTTAAATGATTAACTACTTACCAATTAAAAAATATAAATGAAATGATAATGGAATCGAGTTATATAAAACTATATTATCTGATCTATATACGGAAAAGTTGCTTATATTCTTATAGAGTTTTCTTTATTAGAAAAGTAATTATTTTTTAAAATACAAAAATACTTTAAATACTAAAAAATTAGTTTACTAGAATATATACACTCATTAATATATATATAGATATTATTAATTGATAAAAGATATTCTATCTTAACAAAAAATAATGGCTCCGTTCGGAGATGTCATATTGATGGCATATTCTTGGTTGTTTTGGGGTGGTCCCACATGGGTCCCACGTGGGTCCTACGTTCTACTCCAATAATATACTGCCACATATAAAACAACCACAAAACAGCCAGACCAAAACAACCATAAAACTACCATACCGAACGGTGCCAATGATGCATATCAATTTCATATTAATAAGATGTATTATTTTTCATGATATTAAGTTGTATATATGACATACAATTTTCATCTTAAAAAAAGGAACTTCGTGAGTAAATATTTAGCTATAATATTAAATTCTCACACTTGCTAGAACCTATAAACATAAACGTTATATATTCAATCAATAAATAATTTTAAATTTTAAATTTTAAATAAATAATTATAATGTAGGAGTATTTCACACCATAAATTATTAGTTATTTGTAGCTTTTTTTTCATCATAAATGAAATTTCTACTTCAACTTAATAATAATATCAAAATTTAATTTCTTAAACGTTTTATTCGCAAATTATCCAATACTATGTGGGAAACTTATTTTATTATAAGAGTTACACTTCTAAGCTATGAAAATGATAATTTTAGATTTCTTAATAACAATCAATAAAAAACATTAGTTAATATAACTATTTGATTATAAATACTTAGACAAATTAATTTTTGAAATCTCATGAATAGAATTTTTTTGAAATTTTTTTAGGTGAGATATATAATTTTATCAAATATGTAGTTTTTTCTTTGAAAGTAAATTAAAAAATATTGTATATAAAGCAGGAGAGAATTTTTTTCAAACTATTTTTTGGTAAAGAAAAATATGGAAGAGAAGTTTAAAAACTCCAAAATGGTTATTTGATAATTGTGCATAACAATATTAATGATAATTGTTCAGTAAGGCATCACAATGGTGGTGTGAATTTTACTCATAATATTAAAATAGAAAAAAAAAATAATGAAATGGGGAAAGAGAAGATGTGACAGGAGTTCTGAACTAAGACATCTTTTTAAAGAATCTAGATATGCAAGAGAGATTGTGAAAAGTAATATAACAAAAGTAATATTTATCCTGGGTGAAATCATTTTATTACCCGGAATGCCCTACGAGATGCAGTAACTGACATAAATTCAGCGTACCGAGAAGTGGAATCGCCTGGCAGTTCGAGAAGGTTCTCTGTTTGGTGAAGCAGAGAGTGCCAATCCGCATAAACCTTTCGTTTGCCTACACTCCGTCCCCATTCCACCACCGTTTATTCCCCACAATAATCCTCCTCTCCGCTCTTCCCTGCACTCTGTCTCGCCCCGTCGACGATGTCTCACTTCGGAAGATCGGGTCCCCCGGATATCAGTGATACATACTCCCTCCTAGTTCTGAACATCACCTTTCGTAAGCTGATCCCTCTCTTCGTCGTGATCTAAATTTCTTTTGTCACCCTGTTTTCACATTTTTAATTTTTCCGTTCCTTTTCTTGTTATCGCTTTGAACAGGCACAACAGCCGATGATTTGTTCCCTCTATTCGACAAGTACGGCAAGGTGGTTGATGTCTTCATCCCGCGTGATCGAAGGTTACGTCTCTTTCTTTAAGTTACTATTTGCTAATATTTAGAGGTACAAAGTTTGAATTTTGGCGGAAGAGTTAGAATAGTACGACTGAATAGTTGTGTTGGTGATTGTGCCCTTCGGATTAGGACTGGCGAGTCTCGTGGGTTCGCTTTTGTTCGATACAAATACGCGGACGAGGCGCAGAAGGCTGTTGATAGGCTGGATGGTATGATACTATATTGATCGAACTTTCTTGGTTGCTTTTTTTTTACAGTGGAGAACTTCTTCCTGTTGGGAATTGCCTTGTAAGATCAAGCGCTATACAATACTTTCTGTTGGTTTGAAGTTTAACTAATCTATGGTCACCGTGGTTGGGAGCAGGGAGAACGGTTGATGGCCGAGAGATAACTGTTCAGTTTGCCAAATACGGGCCGAATGCTGAAAGAATGTAAGTTCTTACTCGGCCTAGTTTATAATTGATATGCATGCCTGCTGCTGCATCGTTCGAATCATCTTTCTTGCATTTTATCGCTTACATTTCTTAGTTTGAAGTGTCAGAGTGGGATGGGATGGGATAAGTGTGTGTGTGGGGGGGGGGGGGGGGGGGGGGGGGGGAAGGGGGGGGGGGGGGGGGGTTGGTGCTGTCTCGATAATAGCTGGTCCGTATGGGAGTGATGGCTGTTTGACTTTTGCTCTCCTGGTAAAACGTGCTGCGTTAATGAACTAATGTTCAGTGTGAAGTAAGGGTATATGATTCAGTGACAGACTATGAATTCATAATTTCATCAGTGTCTTGTATTTATTCTGATGTTCAGATGAATCATTTCTTCTGAGAATCATCTGCGCTTTATTACTGTATTACATGTGAGATGTCAATATGAGGTTATTTCAAGGAGGTAACTAAGTGTTATATAATCAATTTGGCTAATCTATTCTTCTTCTCATTTGTTGTCACGGTCCCTTAGTCACAAAGGAAGAATCATTGAACCCCTGCCCAAGCCTAGATACAGGTCTAGAAGTCCCAGAAGAAGGTAACGACTCTTTTATGGTTTCTACTTTGTTCATACCAATTAATCAGAAGTTTTTGCTCCCCTCTGCCCCATGGTGTCTATGTGATCTTGAGTCCATGCATAACTTTTTCCAACTGATATGAATGTTCTGCTGATAATAATTGCAGGTACCGGGATGATTACAGAGACAGAGAAAGGGACTACAGAAGAAGTCGAAGTAGAAGCTATGACAAGTATGATCGTGACAGGTATCGTGAAAAGGAAAGGGACTATCGCTATCAGAGCAGGAGCCGGAGTTATAGCCCTGATCCTTATTCTAGAAAAGAAAGGGGCAGAGATCGCTATGATGATGAAAGAAGGGGCCGCTATCGTAGCCCTTCTTATGGAAGGTTGGAAGATAGTTGTTTGGTCGCATAAATGTCATCTGATTAAATTTCATCTTATTTAACTAAAATTTTGTCATTATAAACAGTGCTTCTCCCTATAGGGGCAGCCCTATCCCTCGTAGGAGCCCATCTCCTCGGAGGAGTCCACCCCCAAGGAAGGGAAGCCCAAGTCCTCCTAGGAGTTTGTCCCCTCGTAAGAGTTTGTCCCCCCGCAGGAGTGCTCACTCAAGGAGCCAGAGCCCCTATGGTGCTCGTGACAATGAGCAGTCTGTTTCACCTCAGAAGTCTAATGGTAGCTTGTCTCCATGTCACAGAGAAAGGGATTCCCGTAGCCCCCCACCGCATAAGTCAGATCCTGAAGTAAGTTTGTGTTGCCTAGTATATTACCAAATAGTACTTGGGATGTGCTGATGGATATTGACGCTTTTATTTTTCTTTCTTTTTGTTTTTTCATTTCCCGTTGCAGGCGTGAATGTTGTGGAAGCATGCGGGATAAAATCTGCCGTGTTACATTTGAAGTATGCTGTCTTGTTTCCTTTTTTTTATAAGAGTAGGAACAATAGATGTCTTTTGTAGAATCAACTTGCTTATGTAGCACTAAGAGTTGTTTAGTGAATTTTAAACTTAGTATGCAATGGCTCAGCTTCTGTTTCTTTAGTGTGTTCTGAGGATGTCTTCAGATATAGAAGTGTCCACATTTCCGCTTTATCTTGTATCAGTTGTTCTGTGTGCTAGTACTAGTAACTTCATCCTTTGATTGTGTCCTTCATATGTTTGGTCTAAAAATCTTCCTACCTGGGTTGTATAGCTCTGTGCGAGAAGAAGATTGAGCGGGGGGCTGTTATGCTGAATGATGATGTGCTGTCGGTGCTGGTAAATGCAGAATGATGATTTGCTGTTGGTGCTGCTAACCTATCAGCATATGATGAGCCTTTTGATGCTGGCATATAATGAGTGTTGCTGATTTTATGAAGTGAGCTATTATGTTGTTAGTGTCTGAAATTTTGGTGAAAACTTGGTAAGAACCCACTTCGTAAATTCATATAATGATAGCTGGATACTTCCTCTTTTGGAATTTGGATAATTGATCAGATGGTTCCTCATTGCTTTTGTTGGTCCTGACCCATGTCAGTGATGGATCGAGGAGAGAGCATCGTTATGTGACATCGGTAATGAAAACAAGTTGATGTAGGAGAAATGTTGGTAGCTGATGATGAGTTGATTCTTTTGGCTGTTTGAACTGGATCTTTAGTCTGGAGGCCCAATTTTGATGGAACTTGTTAGCTGCTGCAGTCCATAAGAGTTGCAAGTCATGGGATGCGGTAAAAATCTTTTCATTTGTATGTTTAGTTGTTTTTACTCGGTCATGAGCAATTTTAATGGAAAAGGTCTATCGACTCACACTGCTATTGGATGAAATGCTATAGATTGTAGCTTGAGATTGTGTGCACGTGTTCCTTATTGTATTCTTTGAAGTGTAGATGATTACGTAGCAGTTTCTAGCTGTTGGGATTGGGTTGTGCTGATTCAATGGAAGCTGCTGCATTGGCATTTTGATAGGTCTGACCTATTGATCTATTTGGTAGCTCCCTGACTCGCTTAGTGCTATTTGAGCCCTTCATTTTCTATCCAGTACTTTGTTTGGATAAGGAACCTGGCCTAAGGTATACATTCGTTTCATTGAAGACATACGTCTACTCAATCTTTTTGTACCGAATCTGCTTGTTCTTTACGGGTTTGAGATTATTCTATTACTGAATATCGTTTTAAATCTTCTCCCCTCACGTGATCTTCTAACTGCGGTTTTAAACGCTGTATAACTTGTAAGGTCACTATTGATGTTTCAAGTCTCATCCTCTACTTGATGTTCCAACTGCGATTATATTAAGCTGGTTTGTTCTTTTTTCTTTTAAACGCTATTTGGTTCTTTTGTTAGTAGGCATCGGGCAATTTGATTATGCAACTCTCTTGTTTATATATCCATAGCCGATCAGACGGCGTGGGTTTGGATTTATCTTATCTTCGTCGTGAAATTCTCAATGCCTGCAATATATATATATATATTTTCATATAATATGATTTTTTTTTTTGGTTTAGTAGAGGTGGTAAATATTTCCCTTTATGCTGGAGTGTTGTTTTTCTTAACTCGATGCTAAATTCTCACGTCTCCATGTTCCCACTGCTTCTGAAGTTGACTTTTGTTCCATCAAATTCGTTGCTCCAATCTGGTTTCCTCTTTTTTTTTCCTTTCGGTGTGAACTATTATCCGAAATTTGGTGTTGAACAAACTTTGAGATATTGGTGGTACCAAGGGCGCAAGTCCATGTTTGTTCTCACTCTTCTTTTCTATGTAGCTGCCGTGGTCCTCTCATCTTACGATGTTATTAGCACGAACGAGTATCGGTTAATGGAGTATGGGACTTTTGAGATTTCAATTGCATTGACTTCAACTTTTGAAGTATGTAACCACATGAAAAACTAGCGGGCACTTGAGCGTGAACTCACAGTTGTGTGCACTCTTTGGCTTTGTTTTCAACAACAGTATAGTGCCGCAACTCTTAAATTTATGATAATAATTACAATACTCTCGAGTCTGCACTCCGCAGAGCTATTAACTCATTTTAGATGAACTTGTTATTTCCTTGCCACAGCTAAAGTCTTAAAATACTTGGGTTAGTGAAGTCTCAACAAGGCGATGCAATTGAAGGCATGTGAAAGGAGAAGCAACAGATCCAAATGATTGTTGACAAGTTATTAAAAAATCAATGTACACTGTGTTCTGCGCATCGTGGCTAGACATAATCCAGCAGTTTCAGTGAGGATTGATAGATAAGTTAGAGAGACGAGATAGAGAGTAACTAATAATCTTCTATACAAGATCTCTATTTCCAAGGAAAATCCTAATTACATAAAATGTGGAGTCCACTATAAAATATATCTATTTATAACACTCCCCTTGGATGAAATATCTTATTATATGTTGTCTTGTTAAAATCCTGTGGAATAAAAACTTCAGGCAAGGAAAAGAATAAAGAATATAGTCGTATAATAATTTTACATAACTATAATAATCAATCATAGATATTATCACTTGGCATTTACATACAATCATCAATTGTCTCGTTAAGACCTTACCTGGAAAAAACCCAATGGGGAAAATGCCATGGTGAAGGAAAAAGAGTACAATCATCATTGCTCCCCTGATAAAAACATCACTTTATTACTTTGATTGTATGTATCCTCAATCTTTAATTGGTCATGCACCTAGTTACTTGGGAAGCCCTTGGTTGAATACATCCATCACTTTTGCATATTTGTTTTATATTAATAACGACGTCTCTTTTATAAGTAGAATTTTTGGTGGTATGTATTTTCTAATCAGTATAGATGTAATTATCTATATCATCTGGGTATTAAGCCACGGATTCAATTAAACACACCCTCAATTAATCTCTTGGATAGTTGGGTTATTCATACGTGTTTATCTATAGATACCATAACCCATTAATCATTCTGCTGCAATAGTATTAAGATTGGTACTTCATGATCATTGATTCAACAACCATCAGGAGACTCATAAGAAAGTTCCAATTATACTCTTACACTGCTACTATAGCAACACAGATTATCCAATAAAATTGGACGCATCTCAGAGATACCTTTTCAATAGTTTTCACTAAGGTAGTAATGCCACAATCACCTTTAACATTGAGGTTCATGATAAGATTTATTAACATGGTCACAAGGGCATTTCCTTCAGAATTCACCAAACTCCACTAGGAGTTAATCCCTTTCGAATCTTATATAAACACACTATCAAAGTGATATTACATATATGAGGTATAACCATAATTTCAATATACGCATACCTTCAAAATAATCAACTGCTGGGGATAAAGCCTAATAATCAATGAAAGAACTTTTGACAAATGTATATACACCGACACAGGTTGTATATGAAAAGATTATAAACCACACATTTCATTTTCGTACAACTCGTTTGTATCCAGCTGGATTCACATCATTTTAGGACTTCAAGTCCGCAACATTCGCAACTCGAATGTGTTTAAATTCTGCTTCTGATTTGCATTTTTCAAGTACTTTTGACAAATCAATTCAATGGCCTCATCATCATTGTGACATGTAGCGCTACATACATTTGCATGCATATACATATATATATATAATCAACGTTGATTTCATATTGGTTCCATTATATTATTGACATGACATAATATCTCGAGATCTCTATTATCATCAGGTACCTGATGACCTTATATATCGGTAATTTGTCATGTCTGACGGCTCATCTAGAGCTATACCCTTTTTAGTATGACCATCTTAACTTTATGCTCCTTTTAAGGGTTTTGTCATTGGAACCATATAGTCTACCATGCTTCAGGTTAGACTTATTTGCACTTGTCCTTACGGGACATTGTAATACAGGAGCAAGATGTTGGCACATATTTTTCACTCAACATCAAGCAATTGGGTTGCTAACTTTTTGGAGATGAATAGTATTTTGGACTTAAAAGTTCATACTATACATGACGAGGATGACGCAATTCTATATTTCATATCATATCATCTCACCTTCCAATTGCTTTTTTTCTCCCCGTGATGTTGGGAAAAATTACTCGCCTAAATGACAATCGAGTCATAAAGGTATCTCCAGCTGTTAGTTCAAGATATTAAAATTTGAACTCAACATACAATCCAACATCTTTAAGGAATTGAATGAAGCATAGTATATAAATCTTTGGGAAAATTACATCGCCCACCCATGACGTTTGGCGAAATTACACACCCCACCCACGTGGTTTCAAAAATTACTTTCCCCACCCATGTGGTTTCCCCTTTTTTACATCCGACAACTATTTTATGTTCAACTTAAAAGATGCTTAAATGGTGTCCAAAGTTGATGAAACTTTACACGGACGAAGCTAAAGTGTTATATTTTGGTCCAATGTCAAATTTAAAGTATTTTAAGCTCATATGTGACATGTGGGACCCAATAAACAAACGTTCACATATCACATGTTTTATTGGGTCCCAAGGATCACATATGAGCTTAAAAAGTTTTAGAATTCGTGTCAAACCAAAATATAACACGTTAGCCTCGTCCGTGTAAAGTTTCATCAACTTTGGACACCATTTGAGCATCTTTTAAGTTAAACAAAAATAGAAAAGTTACCGGATGTAAAAAATGGCAAACCACATGGGTGGGGAAAATAATTTTTGAAACCACGTGGGTGGGGTGTGTAATTTCGCCAAACATCATGGGTGGGCGATGTAATTTTCCCTAAATCTTTCAAACAAAACCTTGTATGGGAGAATATTTAGCTTTTGACTCAAAGTCATTTATAAGAGTGATAGTTCATCAACACTATTTGGCTTGATGTAAATCAATGTTGCTTTGTGTAAATTACATGTCTCCAAATGCATATTGCGATTTTCTAACCAAAAGATCTTACAATTCATTACAGATCTTTAATCGATGGTTCTTCTTAGCCATCAATTTATCCCAATGAACATGTAAAAGCTCATATTAAGGCGTTAACATTTCACCAGCATTGTCCAATCTTATGGACTTTATTGTTCAATCTTACAACCTTTAGCTTTAATGACCATTTGGTTGATGCATCAATTTAAACCAAATCTTAATAGTCCAAAAATGGCCAGGATATGGTCCCCAAAATGGTCCCCATATCTCACCTGAATTCACGCGTATAAAAATCCAGGTTTACATATAATATCAACTGGTGATAGACTTATAAAAGGTTTTTTTAACAAGCAACAAATCATTTGCTAGAAGAATATAATTCTTCAGCAAGTGTCAACACATACAGTGGATGTCAATTTGCATCATTATTGAACCGGGATGGTCTAACTGGTCATGCAAAAAAAACATTGGAAATCTTATTGTTTTCTTTATCTTATCTCAAGTTCTCCATTGTACCAACACACATGTGATACAAAACAAAGGAGAAAACAAGTAGCTACAATCACGACTTATATTTTTTTTCTTCAGAATATACATTGATATTCTCTTATTTGTAGTCTTAACGTCATGATATCCGCATCAGGTATATCAGTACCACTTTTTGAGGAAACTTGTTACTTACAAAACATTCTCAGTACAAAAATTTCACTCTATATGTGGTATTGCAGTTGCTCTTATCGAGCTTATTGACCCTTATCTTATGATTTTTCAATCATGGAAAATCATTCTCACACATGATAGTAATGCCTTGTCATTAAGACACATGCTTATGAGTCAATTATAATCCTTTGGAAAGGGTAGTGAGCTACAACCGCACTGCATTTCAAGCAAGTGTTGATTCTTGACTTCATCAAGAAATATTATTTATAGTTGTATTGTCCTTAATCATGTTTCTCAAGACATACGCCTTCCCGGACATATGCTTTTCATGACCCCTTTAAGGAGTACAAATTCTTTGTAAATGGATAAATCTCATTCAGAACATACACCTTTCTGGACATATATCTTTCATGACCCCTTTTAGGGTGTACAGAATGTTTCTAAATGAATAAATCTCATAAATGTAAATGAACATACATATATATTATAAACAATCAATAACAATAATAATATAGAATATATAGAAACATAGAATAATATTTAGAAATTTAAATTTGTTATCCTCAACATAACTTCTCATTAAAAAATCTGCATAGCTTCAATTTTTGAGCTAGCTTTAAAATAAGTCGAGTTATGCCCACAAGGACCTTGAAAGTTATTATACTTTTTGTGATGTCAATAATTGCTCATCATCTCTCACAATCTGGTCATGACTTTTGACTATTCATGAAAAACATGGAATAAGAATGATCCGACAAGAACCATTCTATATTTGTCATGCCAATTTATTTGGGTGATCGCCAAAGTCACTCATGTGATTTAGTACTATCTCAAAGAAGATGAACTTATGATTCATTGAGAATCATTTGTAAAATCACATTCAAATCAAATTATTTATATGACATCATATATATATATCATAGAGGTCAAACTTGACATATGAATCTTCATCATCATGGTATATCACATACATAGTTTTCTAAGAACTACTTTAAACGATTTTTCACAGATTTCTCCTCGTGCAATACCATCATTGATTTTTCACGAATCGTCAATTAACGTTCTTCTTATACATAAAAATAGATACTTCAGAAGATGAATTCGCCAGGTGTTATAACATCTTTTCAATTAATGATATGATCAATACATTTATTTTTCAAAATATTGTCAATTTTCTAGCTCAATGCTAATACCATATCATATTAAATTCAAAAGTTTCCGGCACAATGCCCTCATATTGTATAAAAGCATTTTAAAAAATTTGGCACCACTCTTTATATTGATCATATTAACACTTTCAAGTGTGATGTCTTTTATAACATATGCAGATACAACTTTCAGGCACAATGCCCTTTTTAGCATATTGGTGTCAAAGTTTCAGGCGTGATGCCCTTCTTAGTGACGTCAGATCGTAGGATCAAATTCGGCAATATTGGACATTGTCTATGATATATCAGAATCAAAGACTTTCAGGCGCAATGCCATTATTTCTAATAATATTAAAATTAATTTTAATAGGTGCAATGCCCTATATATTGGCGTAAACATTATAAATAACAATCATAAAATAATGAAATATATTATATACCACAACAAAATAAATCAAATAACACAATAAAAGTGGTGCAATAAATAAAATCTGGCACAATGCCTCACGTGATATTTATATTTGACACAATGCCTTAAATGAGAATTTATATCTGGCACGATTTTATACTCATCATATACCATGTCTAATCTCAAATCAAATACTATGTGTAATCTCAAATAGACATATACTATCGGGGTTCTCATTCCCCTGGAGTTTCTCTAACCATATTTACACAATGAATGAATACAAATGTTTATGTAGCATAAGTACCAATCATCAAAACAAATTCTTTTGCACTATGGGCATTGTAGTTTACGCCCTCATTACGTAAAACATACACTTTGCGGTTTTCGCTCTACCCCCCTTAAAAAGGGATTACGCCCACGTAATCTACCATGTGTCAAAATTGGATATTGGTCTAAGGCGTTCAACCGTCATGGAGTGGTTCAGCTTCCATGCGGTCTATTAAACAATGTTCTTTGGTCAAAGGGTCTTAACCAATTTACTGGTTTAGTCCCTACACCAAGAATTCTCATTGGAGTTGATTTAACTCAAAACCGGTTTCGGTTCTAGCCTTTTAGGCTTCAAAGCATTGCTGATTGCCATTCTCTCTTATTCATTAGGTATATGAAACCATGGAATTCTGAGCTCACTAGGTTCTGCTGCGCGACCCTGATAACTTGGGGTTTGTTTGCCCTTCTCGTTATTCTTAATGTGTTACACATCGCCCTTTTTATCCCCTTTATGTTTGGAATAAGGTTTCTCAATCAAGCGTGGTATTTCTTACCGTACGCGAACTCGATGAGTTATAGATTTCCTATCCAGCTCTCTAGAAATCTATTATACATGCTATTGTATGCTTCCGTGATCATTCACTTAATTTTTTTCCGACGTGCTGTCGGTTGAGGTTGAGCCACTACTTAGTATGTAGTGCTTCCTCTGTTGTTAGTGGCTTCTGAATTATGACCCCTCATCTGGTTCTATACGAGTGTTCTTTACTTGTATGACCATGCATTTTATATGCATCGGTCTTCTAAATGTTCATGGGTTTCTTACCGCTTTTATTCCGGTGGAATTCACTTCTTGTGATTGTTGGTGTATTCCACACCCTTCGTGCTTCTTTGGCCTTAGGCCGCACGTTTTGTTTCTAAGTTTTCGCTTAACTGGCTTGTGCCATGTTCATTGTGGTGTTTACAACACTTCTGTATCCAGTACATATGATTATTTATCAATTGGGTACTCTTGTCCCGAAGTTTATTATTTCTGTTATCCATTTGATCCTCTAAGGATACACTTCCAGTTCCTTATGCAATTGCATGAGGAATGAACATTGCCTCCTTTGTGAGGTGTTTCATCACTTGGTGCAGACCCCTATCTTGTTGCCCGGTCTGTCTACCATCTCTTATTTAACAACTCCATAACATTGTATGATTATTCACATATATTGGTCGCTTGCTGCGCACCATGTTCGTATTTGCTTACGATTTTGGTTTCCATGGCATCCGCTATTTCCTTAGCTTCTGCTCATGTATTTCCACCACTTATACAATGGTTCGCCAATTACTTGGCTGATTACAGGATGTGTTATTCTTCATGTTTCTGAGCTCCTTGAGCGTTATTGACTTTACACTTCAGGTTATACACATACAATGTTTCTTCTAAACTGACTATTCTTCGGTTTTTGACATTTGCTACCAAAGCTTATTTCGGTTTTATCTTGTCCAAATTATTGATTGGCAGTAGTTATGTGCTCAAGCTTCACTACATAGTTGTTCTGAAAGAGATGTATTTTCAGATATCCACTGACGACATCCTCTTCTTTGGGATCCAAAAGTTCACCGCTCTTGCGGTCCTACAATAACGAGTGGTATCCTCGTTCATCAGTTATTAAACCATCTTCACTGGTGCCATTCCTGGCAATTCTCCATATGGTTCATAATAGGTTTTGCAACCGTTGGATCTATGTATTGTAGTAGGTTCATGGCTTACTAGCCACGTTGCCTAGGGCTCTGCTCATCATAGGCTGTTCATACATATGTCACTTCTCCGTACACTCTCAAGTGGCTTGGAGGTAATATTGGGCTCCATGGTAAGATCGTCGCATCACGCTTCCGTTCATTGGAGACCCTTTAGGCATTTTGATACCGTCGGTGTCTTTTGTCAATTCAGGGTATCCCCTATCAAGTGGGATCCCTTCGGTGTTCTAACTGAGTGTTCGTTGTAATTCTTGTGTCCTTATCACGACCTTTCGTTTGACATCCTCCAAGGATTGCTCTTGGGTGTTGCTAAGTTATGCCATTACGTTTGGCTAACATTATGAGTGTGTTCAGTTTATTATCCTACCATGCGGTTCTGGATCTGAGTTATCCCGTTGAGGGTTATAACGTCTCCCGTTCTTAGGGTATACCTTTCCTTATGTCTTGACCGAATCGATATCCTCTTCGGTGATGAATGGTATTCTCAGGTACCTTATACAGTCATTGTGGGTATTTATCCTGTTCGTTGGCCATTGATGCGTTAACGTTAGGCATCTTCCTTGGTGTGTTTGGACTGGGTATTCATTCCAGCTAACATGCTTTGCTTCAATATCCTTAAGACATATCCCATGTCTTTATTCAATTGCTTGTGCTTCTCGCACTTCCTAACTCTTGATCATTCTCCTGGAGTGAGTTCTTGACTCCTTTAGCTTTGTAAGCTTATATGGGTTCTTCGATCGTTTGAGGTGTTCAACCGTTCTGTCTTGAATTTACTTCACTGTCCATAGAACGGAGTCGACTACTTCCCGTGTTTCGTACACCACTTGTATACATACGTGGGGTACCTTATTGGTATGTTACCACTTACCTAACTAACTCACAAATGGCCTGTCAGGTCCGCAAGCTTCTTCAGAGTGCGGTCGTCCCACATCCCGTATTTGGGTACACTCGCAGTGCTCGTCACACGCCTAGGTGAAGTATTCTATTGTCAACTCCTCTAGTATCGTCCTATGATAACTTACCGTGGTTCTCTGGTTTGGTTTTAAAATATGAGGTTTTAAAAGAAAGGTTTGTGTTTGAAAGAAAATCTTGGGTTTGAAAGAAAATTTTATGGTGTTACCATGTCTGAGGTCTTGACCAAGTCCAGCTTCTCGCCGACTGGTATGTTTGTTAATACGATGGTCAGGCTGTTAGGCCCTTCCAAAGTTTTGTCCTTCAAGTTCTTAGGATTGGTGATCCTATATTTGTTTCAATCGTCATAGTGGTACTTTAGTAAGTACTTGTTGGTCATTAAAAGTTTTCCAAATAGCCTGTTGTTGCTGCACTTGCCCTGTCAAGTGCGTGGGTAGGTCGGTTTTCAGGTTAACATATACCGGTTACGGTATTGTTTCCATCCATATTTGGTGGTTTACTTGGTTCTTCCTTTGATCTTTTGATCTTAATGATCAATCTCCTGAGTAGCTTCTTAGTGTTCTTGACATGTTTGTCATTAATCCGGGTGTTCCTCCATTCTTGGGGATCCCCGTTTGTTTAGTTCTGTGTCTTTCCTCGTTGCTCGTTCCCACACCTTTACTGTGGTTACCGAGGTTTGACTTATCCTTAGGATCTACGTCGTAGTTCTATGTGTGTACGTTTCATGATTACTCTCATAATTGTCCGACTATGTGGTTCGGGTTTTACGGCCTCTTGGCGTTGTAGGGTTGGAGTTATCCAACCTCGACTAATTCCTTAGTCAGTTGTATACCGTTGACAGTATTGTCAAACGTTCACAGTCCGCAGACTCTCTTGTCTTAGGTTTTGTTACTCCGCCTTTTTCACTTCATTGCGCGGTTGTGCTTCCCTTCTTGCCGGCTACACATGGTTCTCGTGACTGCGAAGCACGTCACCCCATGGTGCCGTAAATTTTGTTATCCTAAGGTTAGGATTCTCAATCTACCGCTAATAAGCGCGGTTATTGTCATTCAACAGGAACCATCTCTGGGATTGCCATTTCTTGGAATCTACCGTATGACTGGTTCTTTCTCTTACAAGGCTTATTTACAGCTGCCAGATCGGGTTTTCCCGAATATGAGAGGTCTTTCCATCTCTCTAGCGTTCTTGTCCCAACTTTATAACATGGGATGTGGAGGGCGGGTATGGTTATTGTAGGTTTCCAGTTCACACGGAAGTTCCTAACTAGCGTACCTCACACGCTAACACTCAACCCTTAGCCTTAAGCCTCTAATTCCTAACTCAGTATTTTCCTAAACTCGGTATTTCAACCATCAGAGCGAAGTATCGCTCTGATACCACTTTTTGTAACACCCCTACCGCTAATCAAGTCATTACATCTTAACCTGTCTCATTTATCAATACCAAAGCAGCGGAATTCTTATCCAAACGGTGGGTGATACAATGTCGTTAGTCACCCACGTGACTAACAAGGCCAAATCCAAACAAAACAATACAGTATCGGTCTGATGAATAAATATACCAAGTGCTCTATACCAAACAATACATTTCATCCCTTAATCAAATCATAATACAATCCAAACCTCAAATCAACACTATACCAAGTTTCTTCAATCATCAAGCTTGCCGATACAATTCGGACTTACAATTCAACATTACAAAATAAATACAATATTCCTTAATCAACTACCCGTGCTTATACATCCCTCCCCGTCCTACACTCGAACGGTATTCGGCTTCAAGGACCTGTAAAGTAAAAACGATGCCCCTAGGGGCTCAGCAAATTGCTAGCATGAAATTCACATACCCCGCATGCTAACGGGGTTATGCCGACTACTTTGTCGAGAGCAGGGGATTCATTTTAATTCAATCATCATGCAAGATAGCAATACATTATATATGCACACTACACAAGGATTCACATTGAATACAAACACTAACTAGCACATCAAGGTAGTTAGTTTATTTCATCTAGCTCTTAGGCCTTGAGGGTTTCTACCTCACTATCAAGTTCTACAATACTCAATCTCATCTCTCAACTCTCAAGTTCTCAATTCTCGAGTTCTCAAATCTAAATTGCCAATTCACACCCAACTTCTCACTCTCAATCTCAAATTCTCACATCTCAATATCAAATTCTCAAATCTCAATATCAAATTCTCAAGGGATATCTTTTAAGTCATTACCCATGACCTCCGGGCAGAGTCGTACACAAGACTCACCACCGGGCTTTCAAATACAAGTCTTACTTCCCCGGTTTCGACCCTACTCTGGGTCTAGCATGGTGGGAAGGTTCGACAATCAAGCAGAACTATACACTTAGCTCCTCAAATTCTCAACGTCCGTTTCTCTACCGAACTACTCAAATTCCCAATACTCCTTTCTCGGAGTCATATCACAATCTTATAGATTAGCCTAGAAGTATCTCTCTTGATATCATCTAATAGCTTAGGGAATTTCTCGTTGTTTAGTATTCTCATATTTAAAGGTTTCCCCAACTTATCGAATACTTGTATGTTCAGGACATTTTCTCATGTTGGTCAGTTCCTCATATTGTAGGTCGACTATTTTTCTAAGGGAGTTTGATGGTCCCTTATCATTCTTTACTTCTCTCAAAAGTTCATATCTTGAACTATCACCAATCTCTTAATAGAGGTTTCATCAATTCTTTCCACTATTGATTATTTCGTGGATTGTTCATTTCGGTTCTCTAACCGTTATCGGGAGTTTACTAATCCCGTACAATTCTCTCACGTTCTAGTGAGTTCATAGGTTTGCAATATCGTTATTCTTAGTTCGATAGTTTTCGTGTGTTCCTACGTTTTTGTTATTTTGCGAAACGACTCTTTCTACGAGTCACTAACCAATTAATACTCGTCTACGAGTCGGTCTATAACGCTATGTTAGACCGCACACTCATGCAAGGATGGTTAGTACACACAACATGCAACAAGATATACAATCAAAACAATAAACCATTTTCATGCTTTTATCTTGATTAAGTCGGCACACAAGCACACAACACACAAATCAGTGTAGCCACGTTAGCATACAGGGCATGAGAAAATCATACCTTTCACCATGAATTACTTTACCACGTCACCTCACATTGCTCGGTTCACACTTGATACACTGATAACATTCCAAATGTTCTTATTAACATGAAGGCATTACGGTATGTCAATAACTACTACTTCCGTACTTACCCCGTTATCCTGTTATCTCGGTTTTACTCCTGTTAATTTAAGTTCTCACTTCTCAATCACTTCTAGCACTTGTTTATCCTTCTAAGGACATTTACATGTCACCAATCAAGTCCTAAACAACATCTAAAACCAATACCAATCAATTCCCCATCATTTGGACCCTTAAAAACACTCTCGGGACAATTCTGGAGGTGGTTCGGGACTTAGTCCAGTCCCTAAGTCTGGACCAATTCAAAGCATAACTCTCGGCCAAAATAATGAGGTGGTCCGGGACCTTGTCCACCTCTTAAGTCCTGGACCAAGCTAGGGCTTGTACTCTCGGCCTGATTTTTGATGTGGTCCGGAACTTTGTCCAAGGACCAAGGCCCGGACCCTGCTAAAAACTGCTATACTTGTCATTTTTCATCCCCAAATCAACCCCTAATCCACATCCAATCTTTCCCTAATCTTTCCACATGTTTTATAAATATTTAAACACCTTTAAACACTCCTTAAACCTTCATAAATCATTGGTCCAATTCACCACCCAATTCTTGCTTAATTTTACCATTTCAATTCTCACATTTTTGCATTTTGCACACTTTTCCATTTCTAAACTCCTCTTGGTAGTTTACACTTTGTTCTCACTTATTTTGACCATTCCAAATCCTTCCTAGACAAATGCATTAACTATACCCAAGTCCAACTCTTATTTCCAAAGTCTTGCACACTAGTTCTTTTCTAGTTATTCCAATGCACTTCAACACTCATTTGCTACAGATTTTACACACTCAAATCTCCCTCATCCAACTATCATTTCAAGGTGATCAATAAACCCAAATCCACCCCATAAACACCTAAGTCCTCAAATTCACCAAGTCACCTTAAACACTTAGTTTCTACTAAAATTTTGCCATAGTTTCCCCATAAACCTAACATATCCAAACTCATCAATTCTCACCTAAATCAATCCTAAACTAGCCACACCCATAAAGGGTCCTACCAGCACACAAACTCAATCATAATTCATCAAACCAACAATTTAAGCACTAAACTTAAATGCTTGGCTCTTAGGCCCTTAAATCACAATTCAATCAACAAGTTCACAAATTCTCTCAAACTTTCACCAAACACATTTCTAGTACAAATTTAGGTTTTATTCCGTTAATTACCCATCCCAAGTTCTAAAACAATCAAAATAAACATTAAGGTGGATTTCTTACCTTAAGCTCATAACTTCCTCTTTTCTTTTCCAATCTCTTCCTTCTCTCTTCCTTGATCAAAATTGACCAAGTTGGCCAACCACTTGCCAACCTCAAAACCAATACCCAAATGGGGAATTAGGCACTAAACATTACTCCTAGACTTATTAATTAAGCTAGGTTACAAGGAAAGGTGCTTAAAGCATAAAGATGAAGAATTACCTTGAAACCCTAAGATGAGCTTTTGGTCATGAATCAAAGAGAAGCTCCCAAACCACCATTGGAGACTTGGAGAATATCTCAAACAAGGAAAGAACAAGGCATTAAGAGGGGGCAAAATCGGCCACACCAAGAGATGGGGAAAAATGAGTTTTTCTTTGGAACTTTTTACCTTAGAAGAAAGAGGAGACTCCAAGCTTCAAGAAAATGTCATTTTATTCACAAATGGGGGTATACCCATGGAGGTCAACTATCTTCCTTGGAGATTTTGAAAAGAGAGAAAGATAGAGCTTGGTGGGAGGAGCAAGAATATGTGGTTTATTTTTCATTTGGAGCTTGGATGTAGCTTGGCCAAGCAAGAGAAGGAGGAGAAGCCATGGATGGGCTTCAATGTCGTTCCAGCAGAATAGAGAGGGGGAGAAATTGGCAGGAGGAAGGAGAAAGGTGGGAAAGAGAGAAATGAGAGGAGAGAGGGGGGAGTGGGGTGTTTATTTTGCTTTTTACTTTATGCTTTTTACTTTTTGACTTATTAAGTTAGTAAGATAGTCAAGTGTGTGAGAGGGGGTTAATTTCCCTCTTAAAAACCGGCCCACTAAGTCACATAAGCTGGGAGCGTTTTTCGTCTTTTTACAAGAAACGCTCGTTAATTTACCCGGTTTAGCACTATTCACTAACCGGGCCCGTTTTCTGGATTTTTCGCGTTTTTTTAATTTTAATGGTTCTTAAGCTTCCTTTAATGTTTAATTATAGTTATTTGATTGACTATAATTTTTACGGGTCCATTTGACCACTCGAAGTCACGTTTTTGGGTTTTCTCGAAAATCACGCTCTAAAGCTTTATTAGCGTTTTTAATCCATTTTATGGATCCGTTTTCTTTGGGAATTGTTCCCGTATATCAATTAAGCCTAACTAAGCCTTAGGAATCCATCTAGGACCCTAACCGAGGTCGTATTCCTCCTATGGTCACGTAACGCTCATTTTTACCTTTTATGCTTTTAAGCGTTTTCTCTTTACTTTTGGATTTATTTTCTTCACTAAAATTCTTCAGGCACCATTAGACCCTCAAATACCATATTAGAATCATTTAATCACCTTTTTTAAGTTTGGGGTATTTCAATCATAAAATAATGAAATATATTACGTAACACCCCTCTCCTTAAAAACATAATAATCTCTCACGTAGCAATAAATAAAACGTCTTACAGCGGAAGAAATAATAACAACAACAATACTCACTCGGGTGTCACCGACCATTACTCGCCCATGCGAGTAACGAAGCCAAACTATATCCAACAACCAATATAAACAAACTGCTAACCACTGTGATAACGAGATAACTCCTATACATCATACTAAGTCCATACTCCATAATCGTCGACAAGTGAGCATCTACCCAATCCCGAATAAATACATAACCGTACCATAATACAATCCACAGTCTAACATCGTTATACAAACAAACTCCATGTGCGGTAATTAAGATAAACTCTAACTACCTTATTCCCGCACTTCGGCTTCGGCGATAATCAACAACATGCACAATGAGTGTAGTCTCAGCGATAAACGCTGAGTATGCCGGGCCTGGACCCTAATGGTCACTTAGTCATTTTAACCATCTTATTATTAGATTGGTTTCATGCTTTTCCATTTTACAGTTATAATCAATACTGTAATATACATGTATAAATTCATAATCATCCATCCAATTCAAACAGTCATAAACACTTAACCATCCATCCAATCCAAACATTCATTTAATATCACAAACAACAATTGTATATCGAACATATCGAATAATAGTACTGAATAAACGCCGTAGCGAACACCATCCTTTGTTAATTTAATTTGGCCTTCAAGGCCCCATCCATCCAAACCATGTTAATTAAATACCATTTGGGCGTCGTGTTAGGACAACCCGATAACCTCGCCATGGACAGTAGTCCCCCCGTACACATGAAGGTGCTAATTTCGCCAGAGGTCCGAAGGACCCTGACTATTCACTTTGCCTCGTAAGGCGTCCATATAAAGGCCGTAGCCACCTGACCCACAATCCAAATAGGGCTCGTTGGGTATAAACCTGGAGCGGAACCCGATCGGGAACCCCTCAGTGATCACAAATGCGCAACCAGGTAGTTCGTAAACTACTCTGGATTCCTCACCTCAACTCACACCATCTCTCTCTCATAATGTTTAAGATATGCTCTTAGTCTTATGGAGAATATAATTTATTAATTAGCTGCCCAATAGGTCTCACGCATACCTAGAAGTAATCTAGGTTATATTCATGTTTGAGATCCATGCTCTAGAGACCGACAGTGTCGTGACTCATACCTAAGTGTTTTACTTAGGTTACCATATACTTAATATTAATACTATGGGTATTATATCAAGTAACCGTCATGTCGTCACAATAAACACATATGTATGTTTATATAAGTTGATCTATAGTCGACGTAGTGTTAGTCCCGTAGGACGCTCGTGCATAAATAATTAATGCGGTAACACACATAATCACATACACGTATCCAAACACATAACACACAAGTTATATCAACCAAATCCGAGCCCAAGGAATTCCTTAGGACAACCCGGATCAAACCCCTTTACATACCATACACCTTAGACCAAGGATGCGCAGTGTAGACCACTAGCTCGTCAAGCGCCTTCGTCTGAAGTATGATCTAAACGGTAATAAACTATAAGCCAGTCTCCATGACTAACTAAATCCGGTATTTCTGAATAACAAGTAACCCCGACAGTTCATCCCTAGATTTCTACAGTTAATTGTTACGGGTTTCTCTAAACCAGTCGGCTTTGTAACTAAAACTCGTATGTCGAAATGTTTCGACTGTTAAGTTTAATTCGTTATATTTCTTTAATCTTATCCATCATTAATTTAGGTATATAACCTATAGTTGCATGTATGCATGCATTATCTATTATATTGTATTATTTTTCCACCATTCATTATAATACATTGTATTATATAATCCATTATCTTAGTAAACTATATTTCCATTCAAAAACTTATAACTTATAGTTTGTAACTATTTTTATGTAATAACCACCACCATTATATTATATGGTTTCCAACCATAATATATTTATCCATCCTTATATACATTATTCTCGCATATGTATATATTTACCAATATAGGTAAGTTTCATGAGTTATAAAACTCTTATATTATATGTTACATTTTATCATCTTATATTAGATGACTATTCCCATTAGTTGTATTATATTATACAACTCATATCAAGATTATTATCCTAATATTATGTAACATCTTTATGTTGTATAATTTCAACTCCTAAGGTTTAATCAATATATACCTTAGTTTATAAATCTTATTTATTTATAGTTTGTCACATTATTTAATGTGAATATCCTTACTTGTATTAATTCCATTTAAACCACCTTAATACCATATCATTGTTATAACTTTTATAACATTGTAGACCATTGTCTAAAATTCATTTTCCATCTCTTTATAATTCGGTACAACCCTTTATTTTATTTTAATTTCATTTTGACCACATAACATTATGTAATGTTATACCATATACTAATATCATATAATATGATATTTTTTATTTCCTTTAATTTATAACCTATAGTTTTTATACAAAACTATATTATATTTCCGAGAAGGCAACAATGTTATAACCTTATTTCTTTCCATATCCCATAGTTTTCTTTGTTTACAAAATCACCTCATTATTTATACCATGTTATATATCATATAATATAACATCTTTAACTTATAAAATGGTATAACCTATGGTTTTATTTTTGTAAAATTTCCAAACAGACCTTGTCTGTTTATTAATTAATTTCCAACCCCTTTAACTTTCCAAATTTATAATTTGACCACTTATATAATGTTATGTTATATATATCATATATTATAACATTTTAAACCTTAATATAAATATAACCTATGGTTATATATATTATTTTAAATTGCGAACAGACCCATAATCTGTTCTATATTATTTTTCAACCCATCCAATTCCTATAATTGCCATTTGGCCCAATTTATAACAAATAGTTTTATAATATCATTAAAACTATATATTATACATATATCTTATTAAATACTCTTATATTATTCCAAAAATCACCAAATATCACCAAAGGGTTATAAATATTATTCCTAACCCTTATAATCTCGGTATTTACTATTTCACCACATATATTTGTCCAAAGTGTCATAATGACATAATAACTATATATTATACATATATAGTTTATTTTAATTCCAAAATCAATCAAATAAATTCCTAAAAATTCCTAATATCCCATGGGTGTTTATAATACCATTTTACACCCTTTATTTCCGGTAATAACATATTCACCACATATGTTATAAAATGTTACAATCAAATACTTATCTTATTATAAAACCTTAAATAAGTTATTTATCTTATCTAATTTGGTCAAAACCTACCATATGGTCAAGGTTGACCTCCTTAATATTTCCTTGACCCTCAATTTCCATATATTACAGTTTGTACCCATATTTCCTAGAAATTCCCATTTAACCCCAAAACTTTATAAAATCTTATAATTTTTATTTAAACTCATTTAAACCTCTAATTTTCGGCTTTATTATTATATAGCCCCCAAATTTAATTTAATTACACTTTATACCCCAATTCCTTGCAGTAATATATATTTGCTACTTAAACTTAATTAAAACCTTATAAATACATAAATAAAATGGCCTAAAGTACATGGCCTTATTACAAACATTAGCTTATAAAATAAATTACACATAAATGCTCAAAAATGCTTTAAACTCTCGGCCTCTCCCATATGTTTTCCATATTTACCAATTTTCCACATAATGTCTTAAATTTGACAATTATGTTAGTTAATTACTTTTATAAATTTACTAAACCATTCCTTAATCACCTAAGGTCAAAATAAGACCTTAATAACCATATTCACTCACGGCAATATTATACACATATGTATAAACACATATTAATATACCAAGTGAAGGTTTAAGTGATTTATACCTTATTTTTGCCAAGTTTAGGCCTTGTTTGGCCTCGGCTGTTTGGAGATAAATTTTCCACAGCTTTATTTACATGTTTTCAAACAGCAATTAAGGCATGATTAGTCTCCAAACAAGAGCTAACCATAATAAGTGTTTAATGTACATTTTCAAGGTAAAATTTACCTTAGAATACCAAGGTAACCAAGGGTAGTCTTCGGCCTATTTTTTACAGAAGATAAAGAGCATCAAAAGAGCTACTAAATCAAGGCTTAAAACTGGTACAAATTAGATTAGAAGATGGCTAATTTTCACCTTGATTAAAATGCCAAAATGGTGTTTTTGGCATGGATTTGGCTATTCCTTGAAGCTCTTGATATACCAACTGAGTAAGTATGTTAAGAAGAAGATAATAAGCCTAAGAGAACTGGTTTTACAACCGGTAATGAAAGGAAACAAGATATAAGTGCTTAAAGCATATTTTTATACATTAAGAACAAGATTAGAATTCTCCTCCTTCTTCCCTTGTTACAGCCGAGAATTACCCTTCTTTTAACCTCCAAAACAATCTAGAACCATGGATGGAAATGGTTTATGCTTAGCTCCATGGAAAGAGGAAAGAAAAGTGAAGAGAATGAACATAAAATGGCTTAATAAGCTTACCTATGCCACTTGGTGTTCTCTTCTGAATTTAGTGTGTTCCTACGGTTTTGGAGAAGCAAAAGAGAGGATGAAGGTGCTTGGTGTCGGCTGGGAAGAGAGGCAAATGGGAAAGAAAGCTAGTTTTACCTTTTATGTTAATTAATGTTACTTTATGAAATAGTAAATGATGATTCATTAGATTGGCTCGATATTTATGTTGCTAATGGGTAAGGATGACAGCAAGGGTGGGCGGCAATGGTTGGTCAAGTCAATGGATGACATTTGACCATGGTTAGACTAAGTAATTAAATGTTATTTTTGGGTACTATTCATCCAAAATCACCCATTTTGATTTTATTTTTAAACTTTGATTTAGACTTTATAATATAGTCTATCATGTCACATTAATGATATAAAGAATGTAATCTAGTCTTTAAAGTGACAAAAAGTCAATATCTTAGAGCTCATACACACAAACGTGCTTTAAGGTGTTTTAGTGCACATTTTGTGTCACAAGGTGTTTCTAAGCTTTTTTTCTTTGAGAACAGTTTTGTTGTGTTTCTTACATGATAATTGATCATAGGAATCCAATTTTATATCAAATAGAGGTCATAAGACCTTTAAGGTTTCTTAGAGCACATTTTTGCCCTACTTGACCTCGAAGCATGTAAATGCTTGTTCTTTGTGTTGGAGTGTTGTCCAATGATCGTAGTATGTTTAGTTATGTGTAAATATGCTTAGGACAAAATTTTAGGTCCTAAGAAGTTCATTTGGGTATGTATTTACCCTAAACAGTCAAAGGGTGCAATATCTTGCTTTGTGTTGACCATTGTTGTTCTCAATTGACTTTTTAGGTATGTGTTAGGCCTTAATTAATGTGATTAGATGTTTAATCCATGTTTTATTAGTTTGGGTTATTTCAATCTACCTGCAAACGATAAATTTGGTGTATGAAATACTAAGAAATTATCCTAGAATTCAATAGTTTAATATATCGTCAGGTTGCAAAAATCCCGGTCGAAATAGTATAGTAATTAAAGAAGCGACCGGGGTGTCAATCCACGGGACTCGATGAGTAAGTCTAGCCTTAGGTATTGGTTAACGAAAGGGGGTTTTGTTTTGGTTTTGGGTTGCAAATAAATAACAGGAAAGTAAATAGCAGATAAAGTAAAGTGATAGTTTGGGAGTGTGAACGGTACTCTAGGTTCAGGGAGTTGTTTCACTAGCTAGGTTCTGCATATTCTACTGCTTAAGTGGAGACTTGGATCGGCTTGTAATTCTCAATTATCTATTCTGTATTAAGTCATAATTCCAGATAGCTCATCTAGACAGGGCATGTAGTTCTAGTCTAGACCTAGCAAGTATATCTAGATGGTTTTAATGCAGAATTACTAGTCTGTTGGTTCAATCCGGACTAAAGCTCCTAGTGACTAAAGTAATCTATCCGATTGCAATTATCACAGGTAACAGGTTAATAGGACCGTCAATGCTAATCACCTTGTCTGATCATAACATGATTCGAGGGCTTATAATAACTTAGCAACGTTTATTAAAAACTTAAAAGCATTAACCTGAACAATCCAAATTGTCTCAACAAGCAGCAAAATAATGCAGAGTTTAACTAATTACAACATCCCTTCCCCTAGAGTAAATCCTTTTAGCTAGACATAGCATTATAATCATAAATGAGAGAGAGTTAGAAGAAATCATCTGTTACGAAGATCTTCTTGCTCGCTCCGTCCTTTGTCCTTGCTCCGTGCTAGCTTGAAGGTTGATCTCGGTGATAATGGAGTGATTGGGTGAAATGGGGCGAAAATGGAAAGTTTGGGCGATTTGTGAGGTGTCCGGCTGTGTAGGGTCGGACACAGCGGACGTGAGATGTCCGGATCTGTCTGGGTCGGACTCGATCCGGACGTGGTGGAATGACCTTGTCCGGATCCGGACAAGGGTCGGACAAGGCTAAATGGTGAAATGGATACGGGATGGCAGCGGAGGTTTACGAAGGTGTTCTGTGAGTTACCAGATGAATTTGTGGATGAATCGTGAATGGTTTTTATGCAGGTTTACGGAGGAGATGGAGGGATGAATGGAGATGGAGGATGAGGTGAGTGAGAGGGATTAGAGAGGAGGGAAGACTATGAAGTCTGGTACGAATTGAATGAAGAGAAGGGGGTTTATATAGGGTTAGAAGGGAAAACAATCAGTGGAAGTTTGGTAAAGGATGTTTGATTGAGGAAAATTTGGAGTCTTCTCCATTAATGCGCCGCTCCCCTGTTTACTCGCCGCCTGTCTGTTCGATAATTAGCCGAAAGGCTAATTATCGGTGCGTGCTTTTTATTTTTCAATTCTGTGTGACGTCCGGATCGTGTCCGGATTGTGTCCGGATCCGGACGTGACACAGAGTTTCAGATCTGGATCTCGACTCTCGGATCTGGAATTTTTAGTCATGTCCGGATTGCGTCCGGCCCAATTACACCCGGACAAGAGATGTCCGGTTTTGTGTCCGGCCAAACCAATCCGGACAAGACCAATTTTTCTGTCTCTTGTCCTGATTTGTTCCCCGTTTGTTGTGTTGTAATCCTTATGATGTATAATCTTTATTTCCTGGGTTTTTCCTGCATTTAACATATAACACATCAGTTCTTATCAAAGCATCAATCTTTAGGAAAAACACATAATAAGTGGGAAACATTGCCTGAATTGTTACAAATTATAAGGTATTTAAACCTAAAAAGCCTATATGTTTCACACTTATCAACTTCCTCACACTTAAGCTTTTGCTTGTCCTCAAGCAAAATAGGAATAAGAATATCTCTAAAACCTTCAAATAATCTCAAATTTTAAACAAGTGCAGGGCGAAATCAAACCAAGTGATAAATGAAAGAATAATCTCGCTCTCTGAGGTAGGTTTTCACAAACAGTGAAGCAGGAACAATTTTTGTAAAAGCATAGAGAAACTAGATTGTAGAAAACAAGTTAACTTAGCTTGGGACTTTCCACCATTTTCATTTCTCTAACCTTTGGATGACAAGAGGTGTGAAGTAATGCCTTATTCCGCAATACCTTTCAACACCACGTACTCATGATCAAAAACAAAAATTAAACTGCAATGAATTCTTTTCTTTCACATGCAAAAATCTTCTTCCAAGAATTATATACAAAACAAACGAAATATGTGAATTGCAGATTTATTCCATAACCCAGACTTTTCTCTCTATCCATGTAACGGTGTTGGGCCAACTATCCCAGATCACGAGACCTTAGGTAGATAGGTGATAAGGCACCCTTAAGACTTAATAACCGGATAGACGAGGCCTGTTATTGTTAGGAAAAAATTTTGATCAGTGGAGTACCTTGCCTTACCCTTTTTCATTCCAAACATTCACTTCATTTCCAAAATCCCAAGCTAAAATAATCTGGTTTCCACAATTAGCCAATCTACCAGATTTTTAGTGGAAAGAGAGTATTTTTAAATAAAACTATTTTTATACAAACCTCAAACAAAAAAGATTCCTACGGTTTTCACTTTGGTTTAACAACACTCGGTGTGCACAGGCATTAGAGAAGCAAAAAGCAAGTGTGGCATTAAAGCACAATTAGCATGTTTTCAGGGAAAGGTCTCTCCTTCCTCACACTTAAGATGAGCAATGTCCTCATTGGTCAAAGATGAAAAACAGAGAAAAGAGCTTTCAAAACATGCTATACTCATAATAGATGCATATCCATAATTAACCCTCAACGCAACAAATGTGGAACAAAATTAGTGAAATGGAACAGAGACTCCCCTGGTGTTATGGATTGAGGAAGATGTTCTTCCTCACACTTGAAGTTTGGCAGGGGTCGAGAGATTCCGTATTAGTCACAGACAGTATATGTTGTGTGCAGATTAAGAGTTGCTATATTTTCACTGGCAAGTACAACCACAGAATAAAGTGCATTAACTCGAACTACAGAGAAAATTATTGAATGAATCATATTGTGAGAAAGAAAACTCCCCATAGTGTAAGTTTAGCAGACATTCGCAAGCAGTGTGGTTCCATTTCCAGTACTTATTGCCATTTGTTTCGCAGCAGAGGTGATGTGTAAAGTAAACATTTTAGAACGCTGCACTGCTCAGAGAAACAATAAATTTAGCAATTTTAGAATTTAAAACACTGCACAACATAATAATTACCACTTCTCCTGCATTCCCATGTTTTCGTTAGTTTGAACAATGAAAAGGAGAAAAAAATAAGTCAAATAAAAAAGAAAAGAAAAATACAGAAAAACCAACAAAAGAAAAGGAAACAGTAATAATAAAAATGGCCATCACTGAGGTGGCGGTGGTGGTGGTGGTGGCTGTCTCGCTCCTAGCTGGGCTATGAGCATCTGCATAAGCTGGCTGTTCTGGGCCTGCTGTGTGGATGCATCTGCCATATACCGAGCAGCCTCTCTGTGTAAGGCGTCACTGCGCTCTAAACGCTCAGCTATGGAGATCTGCTCGCCTGGAGGGCGCCCTGTGTCTGGCGGATCTCGTCGATATGTCCCTCCATGCGCACCTGGCGCTGCTGGACCTCCAACCTGCTGCACAGAGCCGAACTGCTGCTCCATACCCCCGAATCTCTGCTCCATCCTCTGCTGCTGCTGGAGGATAGAGTCCATCATGGCCTGTATCTCTGGGGGGACGCTCATCACAGGGGCTGTGGGGGGCGCCATGGTAGCTGTGCCCGTGGTGGGAGCCATGGTAGCAGCTGGTGTGGAGCTGGAGCTCGCTGATGTACCCGTAGATCCTAAACCCGAGCTGCCCCTCACCCAGCTCCCGTCCTCAAGGCGCATGAAGCCCCATCTCCTAAAGGTAGTAAGGGAGATGGGTGTCTCTCTCCCTCACATATATATCAGTGAAGATCTCCTCGGGGAGGGTAGAGACAAGAAGATGATAGGAGTAAGAGGGAAGATGGGGGTAATCTTCTTCTTCTTCGTCCATAGATAGTGACGACCTTATGCAGCTGCCTAAACATGATGAAAGGGAGGGAGAGCTGATGGGCTGGCTGATGTGGTGAGGCTAGGAGGTAGTCTAGGAGGACACAATCCTCGTCAGAAGCATCATTCCCAGCCTGAGGCCGGATCTGATGACTGAGGATCTCAGCTAGGGTCCTCTGCTGAAGGGATGGGAGAATGGCATATGGTAATACAGTCTTGTTCTCCTCACCTCGTCGGCGAGTAGTACTCCCGACCTCTAGTAACCACCTAGACTTACTCTGCCTAAGTGCATCCTCCGAAAAATCATATGCCTATCATAGTCGTCTGGGAGGAATAATAGATCAGAAAAGGTCTCAGGGGTTACCTCTACCTCGTACCCCTGTACGTATGAAGTAATGCTGTGTGTCGTGTCTGACGCCACAGCATTGGCGTAAACTCACGTACCAACTCTGGGAGAAAACACCCACGCCCATGCGCAGGATACTGCTGGCGCCAATACCCTCAAATAGCTGGGAGCCCGGCCTCAGCTGCGGCCTCATCAGTGATGCGCCTCTATGACGAAGGCTCCACCCCTATCGTACCAAGCCCTGGTGGTAGCGGATCTGAAACCATCCTCTCGGAGTGGTGACTCGAACGGCTCTGACTCGTCGTCAGGGCGTGGGTTCCTCGAAGAGGAACCCCTGCGTGCAGGACCACCTCTAGTGCGAGCATCTATCAGATAAAACACACGTAATAAGTAAACAGAAGCAACAACCACAAAACTCGAAACCAATCGAACATGTTCTATTTGAATATATCATGTCACATAGCTTCTTTACAGAACAAGGCTTTAGAATAGCCAAACATTCACATGAGAACAATAAACAAGACAACAATCACCTAGAAAACAAACACAAAATTTCAATTTTTACACATGTCCGGACCTACGTCCGGGTCACTTAGCCGGACGCAGTCCGGACGCACACAGAACCCTAAATAATTTTCGCCGCGTACAGAGAATTCGAAATCACCACAAATTCAACCCAGAATTCACGAATCTTCACAACAATGTGCACGTTTGCTCATCTCAGCACTAATTAAAGCATTAAACCACTATAAACTACCCAATCTATCACAATGCAACAAGTAATTTCGAAATCGAAATGAAAAACCTGCTTGCGTTGGGGCGTTTAGGTCTGGGATTCGACGGTGGGGATTGGAGAAGTGTGGTGGAGCGGCGGTCTCGCGGTGGCGTTCTGGTGGTCGGGGTTTGCGCAGCGCCGGCGGTAACAGTGGTGGTGTGGTGTTTGGTTATGGAGGTTAAAAAAATGGAGGTCTGTTGTTTGTGTTTGGGTGAGATATCGGGAGGAAGAAGAAGCAGCGAAGAGGGAAAGAAAATTTAAAACTGGGACGCGTTTTAGTCCTGTCCGGATTGAGTCCGGATCCGGACAGCTAGGGTTTTCTTGGTGACCGGATCGTGTCCGGCTAAGTTGAGCCGGACACGTTAAAACCCTTTTTTTTTTTTATATATATTAAATTAAATTAAAAACCACTATCTAAAACCTATTCAAAAAAATTAAAATTACACAAAGAAAAAAAACAAAACACACGAATGCAGAAATTAAATAGCAAGAGTGTTTAAGGACTCCCTGATCCTTGATGAACATTGCCATGATTCTTCCTCACACTTGAGTTCAGTTTAGCATTAGAGTGAATTACCTGAAAGATTAAATCTGCAAAACCAGAAGAACTCAAGTGGAACCAGATAAAACCATTAGTTATAAAGTAAGAGCCATGGCTCTTTCGGTTTGCACAATAGTGATTAACACTCTGCTAAATAAGAACAAAAGAGGAAATTAACTAAACCAAAGAAGAGATACAAACCGGTGGGTTGCCTCCCACCAAGCTGCCCGGAGTTAAAGTCTCTGGCTAGACTTTTCAGATAAGGTCAAGAGGGCCGCCAAGCAGCTAGCAACAGTTTTCTTCAGTCTGAAATACCATTGCTTGCGCGGCTTTTTGGATGCTTTGGGAGGTGGTGCTGCAATACAGATAGAAGAGATAGAATTTATGGAATTGGAGCTTTCAATCAAGTTTATACCTGGTGCAGGAGGCTGAGAAAGGTATCGCCTAGGTACTTCTTTATCGAGCACCATTTACTTTGAATACTTCCCTGTCTTATTCTCAGCTCATAAGCACCATAAGTAGTGACCCCTACAACTTTGAATGGACCTGCCCAATGTGATTTCAACTTACCAGGAAAGAGGCGCAGCCTGGAATTATAGAGCAACACTAGATCCCTACTTTGAATTCTCCTTATGAATCATCTGATCATGGATTCTCTTTGTGCGTTATAAATTCGGAACTGTCATAGGCTTGCTCTCTGAGTTCCTCAAGTTCAGATAGTTGAAATTTTCTTTCTCTCCAGCAGTGTGCATATCAAAATTCAGGGCTTTCAATGCCCAGTAAGCTTTGTGCTCTAATTCGACTGGAAGATGGCAAGCTTTTCCATACACAAGTTTAAAAGGAGACATACCTATAGGGGTCTTGAAAGCAGTCCGGTATGCCCACAAAGCATCATCTAATTTAATTGACCAATCCTTCCTTGATGCACTTACCGTCTTCTGTAGGATCCATTTCAGCTCACGATTAGTACCTCTGCAAGACCATTAGTTTGGGGGTGGTAAGGTAGTGCCACCTTGTGAGTCACCCCATATTTAGTCATTAGGAGTCGAATGCTCGGTTGCAGAAGTGGGAGCCACCATCACTGATAATTGCCCTAGGCACCCCGAATCTGGTGAATATGTGTTTCTTCAGGAATTTCACCACTGTTTGGAATCAGCATTGTGGCATGGAATAGCTTCTACCCACTTGGAGACATAATCTACAGCTACCAGGATGTATTGTTTCCATGAGATGAGGAAAGGGCCTGTAAATCAATGCCCCAAACATCAAAAAGTTCTACCTCAAGAATGCCTTTCTGAGGCATCTCATGCTTTCTGGAGATGTTTCCCATCCTCTGACAAGGATCACAATGGGAGCAGAAATGGTGGACATCTTTATGAAGAGTAGGCCAGTAAAATCCACACTCCAATATCTTTGCAGCTGTTCTTGTAACCATGATGGCCACCTGCCTCTTTAGCATGACAGAATTCGATGACACTCTGGATCTCCTTATCTGGAAGCATCGCCTCATCAAGCCATCAGCACAGATCCTAAACAGATATGGATCCTCCCAGATAATGGCGGGTTTCTGACAAGAATTTCTTCCTCTGATTATAGCTGTAGTCATGAGGAATTAAACCAGTAGCAAGATAATTAACTAAATCAGCATACCATGGTTCATCTACCTTTCCAATTTTAAATACCGTCTCATCAGGGAAAATTCATTGATCGGGATTCCATCATCAGGGATATCAAGTCTAGATAGTGATCAGCAACTCCATTCAGCTTCCCCTTTTTATCCACAACTTCTAAATTGAATTCTTGGAGAAGTAGGATCCACCTCAGAAGTCTTGGTTTCGATTCATTTTCTGAAAAAGGTACTTGAGGGCTGAATGATCTGTATGTACTATTACCTTGCTGCCAAGCAGATATGGTCGAACTTGTCCAGAGCAAACACCACAGCTAGCAACTCCTTCTCTGTAGTAGTAATTTTTCTGTGCATCAATTAAGGTCTTGCTAGCATAAGTGATTACCCTCAGCATCTTATCTTTCTTCTGACATAATGCGGCGCCAACAGCATAGTCACTCGCATCCGTCATGATCTCAAATGGTTCAGACCAATCCGGTGGGACCACAATAGGTGCTGAACAGAGCTTCTCTTTGATAGTCTGAAATACTGTCAAGCACTCCTCTGTAAACTGAAATTTGATGTCCTTCTGAAGCAAGTCTGACAGGGGTTTAGCAATTTTTGAAAAGTCCTGTATAAACCTCCTGTAAAACCCTGCATGACCAAGAAAAGATCTTACATCTTTAACTGAATTTGGTGGGGGCAGTTTTTCTATTACCTCTATTTGCCTTGTCCACCTGGAGGCCTTCTTTTGACACCTTATGCCCAAGCACAATTCCTTCTTGTACCATGAAGTGGCACTTCTCCCAATTCAGCACAAGGTTAGTATCCTCACAGCGAGCCAAAATCTGGTCTAATTGCTCCAAACAAATATCAAAGCTTTGTCCATAGACAGAGAAATCGTCCATGAACACTTCAATACTTTTCTCAATAAATTCATTAAAAATAGCCATCATACATCTCTGAAATGTGGCTGGAGCATTGCAGAGACCAAAGGGCATCCTCCTGTAAGCAAAAGTACCATAAGGACAGGTGAAGGTAGTCTTCTCCTGATCTTCTGGTGCAATGGGAATCTGGAAATAACCGCTGTACCCATCAAGGAAGCAGTAGAACTCTTTCCCTGCTAACCGCTCCAACATTTGATCAATAAATGGCAGTGGGAAATGGTCCTTCCTTGTGGCCTCATTCAGCGCCGGTAATCGATGCACATCCTCCAACCTGTGGTTGCCTCTGGGGTACCAATTCACCTTTCTCATTTGGCACTGCAACTATCCCCCCTTTCTTTGGAACAACCTGGACTGGGATACCCACTGGCTGTCAGAAATAGGGTAGATAATACCTGCATCAAGAAGCTTTAGTACCTCGGCCTTGACCACCTCCTTTAATTTGGATTCAACCTTCTCTGGGCTGTCTCACTGCCTTGTAATTTTCCTCCATATGAATCCGGTGTGTGCAGAAACCTGGATTAATCCCCTTGATGTCAGCAACTGTCCATCCCATGGCACTCTTATGTTTCTTTAGCACCTCCAGAAGTCTAGATTCCTGCAAAATAGACAAAGATGCAGAATAATAACAGGCAGGGTGTTACCCTCTGCCAAGAAAACATATTTGAGATGGGAGGGGAGAGATTTAAGTTCCAAGGTAGGAGGCTTCTCTATTGAAGGTATGGGTCTTTGATGGATCGTTCCAACTTTTCCACAGGAGGGAGGAGGAACGAAAGTATGATTTCCCGTGATTCAGCTGCTGGACGACCGAGGCCATCTCAAGACTGTCTTTGTCATCCTCAATGGATCGACTTATTACCTGTTCTAAAGTATCAGAAAACTTAAACAACGAATCAAAAGAATCAGTACTCCTATAGGTGTAGTCATCATCAAGATCATAAGAATTATCAAGTAAATCAGCAGAGAAAACAGCTTGAGAAGAAGTGTTTTTCCGCATAATCTTATTTATGTCAAAGCTCAATTCTTCATCATGAATTTCAAGGTGATCTTCCCTTATCAACATCAATAACAGTTTTAGCAGTTCTGAGGAAAGGTCTACCTAGAATCAGAGGTACCTCAACATCTTCATCCATGTCAAGGATCACAAAATCAGCGGGGAAGAAAAACTTACCCACACTAACAACTACATTTTCAACCATACCTCTGGGTGTGATAGATGATCTATCAGCCAACTGGAGTCTGAAATGAATGGGAACGAGCTCACCCGCATGAAGCTTTTTAAACATGGTGTATGGCATCAGGTTGATGCTCGCTCCTAGATCGCAGAGACCGTATCCGCAATCCATGTCTCCAATTGAACAGGGGATGATGGGCTGACCAGGATCACCACGCTTTGGAGGCAGCATCTGTCGGAGAGCTGCTGAACAAGTTTCGGTCAGCTGGATGGTGTCCTTCTCTTTGTATTTCCTCTTATTCGAAATCAGATCCTTTACAAATTTAGCATAATTCGGCATCTGCTTAATCGCATCAATAAGAGGGATATTAATAGTCAGCTTTCTAAAAACATCTAAAAATCTTCCAAATTGTTCATCGAGCTCTCGCTCTTTGAGTCGGTTTGGAAATGGAAGTTCCTTAGCAGATATTTTCCCCTTTTTATTTTTAACAGCAGTAGAAAGAGAGGAAGAAGGAATAGGAGCCTGGGTCTCCTCAGAAACTACCTCAGGAGGGGCGGGATGCCCTGATGGTGCACCGGCGGTGTTAGAAAGAGGCTCGGTCTCTTCATCAGTACGGCTTCCTGCCACTTGGTCTTTTAATTCCTCCCACTTCTCAGGGTAACTGCTGCTGCTTCAGAATCCTCGCAGTCTTCGTCTGAGACCGACACTGCCTTCAACTGCTCTTTTGGATTGTTTCTGGTTGGGAAGGCAATGATCCAGAAGGTCTCTGCTGCATGAGGAATTGAGTCAACTGACTCATTGTTCCTTGCATCTCCACCATGGCGTTCTCTAGTTTCTGGTTGATTACCGTTTGCTTTTCTTGAGAAGCCATCAGCTTATCCACCATCTCTTTAGATTTGCATTGTTTGAGCTCAAAGATGTTGCTGAGCTTGAGGTTGCTGGCCGGAATTGATTATATTGAGGCCTTGAAAAACCGGGTGGTCCCCCCTGATTCGTCCTCTGAGGCTGCAATTGATGTGAATTAAGTGCATTGTTAGGATTTCCATACCTCAGATTTTGGTGCTGATTCTGCACCCAGGGTTGCCTGTTGTTGAACTGGCCTATTACATTGGCCTCTCGGTTTGCCTCATCTCGGCTATTTGTGGGCAGTCCTCATAGTCGTGTGCATCCCCACATTGAGAGCAGCAAGCTTCTTGTAGAGATTTTCTTGGCGGACTGCCTGGTGTTGGCCCCATGGTGAGCTGTTCGAGCATCTTCGCCATGCTTCCCATCGTGGTCCTCATCTGTGCTTGCTCAGCAGCTAGCTGTTCCATCATTGGGTCTGGAGCTCTGGAAGAACTCTGACCTATGGAAAATACTCGTCCTCCACTGCTGCTCCATTGGCGAAGCTCTCACAGTAGGACTCCATAGCTGTCATGAACTCCTCCCCACTTTTGGCTAGCAGGTTTCCTCCTATGGCGGATCTTATCTCGCCTCTGTGTTCTTCTTTTAACCCCTGGAAGAATCCCTGAGCTAGTGAAGTGATGTCCTGACCATGGTGAGGGCATTGTCGGAGTAGCTCCTTGAATCGGTCCCACGCCTCACAGACTGTCTCACTGCCCTTCTGTTTGAATGCCATCAGGTCGGCAATCATTTGTCGTGTCCGGGAGATGGGAATGTACTTCTCGTAGAATTTGTCCATCATCTGCTCCCAGGTGGTAATGATGCCTGGCGGTAGTCTGTGGAACCATTTCGAGGCTTCCCCTGACAAGCTGTGCTGGAACAGGCTCAATCTGGCGTACTCCTCCAATCCTTGAGATAATCCAAGAGAGTCCAAGTGTACAAGAAAGCGATGTACATGGTCCAATGTATCTGATGGGTGCACCTGAAAAAGTACCTGCAGGGTGATTTCTAACCGCATTGGATTGGTGAGAAGGTTTTACCTTTTGCCAATCGGCTATGAGTTCTGCAGTTAGATTGGGTAGAACCACTGGCCCTCGTCTTGGTGTGGCTGGTGGTCTGTTTATCCTTCCCATTGTGTACTGAGTCACTGCACCTCCAATTTGGTCATGATTTGCCGCCATGTTGAAGTCAAGCTGCCTTCTTGTTCTCAGAGCTTGGAGGTAGACTCTTTCGATTTCAGGATCGAAGTCTGTATCTGGGGGACCAGTTGAGCGTGTTCTTCGCATCCACTAGGCGCTTATAATCAGCCCGAGAAAAGGAACAAAATGAGTGAGTTTTAAAGTAATGAAAATGGCACACAAAACAAATTAAAATCAAAATATATTACAAAACAAACGATTATAAACAGTGTGTTGTGATAGAGTAACAAATTAACCAAGGCTAGGGACTAGACAAAAGTCAAGTCCCCGGCAACGGCGCCATTTTGCAAACGATTAATTTGGTGTATTAAATACTAAGAAATTATCCTAGAATTCAATAGTTTAATATATCGTCAGGTTGCAAAAATCCCGGTCGAAATAGTATAGTAATTAAAGAAGCGACCGGGGTGTCAATCCACGGGACTCGATGAGTAAGTCTAGCCTTAGGTATTGGTTAACTAAAAAAAGGGGGTTTTTGTTTTGGTTTTGGGTTGCAAATAAATAACAGGAAAGTAAATAGCAGATAAAGTAAAGTGATAGTTTTGGGAGTGTGAACGGTACTCTAGGTTCAGGGAGTTGTTTCACTAGCTAGGTTCTGCATATTCTACTGCTTAAGTGGAGACTTGGATCGGCTTGTAATTCTCAATTATCTATTCTGTATTAAGTCATAATTCCAGATAGCTCATCTAGACAGGGCATGTAGTTCTAGTCTAGACCTAGCAAGTATATCTAGATGGCTTTAATGCACAGAATTACTAGTCTGGTTGGTTCAATCCGGACTAAAGCTCCTGGTGACTAAAGTAATCTATCCGATTGCAATTATCACAGGTAACAGGTTAATAGGACCGTCAATGCTAATCACCTTTCTGATCATAACATGATTCGAGGGCTTATAATAACTTAGCAACGTTTATTAAAAGCACTTAAAAGCATTAACCTGAACAATCCAAATTGTCTCACAAGCAGAAAATAATGCAGAGTTAACTAATTACAACATCCCTTCCCCTAGAGTAAATCCTTTTAGCTAGACATAGCAGTTATAATCATAAATAAGAGAGAGTTAGAAGAAATCATCTGTTACGAAGATCTTCTTGCTCGCTCCGTTTGTCCTTGCTCCGTGCTAGCTTGAAGGTTGATCTCGGTGATAATGGAGTGGATTGGGTGAAATGGGGCGAAAATGGAAAGTTTGGGTGATTTGTGAGGTGTCCGGCTGTGTAGGTCGGACAGGGTCGGACGTGAGATGTCCGGATCTGTCTGGGTCGGACTCGATCCGGACGTGGGTGGAATGACCTTGTCCGGATCCGGACAAGGGTCGGACAAGGCTAAATGGTGAAATGGATACGGGATGGCAGCGGAGGTTTACGAAGGTGTTCTGTGAGTTACCAGATGAATTTGTGGATGAATCGTGAATGGTTTTATGCAGGTTTGGAGGAGATGGAGGGATGAATGGAGATGGAGGATGAGGTGAGTGAGAGGATTAGAGAGGAGGGAAGACTATGAAGTGGTACGAATTGGAATGAAGATGGAAGGGGGTTTATATAGGGTTAGGGATTGAAAACAGAAATCAGTGGAAGTTTGGTAAAGGATGTTTGATTGAGGAAATTTGGAGTCTTCTCCATTAATGCGCCGCTCCCCTGTTTACTCGCCGCCTGTCTGTTCGATAATTAGCCGAAAGGCTAATTATCGGTGCGTGCTTTTTATTTTTCAATTCTGTGTGACGTCCGGATCGTGTCCGGATTGTGTCCGGATCCGGACGTGACACAGAGTTTCAGATCTGGAACTCGACTCTCGGATCTGGAATTTTTAGTCATGTCCGGATTGCGTCCGGCCCAATTACACCCGGACAAGAGATGTCCGGTTTTGTGTCCGGCCAAACCAATCCGGACAAGACCAATTTTTCTGTCTCTTGTCCTGATTTGTTCCCCGTTTGTTGTGTTGTAATCCTTATGATGTATAATCTTTATTTCCTGGGTTTTTCCTGCATTTAACATATATAACACATCAGTTCTTATCAAAGCATCAATCTTTAGGAAAAACACAATAAGTGGGAAACATTGCCTGAATTGTTACAAATTATAAGGTATTTAAATCCTAAAAAGCCTATATGTTTCACACTTATCAACTTCCTCACACTTAAGCTTTTGCTTGTCCTCAAGCAAAATAGGAATAAGAATATCTCTAAAACCTTCAAATAATCTCAAATTTTAAACAAGTGCAGGGCGAAATCAAACCAAGTGATAAATGAAAGAATAATCTCGCTCTCTGAGGTAGGTTTTCACAAACAGTGAAGCAGGAACAATTTTTGTAAAAGCATAGAGAAACTAGATTGTAGAAAACAAGTTAACTTAGCTTGGGACTTTCCACCATTTTCATTTCTCTAACCTTTGGATGACAAGAGGTGTGAAGTAATGCCTTATTCCGCAATACCTTTCAACACCACGTACTCATGATCAAAAACAAAAATTAAACTGCAATGAATTCTTTTCTTTCACATGCAAAAATATTCTTCTTCCAAGAATTATATACAAAACAAACGAAATATGTGAATTGCAGAATTTATTCCATAACCCAGACTTTTCTCTCTATCCATGTAACGGTGTTGGGCCAACTATCCCAGATCACGAGACCTTAGGTAGATAGGTGATAAGGCACCCTTAAGACTTAATAACCGGATAGACGAGGCCTGTTATTGTTAGGAAAAAATTTGATCAGTGGAGTACCTTGCCTTACCCTTTTTCATTCCAAACATTCACTTCATTTCCAAAATCCCAAGCTAAAATAATCTGGTTTCCACAATTAGCCAATCTACCAGATTTTTAGTGGAAAGAGAGTATTTTTAAATAAAACTATTTTTATACAAACCTCATCAAACAAAAAGATTCCTACGGTTTTCACTTTGGTTTAACAACACTCGGTGTGCACAGGCATTAGAGAAGCAAAAAGCAAGTGTGGCATTAAAGCACAATTAGCATGTTTTCAGGGAAAGGTCTCTCCTTCCTCACACTTAAGATGAGCAATGTCCTCATTGGTCAAAGATGAAAAACAGAGAAAAGAGCTTTCAAAACATGCTATACTCATAATAGATGCATATTCCATAATTAACCCTCAACGCAACAAATGTGGAACAAAATTAGTGAAATGATGAACAGAGACTCCCCTGGTGTTATGGATTGAGGAAGATGTTCTTCCTCACACTTGAAGTTTGGCAGGGGTCGAGAGATTCCGTATTAGTCACAGACAGTATATGTTGTGTGCAGATTAAGAGTTGCTATATTTTCACTGGCAAGTACAACCACAGAATAAAGTGCATTAACTCGAACTACAGAGAAAATTATTGAATGAATCATATTGTGAGAAAGAAAACTCCCCATAGTGTAAGTTTAGCAGACATTCGCAAGCAGTGTGGTTCCATTTCCTGTACTTATTGCCATTTGTTTCGCAGCAGAGGTGATGTGTAAAGTAAACATTTTAGAACGCTGCACTGCTCAGAGAAACAATAAATTTAGCAATTTTAGAATTTAAAACACTGCAAACATAATAATTACCACTTCTCCTGCATTCCCATGTTTTCGTTAGTTTGAACAATGAAAAGGAGAAAAAATAAGTCAAATAAAAAAGAAAAGAAAAATACAGAAAAACCAACAAAAGAAAAGGAAACAGTAATAATAAAAATGGCCATCACTGAGGTGGCGGTGGTGGTGGTGGTGGCTGTCTCGCTCCTAGCTGGGCTATGAGCATCTGCATAAGCTGGCTGTTCTGGGCCTGCTGTGTGGATGCATCTGCCATATACCGAGCAGCCTCTCTGTGTAAGGCGTCACTGCGCTCTAAACGCTCAGCTATGGAGATCTGCTCCGCCTGGAGGGCGCCCTGTGTCTGGCGGATCTCGTCGATATGTCCCTCCATGCGCACCTGGCGCTGCTGGACCTCCTCAACCTGCTGCTGCACAGAGCCGAACTGCTGCTCCATACCCCCGAATCTCTGCTCCATCCTCTGCTGCTGCTGGAGGATAGAGTCCATCATGGCCTGTATCTCTGGGGGGACGCTCATCACAGGGGCTGTGGGGGGCGCCATGGTAGCTGTGCCCGTGGTGGGAGCCATGGTAGCAGCTGGTGTGGAGCTGGAGCTCGCTGATGTACCCGTAGATCCTAAACCCGAGCTGCCCCTCACCCAGCTCCCGTCCTCAAGGCGCATGAAGCCCCATCTCCTAAAGGTAGTAAGGGAGATGGGTGTCTCTCCCTCCCTCACATATATATCAGTGAAGATCTCCTCGGGGAGGGTAGAGACAAGAAGATGATAGAGAGTAAGAGGGAAGATGGGGGTAATCTTCTTTTCTTCGTCCATAGATAGGTGACGACCTTATGCAGCTGCCTAAACATGATGAAAGGGAGGGAGAGCTGATGGGCTGGCTGATGTGGTGAGGCTAGGAGGTAGTCTAGGAGGACACAATCCTCGTCAGAAGCATCATTCCCAGCCTGAGGCCGGATCTGATGACTGAGGATCTCAGCTAGGGTCCTCTGCTGAAGGGATGGGAGAATGGCATATGGTAATACAGTCTTGTTCTCCTCACCTCGTCGGCGAGTAGTACTCCCGACCTCTAGTAACCACCTAGACTTACTCTGCCTAAGTGCATCCTCCGAAAAATCTATATGCCTATCATAGTCGTCTGGGAGGAATAATAGATCAGAAAAGGTCTCAGGGGTTACCTCTACCTCGTACCCCTGTACGTATGAAGTAATGCTGTGTGTCGTGTCTGACGCCACAGCATTGGCGTAAACTCACGTACCAACTCTGGGGAAAACACCCACGCCCATGCGCAGGATACTGCTGGCGCCAATACCCTCAAATAAGGCTGGGAGCCCGGCCTCAGCTGCGGCCTCATCAGTGATGCGCCTCTCTATGACGAAGGCTCCACCCCTATCGTACCAAGCCCTGGTGGTAGCGGATCTGAAACCATCCTCTCGGAGTGGTGACTCGAACGGCTCTGACTCGTCGTCAGGGCGTGGGTTCCTCGAAGAGGAACCCCTGCGTGCAGGACCACCTCTAGTGCGAGCCATCTATCAGATAAAACACACGTAATAAGTAAACAGAAGCAACAACCACAAAAACTCGAAACCAATCGAGCAACATGTTCTATTTGAACATATCATTTCACATAGCTTCTTTACAGAACAAGGCTTTAGAATAGCCAAACATTTCACATGAGAACAATAAACAAGACAACAATCACCTAGAAAACAAACACACAAAATTTCAAATTTTTACACATGTCCGGACCTACGTCCGGGTCACCTTAGCCGGACGCAGTCCGGACGCACACAGAACCCTAAATAATTTTCGCCGCGTACAGAGAATTCGAAATCACCACAAATTCAACCCAGAATTCACGAATCTTCACAACAATGTGCACGTTTGCTCATCTCAGCACTAATTAAAGCATTAAACCACTATAAACTACCCAATCTATCACAATGCAACAAGTAATTTCGAAATCGAAATGAAAAACCTGCTTGCGTTGGGGCGTTTAGGTCTGGGATTCGACGGTGGGGATTGGAGAAGTGTGGTGGAGCGGCGGTCTCGCGGTGGCGTTCTGGTGGTCGGGGTTTGCGCAGCGCCGGCGGTAACAGTGGTGGTGTGGTGTTTGGTTATGGAGGTTAAAAAATGGAGGTTTGTTGTTTGTGTTTGGGTGAGATATCGGGAGGAAGAAGAAAGCAGCGAAAGAAGGGAAAAGAAAATTTAAAATGGGCGCGTTTTAGTCTGTCCGGTTGAGTCCGGATCCGGACAGCTAGGGTTTTTCTGTGACCGGATTCGTGTCCGGCTAAGTTGAGCCGGACACGTTAAAACCTTTTTTTTTTTATATATTAAATTAAATTAAAAACACACTCTAAAACCTATCAAAAAATAAATAACACAAAGAAAAAAAAAACAAACACACGAATGCAGAAATTAAATAGCAGAGTGTTTAAGGACTCCCTGATTGATGAACATTGCCATGATTCTTCCTCACACTTGAGTTCAGTTTAGCATTAGAGTGAATTACCTGAAAGATTAAATCTGCAAAACCAGAAGAACTCAAGTGGAACCAGATAAAACCATTAGTTATAAAGTAAGAGCCATGGCTCTTTCGGTTTGCACAATAGTGATTACACTCTGCTAAATAAGAACAAAAGAGGAAATAACTAAACCAAAGAAGAGATACAAACCGGTGGGTTGCCTCCCACCAAGCTGCCCGGAGTTAAAGTCTCTGGCTAGACTTTTCAGATAAGGTCAAGAAGGGCCGCCAAGCAGCTAGCAATAGTTTTCTTCAGTTTGAAGTACCATTGCTGGCGCGGCTTTTTGGATGCTTTGGGAGGTGGTGCTGCAATACAGATAGAAGAGATAGAATTTATGGAATTGGAGCTTTCAATCAAGATATACCTGGTGGAGGCTGAGAAAGGTATCGCCTAGGTACTTCTTATCGAGCACCATTTACTTTGAATACTTCCTGTCTTATTCTCTAGCTCATAAGCACCATAAGTAGTGATCCCCTACAACTTTGAATGGACCTGCCCAATGTGATTTCAACTTACCAGGAAAGAGGCGCAGCCTGGAATTATAGAGCAACACTAGATCCCTACTTTGAATTCTCTTATGAATCATCTGATCATGGATTCTCTTTGTGCGCTCCTTATAAATTCGGAACTGTCATAGGCTTGCTCTCTGAGTTCCTCAAGTTCAGATAGTTGAAATTTTCTTTTCTCTCCAGCAGTGTGCATATCAAAATTCAGGGCTTTCAATGCCCAGTAAGCTTTGTGCTCTAATTCGACTGGAAGATGGCAAGCTTTTCCATACACAAGTTTAAAAGGAGACATACCTATAGGGGTCTTGAAAGCAGTCCGGTATGCCCACAAAGCATCATCTAATTTAATTGACCAATCCTTCCTTGATGCACTTACCGTCTTCTGTAGGATCCATTTCAGCTCACGATTAGTCACCTCTGCAAGACCATTAGTTTGGGGGTGGTAAGGTAGTGCCACCTTGTGAGTCACCCCATATTTAGTCAGTAAGGAGTCGAATGCTCGGTTGCAGAAGTGGGAGCCACCATCACTGATAATTGCCCTAGGCACCCCGAATCTGGTGAATATGTGTTTCTTCAGGAATTTCACCACTGTCTTGGAGTCAGCATTGTGGCATGGAATAGCTTCTACCCACTTGGAGACATAATCTACAGCTACCAGGATGTATTGTTTCCATGAGATGAGGAAAAGGGCCTGTGAAATCAATGCCCCAAACATCAAAAGTTCTACCTCAAGAATACCTTTCTGAGGCATCTCATGCTTTCTGGAGATGTTTCCCATCCTCTGACAGGGTCACAATGGGAACAGAAATGGTGGACATCTTTATGAAGAGTAGGCCAGTAAAATCCACACTCCAATATCTTTGCAGCTGTTCTTGTATAACCATGATGGCCACCTGCCTCTTTAGCATGACAGAATTCGATGACACTCTGGATCTCCTTATCTGGAAGCATCGCCTCATCAAGCCATCAGCACAGATCCTAAACAGATATGGATCCTCCCAGATATATGGCGGGTTTCTGATAAGAATTTCTTCCTCTGATTATAGCTGTAGTCATGAGGAATTAAACCAGTAGCAAGATAATTAACTAAATCAGCATACCATGGTTCATCTACCTTTCCAATTTTAAATACCGTCTCATCAGGGAAAATTCGTTGATCGGGATTCCATCATCAGGGACATCAAGTCTAGATAGTGATCAGCAACTCCATTCAGCTTCCCCTTTTTATCCACAACTTCTAAATTGAATTCTTGGAGAAGTAGGATCCACCTCAGAAGTCTTGGTTTCGATTCATTCTTCTGAAAAAGGTACTTGAGGGCTGAATGATCTGTATGTACTATTACCTTGCTGCCAAGCAGATATGGTCGAACTTGTCCAGAGCAAACACCACAGCTAGCAACTCCTTCTCTGTAGTAGTATAATTTTTCTGTGCATCAATTAAGGTCTTGCTAGCATAAGTGATTACCCTCAGCATCTTATCTTTCTTCTGACATAATGCGGCGCCAATAGCATAGTCACTCGCATCCGTCATGATCTCAAATGGTTCAGACCAATCCGGTGGGACCACAATAGGTGCTGAACAGAGCTTCTCTTTGATAGTCTGAAATGCTGTCAAGCACTCCTCTGTAAACTGAAATTTGATGTCCTTCTGAAGCAAGTCTGACAGGGGTTTAGCAATTTTTGAAAAGTCCTGTATAAACCTCCTGTAAAACCCTGCATGACCAAGAAAAGATCTGACATCTTTAACTGAATTTGGTGGGGGCAGTTTTTCTATTACCTCGATCTTGGCTTTGTCCACCTGGAGGCCTTCTTTTGACACCTTATGCCCAAGCACAATTCCTTCTTGTACCATGAAGTGGCACTTCTCCCAATTTAGCACAAGGTTAGTGTCCTCACAGCGAGCCAAAATCTGGTCTAATTGCTCCAAACAAATATCAAAGCTTTGTCCATAGACAGAGAAGTCGTCCATGAACACTTCAATACTTTTCTCAATAAATTCATTAAAAATAGCCATCATACATCTCTGAAATGTGGCTGGAGCATTGCAGAGACCAAAGGGCATCCTCCTGTAAGCAAAAGTACCATAAGGACAGGTGAAGGTAGTCTTCTCCTGATCTTCTGGTGCAATGGGAATCTGGAAATAACCGCTGTACCCATCAAGGAAGCAGTAGAACTCTTTCCCTGCTAACCGCTCCAACATTTGATCAATAAATGGTAGTGGGAAATGGTCCTTCCTTGTGGCCTCATTAAGCGCCGGTAATCGATGCACATCCTCCAACCTGTGGTTTGCCTCTGGGGTACCAATTCACCTTTCTCATTTGGCACTGCAACTATCCCCCCTTTCTTTGGAACAACCTGGACTGGAGACACCCACTGGCTGTCAGAAATAGGGTAGATAATACCTGCATCAAGAAGCTTTAGTACCTCGGCCTTGACCACCTCCTTTAGATTTGGATTCAACCTTCTCTGAGGCTGTCTCACTGCCTTGTAATTTTCTCCATATGAATCCGTGTGTGCAGAAACCTGGATTAATCCCCTTGATGTCAGCAACTGTCCATCCCATGGCACTCTTGTGTTCTTTAGCACCTCCAGAAGTCTAGATTCCTGCAAAATAGACAAAGATGCAGAGATAATAACAGGCAGGGTGTTACCCTCTGCCAAGAAAACATATTTGAGATGGGAGGGGAGAGATTTAAGTTCCAAGGTAGGAGGCTTCTCTATTGAAGGTATGGGTCTTTGGATGGATCGTTCCAACTTTTCCACAGGAGGAGAGGAGGAACGAAAGTATGATTTCCCGTGATTCAGCTGCTGGACGACCGAGGCCATCTCAAGACTGTCTTTGTCATCCTCAATGGATCGACTTATTACCTGTTCTAAAGTATCAGAAAACTTAAACAACGAATCAAAAGAATCAGTACTCCTATAGGTGTAGTCATCATCAAGATCATAAGAATTATCAAGTAAATCAGCAGAGAAAACAGCTTGAGAAGAAGTTTTTCCGCATAATCTTATTTATGTCAAAGCTTAATTCTTCATCATGGAATTTCAAGGTAATCTTCCCTTGTCAACATCAATAACAGTCTTTGCAGTTCTGAGGAAAGGTCTACCTAGAATCAGAGGTACCTCAACATCTTCATCCATGTCAAGGATCACAAAATCAGCGGGGAAGAAAAACTTACCCACACTAACAACTACATTTTCAACCATACCTCTGGGTGTGATCGATGATCTATCAGCCAACTGGAGTCTGAAATGAATGGGAACGAGCTCACCCGCATGAAGCTTTTTAAACATGGTGTATGGCATCAGGTTGATGCTCGCTCCTAGATCGCAGAGACCGTATCCGCAATCCATGTCTCCAATTGAACAGGGGATGATGGGCTGACCAGGATCACCACGCTTTGGAGGCAGCATCTGTCGGAGAGCTGCTGAACAAGTTTCGGTCAGCTGGATGGTGTCCTTCTCTTTATATTTCCTCTTATTCGAAATCAGATCCTTTACAAATTTAGCATAATTCGGCATCTGCTTAATCGCATCAATAAGAGGGATATTAATAGTCAGCTTTCTAAAAACATCTAAAAATCTTCCAAATTGTTCATCGAGCTCTCGCTCTTTGAGTCGGTTTGGAAATGGAAGTTCCTTGCAGATATTTTCCCCTTTTTATTTTTAACAGCAGTAGAAAGAGAGGAAGAAGGAATAGGAGCCTGGGTCTCCTCAGAAACTACCTCAGGAGGGGCGGGATGCCCTGATGGTGCACCGGCGGTGTTAGAAAGAGGCTCGGTCTCTTCATCAGTACGGCTTCCTGCCACTTGGTCTTTTAATTCCTCCCACTTCTCAGGGTAACTGCTGCTGCTTCAGAATCCTCGCAGTCTTCGTCTGAGACCGACACTGCCTTCAACTGCTCTTTTGGATTGGTTTCTGGTTGGGAAGGCAATGATCCAGAAGGTCTCTGCTGCATGAGGAATTGAGTCAACTGACTCATTGTTCCTTGCATCTCCACCATGGCGTTCTCTAGTTTCTGGTTGATTACCGTTTGCTTTTCTTGAGAAGCCATCAGCTTATCCACCATCTCTTTAGATTTGCATTGTTTGAGCTCAAAGATGTTGCTGAGCTTGAGGTTGCTGTGGCCGGAATTGATTATATTGAGGCCTTGAAAAACCGGGTGGTCCCCCCTGATTCGTCCTCTGAGGCTGCAATTGATGTGAATTAAGTGCATTGTTAGGATTTCCATACCTCAGATTTTGGTGCTGATTCTGCACCCAGGGTTGCCTGTTGTTGAACTGGCCTATTACATTGGCCTCTCGGTTTGCCTCATCTCGGCTACTTGTGGGCAGTCCTCATAGTCGTGTGCATCCCCACATTGAGAGCAGCAAGCTTCTTGTAGAGATTTTCTTGGCGGATTGCCTGTGGTTGGCCCCATGGTGAGCTGTTCGAGCATCTTCGCCATGCTTCCCATCGTGGTCCTCATCTGTGCTTGCTCAGCAGCTAGCTGTTCCATCATTGGGTCTGGAGCTCTGGAAGAACTCTGACCTATGGAAATACTCGTCCTCCACTGCTGCTCCATTGGCGAAGCTCCTCACAGTAGGACTCCATAGCTGTCATGAACTCCTCCCCACTTTTGCTAGCAGGTTTCCTCCTATGGCGGATCTTATCTCGCCTCTGTGTTCGTCTTTAACCCCTGGAAGAATCCCTGAGCTAGTGAAGTGATGTCCTGACCATGGTGAGGGCACTGTCGGAGTAGCTCCTTGAATCGGTCCCACGCCTCACAGACTGTCTCATTACCCTTCTGTTTGAATGCCATCAGGTCGGCAATCATTTGTCGTGTCCGGGAGATGGGAATGTACTTCTCGTAGAATTTGTCCATCATCTGCTCCCAGTGGTGATGATGCCTGGCGGTAGTCTGTGGAACCATTTCGAGGCTTCTCCTGACAAGCTGTGCTGGAACAGGCTCAATCTGGCGTACTCCTCCAATCCTTGAGATAAACCAAGAGAGTCCAAGTGTACAAGAAAGCGATGTACATGGTCCAATGTATCTGATGGGTCTGCACCTGAAAAAGTACCTGCAGGGTGATTTCTAACCGCATTGGATTGGTGAGAAGGTTTTACCTTTTGCCAATCGGCTATGAGTTCTGCAGTTAGATTGGGTAGAACCACTGGCCCTCGTCTTGGTGTGGCTGGTGGTCTGTTTATCCTTCCCATTGTGTACTGAGTCACTGCACCTCCTCCAATTTGGTCATGATTTGCCGCCATGTTGAAGTCAAGCTGCCTTCTTGCTCTCAGAGCTTGGAGGTAGACTCTTTCGATTTCAGGATCGAAGTTGTGTCTGGGGGACCAGTTGAGCGCGTTCTCGCATCCACTAGCTTATAATCAGCCCGAGAAAAGGAACAAAATGAGTGAGTTTTAAAGTAATAAAATGGCACACAAAAATTAAAATCAAAATATATTACAAAACAAACAATATAAACAGTGTGTGTGATAAGTAACAAATTAACCAAGGCTAGGGACTAGACAAAAGTCAAGTCCCCGGCAACGGCGCCATTTTGCAAACGATTTATGGTGTATTAAATACTAAGAAATTATCCTAGAATTCAATAGTTTAATATATCGTCAGGTTGCAAAAATCCCGGTCGAAATAGTATAGTAATTAAAGAAGCGACCGGGGTGTCAATCCACGGGACTCGATGAGTAAGTCTAGCCTTAGGTATTGGTTAACTCGAAAGGGGGTTTTTGTTTTGGTTTTGGGTTGCAAATAAATAACAGGAAAGTAAATAGCAGATAAAGTAAAGTGATAGTTTTGGGAGTGTGAACGGTACTCTAGGTTCAGGGAGTTGTTTCACTAGCTAGGTTCTGCATATTCTACTGCTTAAGTGGAGACTTGGATCGGCTTGTAATTCTCAATTGTCTATTCTGTATTAAGTCATAATTCCAGATAGCTCATCTAGACAGGGCATGTAGTTCTAGTCTAGACCTAGCAAGTATATCTAGATGGCTTTAATGCACAGGATTACTAGTCTGGTTGGTTCAATCCGGACTAAAGCTCCTAGTGATTAGAGTAATCTATCCGATTGCAATTATCACAGGTAACAGGTTAATAGGACCGTCAATGCTAATCACCTTATCTGATCATAACATGATTCGAGGGCTTATAATAACTTAGCAACGTTTATTAAAAGCGCTTAAAAACATTAACCTGAACAATCCAAATTGTCTCAATGGCAGTAAAATAATGCAGAGTTAACTAATTACAACATCCCTTCCCCTAGAGTAAATCCTTTTAGCTAGACATAGCAATTATAATCATAAATGAGAGAGAGTTAGAAGAAATCATCTGTTACGAAGATTTCTTGCTCGCTCCGTCCTTGTCCTTGCTCCGTGCTAGCTTGAAGGTTGATCTCGGTAATAATGGAGTGAATTGGGTGAATGGGGCGAAATGGAAAGTTTGGGCGAATTTGTGAGGTGTCCGGCTGTGTAGGGTCGGACACAGACTCGGACGTGAAATGTCCGGATCTGTCTGGGTCGGACTCGATCCGGACGTGGGTGGAATGACCTTGTCCGGATCCGGACAAGGGTCGGACAAGGTTAAATGCGGTGAAATGGATACGGGATGGCAGCGGAGGTTTACGAAGGCGTTCTGTGAGTTACCAGATGAATTTGTGGATGAATCGTGAATGGTTTTTATACAGGTTTACGGAGGAGATGGAGGGATGAATGGAGATGGAGAGATGAGGTGAGTGAGAGGATTAGAGAGGAGGGAAGACTATGAAGTCTGGTACGAATTGAAATGAAAGGAGGAAGAGTGTTTATATAGGGTTAGAATTCAGACATGTAATGGTGGAAGTTTGGTAAAGCATTCGTTGATTGAGGAATTGATTGAGGATGGAGCGTAGTTAATCAATTCGGGGCGCCGCTCCCTGTTTACTCGCCGCCTGTCTGTTCGATAATTAGCCGAAAGGCTAATTATCGGTGCGTGCTTTTTATTTTTCAATTCTGTGTGACGTCCGGATCGTGTCCGGATTGTGTCCGGATCCGGACGTGACACAGAGTTTCAGATCTGGATCTCGACTCTCGGATCTGGAATTTTAGTCATGTCCGGATTGCGTCCGGCCCAATTACACCCGGACAAGAGATGTCCGGCTTTGTGTCCGGCCAAACTGATCCGGACAAGAATATTTTGTCTCTTCTCCTGATTTGTTCCCCGTTTGTTGTGTTGTAATCCTTATGATGTATAATCTTTATTTCCTGGGTTTTCCTGCATTTAACATATATAACACATCAGTTCTTATCAAAGCATCAATCTTAGGAAAATACATAATAAGTGGGAAACATTGCCTGAATTGTTACAAATTATAAGGTATTTAAACCCTAAAAAGCCTATATGTGTCACACTTATCAGTTATGTTTGTGTGGATGTTTAAAATGAATGCCATGTTATCATGACAATTGGTTGCGCGTATCCCGGTAGCCGATGGGCTGCGCGTTAACCATACCAGCAAAAGGTTGCTGACCCCCTTTGGGGGCTCCATATTTTTATTTACAGGATGAGGATCGAAGAAGCGGAGTGGCTCTAGATCCTAGGCTGTTGGAATACTTTGGATCTTGTAAGATAACCCGGGATGCGCCTGTGCTCCCGTAGTGTTGTTTATGTTGGTACTGTTGTTTACAGTGACAGGTGTTTAAGGTTACAGTTGGTATGTAAATAAATACTCGGTAGGTTGGGTTATGTTTGGATGTTAGGACCTATGCTCGGGGTCTGATCATCAGACCGGTACTCTGTATTTATTCTGCCTAGTTAACCACGTGGGTGGTTAACGGCGTTGTACACCATAGTGTTCAATTGTTATTTAGATGTTAATTCCGCTGCGAATTTCGGTAGTTGGTAGGTGCGTTGTAGGGTGTTACAGATTTTCTCATGCCCGTATGCTAACCGAGTTACTCTGATTTGTGTTTGTGTGCCGGCTTAATCAAGACTAAAGCATGAAAATGAACCATTGTTTGTTTATGACTGTCTTGATGTATATTGTATGAGCTAACATGCTTGAATGACGGTGAGGTCTAACCTAGTGTGTAGACCGACTCTTAGTTGAGTAACGAATGGCTACAGACTCGTAGAACAGGTCGTTTCGTAAAATAGCGGAAACGTGCAGACACACAAGCTATCGATTAAAGTATAACGATAACGCAAAATATGAACTCCCTAGAATGTGAGGAGATGTACGGGTTGACTAAATACCCGATAACGGTTAGGAAACTATATTGAAACAATCCACGAAATAAATAAGAGTGGTGAGATAAATGAACCTCCATCTATAGGATAGTAGATAGTTCAAGATGTGAACTTGTAAGAAAGGTTAAAGAGACCTAAGGGATTATTTAACTCCCTTGAGACATGGTCGACCTCCTATATGAGGATGTTACCCGGTATAAGAAAATAACCGAAAATAGAAGTATATGTAATGTAAGGGTAACCCTTGAACCTAAGGTTACCCGAACTTAAGTATTGTTTCCCCAAACCATTAGGGACATCGAGAGTGATGCTCCTAGACTAATATACATAATTATATTACAACTCTGAGAGAGGAGTGCAAGGAATGAAAGAAGTCCGAGAGTAGTCGGACCTATGCGAAAGTAGTAGGAACTAAAAGTGAGTTCCAGGAGCTAGTAAAACTAAGCTCGGAAGCCATGAGTTTTGGCTCAAGTATGTATTAAGAGAAACAAGCAAGAAGAGTGTAGGAGACCTGAAGTGTCTCGAGAACTACGTGAGCTTGAGTATCAGTAACCCAAGAGTGTGGGTGAGATAAGTATTATAACCCAAGAGAGTGGGTGAGTTAAAGAGTAATAACCCAAGAGTGTGGGTGAGTATAAGAAAAGCCCGAGAGAATGGGTGAGAATAAGAGTACGTAACCCGAGAGAACGGGCGAGAATAAGAATAAGTAACCCGAGTGAATGGGTGTGTTATTGAATAAGTAACTAAGGCATAGTGTGGTAGTAACCCTCAAGGCCTATGAGCAAATTAACACAATTAACAACCTTGTTATGTTAGTTAAGGATTGTATTCCATGGGTGAATGTGAATCCTTGTGTAGTGTACATATGTAATGTATTGCTGTGTTGCATGTTGATTGAATTAAAATGACCTCCATGTATATCCAACCGAAAGTAGTCGGCGTACCGCGGTTAGCACGTGCTATATGCGAATTTCATATGCAGCTTTAAGCTGAGCCCCTAGGGGCATCGTTTTTATTCGCAAGTGCACCGAAGACGGTACCGTTCGAGAGTAGGACAGGGTTGGTGGTTAGTATGGGTAGTTAGAATTTAATTTACTCATGTATTTGAATAAGGTGTAAGACCGACTATGTTGTCGGCATCCGTATATTGTAGACTCGGTATAGTAAAGAAATGAATTGAGCATTGTGTTTGTATTGTGTACACGGTTGTTCCAGTCCATCAGACCGTTACTGTAATCGAGTTAGGCCTGGTTAGCCATGAGGGTGGCTAATGGCGTTGTATCACCCTCTATTGTATTTAGAGTTCGCTGCGAGTTTAATGGTAAATTATGACAGTTTAAGAGATAATGACGTGTTTCCAAGTTGGGGTGTTACAAAAATGGTATCAGAGCGAAGTATCGCTCTGATGACTGGAAATACCGAGCTTAGGAAATACGAGTTAGGAATTAGAGACTTAGAGCTAAGGGTTGAGTGATAGCATGAGAGATGCGCTAGTTAGGAACTTCCAGTATGGTCTGGATACCTACAATACCAAACCCGCCCTCCACAACCCCCGTATTAAAAAGCTCGGGAAAGAACGCCAGAGAGAGGGAAACCCAATCTGGCAGTTATTTAATACTTCAACATGAACCAGAACCGGTCATGCGGAAGATCTCGAGAACCGGAAATCCGGAGACGGATCCCGCTGGAACGACAATAACCGCAATCAATGGCGGGAGATGAGACATCCTAATCAAAGGAGACCAGAATCTGTGGCAGCTTGGGCAACATGCTTAGCAGTCGCGAGAACCTGGCTGGCCGAGCAGCAGCAGGAAGGCAAGCACCAATTGTGCAACGAGGGAGATTAATGAGAAACTACGCAACTAGGACACATGTCTACGGACCGCTATAGTTAAATAAAACCACCAACGGTATACCAATTGACTAAGAGTCTAGTCAAGAGTAGGTACACCCACCCTACCACACCCAATAAGTTGCAAAACCCAACTAACATAGCTTAGACAGCTAAGAGCACATCTACGGGATATACCCGAATAGGACTATTGAAGTAGTGCCTAAGTGATTTAAACCTCGGTAACCACAGTAAAGACGTGGGAACGAGCAACGAGGTAGAACACAAAATTAAGTAATTAAGGAACTCCGAGAGTGGAGAAGCACATAAATGAATGACAGTCATGTCAAGATGAATGAGAAGCAGCTCTAAAGAGTAGATATCCAACAAAAGGATCAAAGGAAGAGCCGACAAGGCTACCAAACACAATGTGAACGATACCTTGACCGGTATGAGCTAACCTAAAAACTGCCTGTACCGTGCACTTGCCGTGGCAAGTGCAGTAAAAACGGGACTATTAAAAAGAGCTTTGACAAGCGACCAGTACTTAGCAAGTACCAAAATGACAAGAGAAGCCAATATGGCAAGACAACCTTAAGAATTGTGAAACGAAACCTTGAAAAGGCCTAACGGCCTGATCATCGTATAAAGAGCATACCAGTCGGCGAGAAGCTAAATCTGGTAAGAAACAACCAGCATTGAGATGCCGTGAAGATTTTATTTTCAAAACACAAAATTTTCTTTCAAAACATAAAATTCTTCCAAAAACCCCCAAATTTTAAAACCAAACCAGAAGAACCACGGTAAGTTATCATAGGACGATACAAGAGGAGTTGAAAACAGAATACTTCACCTAGGCGTGTGACCGACACTACAAGTGTAAACAAACAAGACATGGGACGACCGCACTCCGAAGGAGCTTGCGGGCCTGACAGACCAGTTATGAGTTAGTCGGGTAAGTGGTAACGTATCAATAAGATACTCCATGTATGTATACAAGTAGATTACGGAACACGGGAAGTAGTCGACTCCATACTACGGACCATAAGATAAGTTCACACTGCTGGAAAAAAAAGAATAAACAACGCTCTTTTAAAAACAGTTATATTTGTAAATCTTTTTTTAGCATATTAAAGAACGATTATAAAGTAAGGCGTTGTATTTATGGTTTAGGCCGGGCATTTTAAAAAACGCTTCACTTAAGAAGTGTTCTTTATTGTATCGCGCCCAAAGACAAAAAAAAACGCTTGGGTAATAAGCGTTCTTTATATGAAACATATAAAGAACACTTTATATAGAAATCGTTTTTTATGTGTCAGGACGCTCCGCATAAAAAAATGCTTCGTTTAAGAAGCGTTCTTTATGTTTTTTACTCTCAGCATAAAAAACGCTTCTTAAGTGAAGCGTTCCTTATGTTGCCTGAATAGTATGCCACTTTCCCGAAAAAATTTAATCTCTCCCGCGCTCACTGTACTTTTATACAACGTAAACCCTCTAGCTAGCTACCTCTCTCTCTCGACTGAGCTCACGAATACGTACCCCAGTACCGTCGGCAAGCTACTGCCATCGCCGCCCTTCCGTCGCCGGCCGCCACTCCCGTCGCCCTTGCCGTCGCCCGTCCGTGCCGCCGCCGCTTTCCGGCCGTCTCTCGCACCCTTGATGATACGCGTTGGCTCCCGATATTTGTGCATGCATCTTTCTTCTCTGATCATCATCCAAATAGTTGCATGCCTGTCGCCCTCTCTTTCGGTAATTTCATCATCAAAATCTGCGAAACAGGAACATATATATATGTCTGCTCTTTCTCTTATTAATTTTGCAACCCGCGATCGATCGAACTGCAGGACTTAACGTACATATGCCCGTGGCCACTACGTTATATTATTGATTCATCTGCAGTAATTTTACAACCCAACTGGCGTAATCGATCCATGCTCCATCGCCTCTTTTCCTGATTCTGCTAGAGGTAATTTTGCTAACCAAATTGACTGATCGTAACATATAAAATTAACATGGTGTGGTTGGGATTAATCACGTGATCATAAAATATTAGGATTAATTAAGTGTTTGGGGAATATTAATTAATTTTGCAAACCAATTAAACTGTCGCGCCTGAGCTGATGATTTTTGGTATATACTTGCTGGTTGTGTCCAAATGCACCTGAGATTAATGTGTGTATATTAGGCGAAAAATATGATGTGTTTGGGCATATATATATATATATATATATATAGCCACATACAATAAATTTTGCAAAACCATGCAAACTGTCGATCATGAACATACATGCTCTGTTTGAGATTAATGTGTTTATTAGGATTAAGTGTGTAGGATTAATTTTGCAAACCAAACTGTCGCCTCTTGTACATGCTATATATTGTGGTGAAACCCTGTATTTTTAGGGGGGATACTGTCGGATTTTGCAGAAAATTTTGTCAAACTATTGAATTATTGGATTCGTAATGTAATTATTGTTGTGTACAAACTATCTAGTGCAGGCATTGTTAGTACGTACTTTTCATTGTCACACCTGATACGGGCTGGTTGATTGAAGTCTAGGTTCTTCACATCAAGAGTAAGCAGACTACTCATCAGATTAGGTTAGTTTATAATTTTTCTCTAATAACTTTTTAATTGTTTATATAGTGTTTCTCTGATCAGTAGCTATTAAATATACTCGAACATAGTCACCCGTCCGAGATATACCTACTAGAGGTATATCTTGGACAGTCCCCGTCGGGACTGTCCAATCACGTTTGATCTCACCTTCTAGGTAGTTAACAAGTTTATAAAAAATAGTTCATTTAAAAATTTGGTAGCCTTTCCCCTTTGTTCTTCGAGTGTATACATTCATATATACACTAGAAGAACAGAAGGGAAATGCTGCCGAAATTTTCTATGAATTGTTTTTTATATACTTGTTCGCGTGTGAGATTGAACGTGATTGGATGGGTTTAAGTTGTAAAATTTGTAAAAGTAACTGGACAAATATCTGCCAACATATGAACGATATCGATCAGTTGTAAAGTAATACATCGATCTCACAGAAAGAGATGGAGCGTTCAAAGATGTACAATGACAGACTTGACAACGATTACCTACAAGGGGTCGATAGGTTATGTAACATCCTAGTCAACAATCTTCAACCGAGGAATAAGGGTATATTTGGGTCCATGCATTGACTGTAAAAACGACTTCAAGTATAGAGATATTGAGAAAATTAAGGACCATTTGATTCGACGTGGGTTTACAGAAGATTACGAAGACATAGCATTATGGCATGGTCAGCATGCAGTGGATGTGTTTGACTACAGAAGCTTCAGTAGAACAACCAGAATTGGATGGCATTGAAAACTTTGGGGATGACACAGAAAACTTTGGGGATGATGACTACTGCACGATTAATGATGAGATCACAGAAGATGCGAACCTTGACACACTATTGGAAGATGTAGAACAATACTTTACCAACAAACCAAGTACACATGAAAACTTTATGCAGTCATGTAAAGAACCACTGTACGCTGGATGTGATGCACAGGCATTGAACAAATTAAGTGCGACGCTGAAACTATTTAATGTCAAATCGAAACACGGATGGAGCGATGTAAGTTTCACGGAACTATTGCAAATTATTAAGGAGATACTACCAGCGGACAATGTCATGCCTACAACTACTTATGAGGCGAAGAAGTTAATGTGTCCAATGGGTATGGAGTACAAGAAAATACATGCTCGTCCATCGGGGTGTATCTTGTTCTGGAAGGAGTATGAGCTACATGATTGTTGTCCTAAATGTGGTGAATCACGTTATGTAAAGAAAGATCATCAAGACGACAACAAGCCAAAGGTTCATTCCCCAGCGAAGGTGTTATGGTATTTGCCAATAATCCCAAGGTTTAGGCGGTTATTTGCTGTTCCGAAGGATGCTGAACACCTTAGGTGGCATACAACACATAGGGTGGACGATGGTAAATTAAGACATCCTGCTGATTCACCGCAATGGAGAATCATTGACAGAATATTTCCTGAGTTTGGTAAAGAATCAAGAAATTTAAGACTTGGCTTATGCATGGATGAAATGAACCCATACGGCACTTTGAGTAGTGTACACAGTACTTGGCCTGTTCTGTTGACTGTATACAACCTCCCACCATGGTTGTGCATGAAGCCTAGGCATATTGTAACGACCCCAAAACCGGCCTAGGAGTTAGGGCCGTTACACGCCGCGAGTCTACTACCTAACGACGCAAGGCTCTAAGCAAAACGAATCCCAAAACCAAATAACAAACTTGTATAAATACTAAAAGAGTTTACAAGATCTAAATACTTATAAGTCAAATACAAAGAGAGGCCCGAAGGCTACACAACTCTAAAGCGTCCAACGCGCAAAGTAAACAAAGTCAACAAAACGTAAACAAACGAAGCTCCAGCAAGGGACAAGAGAGAGAAGATCCCACGAGCTCAATCTACAACAAAGTAAAGGGGTGAGCTAAACAGCCCAGCAAGCAGAAGACTTCCTCAAGGAAGCCTACTCAAAACAGAAGTAGAAGAATAGTTTATAAACAGAGAAGAAGGCGGAGTCGATATAATCAGACGGAAAGGAAGCACAAAACAGAAGCAGAGCAGAACGTCACTTCAAATCATAGTCGGACTTTCAGAAACGGATACAGAAGAGTGGGACACTAGAAACAAGCTAACACAACAGAAGGACTCACGTAAGGTCCTATGGATCCGAAGATCCCACAACAGAAGCCGTAGAGACAGCTAACAGACCCGTCGGTCAAATAACGTCCTAAGGGAGACCCTAAGGAGTATAAACAGAAGGAATTCCTGCGCAGCATGCTACGGGACAGCCCGACCCGACTATCAAGCTCAGAAGCAAAGTAACTAGGTCCCAAAACCAAAAGCTCACAAAACAGATCTTAAGTGCATGGAAATGCATATAAATAGCATAAGAAGCTTGTACACAGATAGGGGAATCCAACCCCGCAAACGGAACTCAAAACGGAGCTAAAACAGAGAAGTTATGCTCAAAACAGTGGCATGTCCGAACTTGCGTCCGACCTTGCAAGTTCGGACAGAGGCCGAGAGTCAGAAACCAAAACTTCCATCGTGTCCGAACTTGCGTCCGACCTTGCAAGTTCGGACACACGTCGAAACTTTTACGAAAATTCGTCCTCGCGTCAGGTCCGAACTTACATGTCCGGACCGATGTTCGGACACTTCAAAACCTTCAAAAACAAAACGCGCGATGACCTGTCCGAACTTACAAGTTCGGACAGACGTTCGGACAGAGCGAAACTGTCGAAATTCAGAACGAACCAACGCGCAAGATATCCAAAAACATACCAAACTCACACAAAACTCACAGAATGGTAAATCAGTACCCTCGGGGGTTTATCCAATCAATTAACAACACAAAACGCGGAGAAATCACACAAGCAACACACCCAGAACAGATCCGAAAATAGAAATCAAAAGCAATCCCCGAGGGTGAGCAGACAACCCCGATTCCATCCCCCACTTACCTCTCATCCGACGCTAAGCCATCTCTGTAGACTCTACAATCCGCTTCACTCGAATCCTCGCTCAGAATCACGAACACTCGAACACATCGAAAAGAACCAACACCGGAAGGAGGAGCAAGGAACTTGAACGAGAAACAGAAACCCCCACTCAGAATTCCTAACTCGAGATTGACGGACTCGAATCACCAACGACGCTGCCAGCACTCTAGTTGATCGATTTACAGAGAGGAAGAATTGAGAGGAACAAGCAAAGGGAAGGAGAAGGGATATGCACGCAGAGCGGGAGTTGAGAGGGGAAGGTTAGAAACTGACGTGAGGGAAAGATCGTGAAACTAAATGAAGGGGGAAGGAAAATAAGAAAGAGGTATATTAAAAGGAAGTTTAATTTCGACTTATTTAATTAATAGCAAAAATAAAAAGGACCTTCCCTCTAACTTTGGATAATCAGCCATAAATGACATAATCCCACTAGAATGAAAAGAAGAATATTATTATCCTCCCTTTATGGAACCGAAACGAAATAAGAGTAGAACGAAATTAAATAAAAAAAAAACTGGGGCATAACATTATACCCCCCTTAAAAAGAATTTCGTCCTCGAAATTCGACGAAACCCGGAATACGAGCAGATGCACTTCAAGTGCAGGAATACTACAATCACTAAGGCATGCAAAAAGAAACTCACAGATCGAAAGGTCAACCACACAGGGAGCTGACACTCAGAACATAACCTATAACTGATAGACTGACAGAAGGACAAGCAGCAGAATATTACTGACACAAAACCTTAGAGCACGGAAGGAACGCTCTCGTCTCATAGAGCTAACACTCAGAACTTGGTAACTGACTTGCTGACAGAAGGAACGAAGCAAAGGCAACTAAGAACTAAGCCTGAAAGCACAGGAGCCCCACCCAGACTCACCACTGACTAACAAACATGGAACATACCAGAAGATCCCTACAATCTCAGACTAAGGCACAAGAAACACACTCCACATCGCTAATCATACCCATGCTAACACACCAAACCTACTGGCTCAAACGCTAACAAAAGAACGAAGCAGAAGGTTACTGGAACTTCCTCAACTTACTGCTAACTGAATGACATAAGAGCACACTAGGAGGTCACCAACACTTAGTCTTGAAGCACAGGAGAAGCACTCAAACACTTTAGAAACCCGCCTTGCAAAGCATACTAGCAGACTCACTAATAGAAGGAACAAAGTAAAAGATTACCTAACCACTTAACTTTAGGGCACCGAAGGAATACTCGTAATCTCAGAGCTCTATCTTACGCGGGCCAGCCTATCGAATCACTGACTGTCTCATTGACAGAAGGAACCAAAACAGAAATCAGTAAAAAGCTCAACACAAAGGCATGGAAAGAACTCTTACACTTCCAGAAGCTCTAACCTTGCACGAGCTATCACACAGACCTCTCAGACTGATTTACTAACAGAAGGAGCAAAGCAGATAGTTACAGAAGGTTATACTCGAAGCATATGCACAACACTGAAACTCACTACTGACAGGCTAACAGAGGAACTCAACAGAAGATTAGCCCCAAGGCACAGGAAGAACACTCACCCATTTTAGAGGCTCTAACCTCAAAGAGCTAGCACTCAAAGTTTACTTGCTGGCTCACTGACAAAAGAAGAAAAACAGATGATTTCTAACGGCTAAGCACGAAAGTTCAAGAAGCACAAAAAAAAATGACCACTCATCTCAAAAGCTCTACCTCGCTCGAGCTAACACACAACCTCACAGGCAGATTCACTATCAGAATGAGCGAAACACAAGATCACAGAAGGCAAAGGTTAAAGGACTAGAGCAGCACTCACACTCGTTGCTGACTGACAAACTGAAGGGACATAACAGAAGATTACTAACACTCAGCCTAGAGACACAGAAGAGACGCTCAACTCTCTCAGAAGATGTCCTTCTACAAAGGACCAACCAAACAAATCTCTCAAACCCACACCTCAAGCCACTTAGAACCAAAGCTCAACACACCCTCTGAAGCACACACTGAAGCACCCATTTGCTCCCATCACACAACTCAAAACACTCAGCTAAGATTCCACCCAAACGCAGAACTTCACAGGCTAAGCTCACACCACAACCCACTCAGAACTAAAGCACAACCTACACTCCAGAACACACGCTGAAGCACTCCTATACACCCATCACACATCTCAGACCTCGTAATCCAAACCTTCACCTAAACACAGAGCATATAGACCAAGCACACCCGAACTCACATCACAACACATTACCTTACTCAACTCGTAGGCATACTCACAGCACATCCAATCAAGAGCTAAAGCACACACCTTGCCGGATCGCACAACTGAAACACTCTTGAACCACGTCACAACTTATCACACAACCTATCCTCACCAGAAGTCACACACGTGACTCCGCACAGCACACTGCCCAATCAGAACACACAACTAAAAACCACCAAACTCACAATTTAGTTTCTCACACCATCCAAACTATTCCAATTCCACATGCCACAACCCAAATAAATCTGACTAACACCCAGCACAGAAGACAACTCACACAACAAAAACACACCACTGAAGCTCACAACTGAAACTTGCATTCGGTCATCCTTTCCCAAAGGACCCGACTCCCTCAGATTCAGACTCAAAGCATAGAAAGCACATAGATAATCAGACACTACACTTCCGCTGCGCTACTCTGATAGTGGACAACCACAGAGCAGACGCACTCAATAGACTCCAAGAAACAATCAAATCATACAGCAAACAGTAGTCGAATCACGCAGTAGGCAGCACACAACACATAACAGGCAAGGACACGGAAGCGTAGGCATGCAGACACCCACAAAACCCAAAGAAAGCCAAACCTGGCTCTGATACCACTAAATGTAACGACCCCAAAACCGGCCTAGGAGTTAGGGCCGTTACACGCCGCGAGTCTACTACCTAACGTCGCAAGGCTCTAAGCAAAACGAATCCCAAAACCAAATAACAAACTTGTATAAATACTAAAAGAGTTTACAAGATCTAAATACTTATAAGTCAAATACAAAGAGAGGCCCGAAGGCTACACAACTCTAAAGCGTCCAACGCGCAAAGTAAACAAAGTCAACAAAACGTAAACAAACGAAGCTCCAGCAAGGGACAAGAGAGAGAAGATCCCACGAGCTCAATCTGCAACAAAGTAAAGGGGTGAGCTAAACAGCCCAGCAAGCAGAAGACTTCCTCAAGGAAGCCCACTCAAAACAGAAGTAGAAGAATAGTTTATAAACAGAGAAGAAGGCAGAGTCGATATAATCAGACGGAAAGGAAGCACAAAACAGAAGCAGAGTAGAACGTCACTTCAAATCATAGTCGGACTTTCAGAAACGGATACAGAAGAGTGGGACACTAGAAACAAGTTAACACAACAGAAGGACTCACGTAAGGTCCTATGGATCCGAAGATCCCACAACAGAAGCCGTAGAGATAGCTAACAGACCCGTCGGTCAAATAACGTCCTAAGGGAGACCCTAAGGAGTATAAACAGAAGGAATTCCTGCGCAGCATGCTACGGGACAGCCCGACCCAACTATCCAAGGCTCAGAAGCAAAGTAACTAGGTCCCAAAACCAAAAGCTCACAAAACAGATCTTAAGTGCATGGAAATGCATATAAAAGCATAAGAAGCTTGTACACAGATAGGGGAATCCAACCCGCAAACGGAACTCAAAACGGAGCTAAAACAGAGAAGTTATGCTCAAAACAGTGGCATGTCCGAACTTGCGTCCGACCTTGCAAGTTCGGACAGAGGCCGAGAGTCAGAAACCAAAACTTCCATCGTGTCCGAACTTGCGTCCGACCTTGCAAGTTCGGACACACGTCGAAACTTTTACGAAAATTCGTCCTCGCGTCAGGTCCGAACTTACATGTCCGGACCGATGTTCGGACACTTCAAAACCTTCAAAAACAAAACGCGCCCGATGACCTGTCCGAACTTACAAGTTCGGACAGACGTTCGGACAGAGCGAAACTGTCGAAATTCAGAACGAACCAACGCGCAGAAGATCAAAAAACATACCAAACTCACACAAAACTCACAGAATGGTAAATCAGTACCCTCGGGGGTTTATCCAATCAATTAACAACACAAAACGCGGAGAAATCACACAAGCAACACACCCAGAACAGATCCGAAAATAGAAATCAAAAGCAATCCCCGAGGGTGAGCAGACAACCCCGATTCCATCCCCCACTTACCTCTCATCCGACGCTAAGCCATCTCTGTAGACTCTACAATCCGCTTCACTCGAATCCTCGCTCAGAATCACGAACACTCGAACACATCGAAAAGAACCAACACCGGAAGGAGGAGCAAGGAACTTGAACGAGAAACAGAAACCCCCACTCAGAATTCCTAACTCGAGATTGACGGACTCGAATCACCAACGACGCTGCCAGCACTCTAGTTGATCGATTTACAGAGAGGAAGAATTGAGAGGAACAAGCAAAGGGAAGGAGAAGGGATATGCACGCAGAGCGGGAGTTGAGAGGGGAAGGTTAGAAACTGACGTGAGGGAAAGATCGTGAAACTAAATGAAGGGGGAAGGAAAATAAGAAAGAGGTATATTAAAAGGAAGTTTAATTTCGACTTATTTAATTAATAGCAAAAATAAAAAGGACCTTCCCTCTAACTTTGGATAATCAGCCATAAATGACATAATCCCACTAGAATGAAAAGAAGAATATTATTATCCTCCCTTTACGGAACCGAAACGAAATAAGAGTAGAACGAAATTAAATAAAAAAAAACTGGGGCATAACATTATACCCCCCTTAAAAAGAATTTCGTCCTCGAAATTCGACGAAACCCGGAATACGAGCAGATGCACTTCAAGTGCAGGAATACTACAATCACTAAGGCATGCAAAAAGAAACTCACAGATCGAAAGGTCAACCACACAGGGAGCTGACACTCAGAACATAACCTATAACTGATAGACTGACAGAAGGACAAGCAGCAGAATATTACTGACACAAAACCTTAGAGCACGGAAGGAACGCTCTCGTCTCATAGAGCTAACACTCAGAACTTGGTAACTGACTTGCTGACAGAAGGAACGAAGCAAAGGCAACTAAGAACTAAGCCTGAAAGCACAGGAGCCCCACCCAGACTCACCACTGACTAACAAACATGGAACATACCAGAAGATCCCTACAATCTCAGACTAAGGCACAAGAAACACACTCCACATCGCTAATCATACCCATGCTAACACACCGAACCTACTGGCTCAAACGCTAACAAAAGAACGAAGCAGAAGGTTACTGGAACTTCCTCAACTTACTGCTAACTGAATGACATAAGAGCACACTAGGAGGTCACCAACACTTAGTCTTGAAGCACAGGAGAAGCACTCAAACACTTTAGAAACCCGCCTTGCAAAGCATACTAGCAGACTCACTAATAGAAGGAACAAAGTAAAAGATTACCTAACCACTTAACTTTAGGGCACCGAAGGAATACTCGCAATCTCAGAGCTCTATCTTACACGGGCCAGCCTATCGAATCACTGACTGTCTCATTGACAGAAGGAACCAAAACAGAAATCACTAAAAAGCTCAACACAAAGGCATGGAAAGAACTCTTACACTTCCAGAAGCTCTAACCTTGCACGAGCTATCACACAGACCTCTCAGACTGATTTACTAACAGAAGGAGCAAAGCAGATAGTTACAGAAGGTTATACTCGAAGCATATGCACAACACTGAAACTCACTACTGACAGGCTAACAGAGGAACTCAACAGAAGATTAGCCCCAAGGCGCAGGAAGAACACTCACCCATTTTAGAGGCTCTAACCTCAAAGAGCTAGCACTCAAAGTTTACTTGCTGGCTCACTGACAAAAGAAGCAAAACAGATGATTTCTGACGGCTAAGCACGAAAGTTCAAGAAGCACAAAAAAAATGACCACTCATCTCAAAAGCTCTACCTCGCTCGAGCTAACACACAACCTCACAGGCAGATTCACTATCAGAATGAGCGAAACACAAGATCACAGAAGGCAAAGGTTAAAGGACTAGAGCAGCACTCACACTCGTTGCTGACTGACAAACTGAAGGGACATAACAGAAGATTACTAACACTCAGCCTAGAGACACAGAAGAGACGCCAACTCTCTCAGAAGATGTCCTTCTACAAAGGACCAACCAAACAAATCTCTCAAACCCACACCTCAAGCCACTTAGAACCAAAGCTCAACACACCCTCTGAAGCACACACTGAAGCACCCATTTGCTCCCATCACACAACAAAACACTCAGCTAAGATTCCACCCAAACGCAGAACTTCACAGGCTAAGCTCACACCACAACCCACTCAGAACTAAAGCACAATACACTCCAGAACACACGCTGAAGCACTCCTATACACCCATCACACATCTCAGACCTCGTAATCCAAACCTTCACCTAAACACAGAGCATATAGACCAAGCGCACACCCGAACTCACATCACAACACATTACCTTACTCAACTCGTAGGCCATACTCACAGCACATCCAATCAAGAGCTAAAGCACACACCTTGCCGGATCGCACAACTGAAACACTCTTGAACCACGTCACAACTTATCACACAACCTATCCTCGCCAGACGTCACACACGTGACTCCGCACAGCACACTGCCCAATCAGAACACACAACTAAAAACCACCAAACTCACAATTTAGTTTCTCACACCATCCAAACTATTCCAATTCCACATGCCACACAACCCAAATAAATCTGACTAACACCCAGCACAGAAGACAACTCACACAACAAAAACACACCACTGAAGCTCACAACTGAAACTTGCATTCGGTCATCCTTTCCCAAAGGACCCGATTCCCTTAGATTCAGACTCAAAGCATAGAAAGCACATAGACAATCAGACACTACGCTTCCGCTGCGCTACTCTGATAGTGGACAACCACAGAGCAGACGCACTCAATAGACTCCAAGAAACAATCAAATCATACAGCAAACAGTAGTCGAGTCACGCAGTAGGCAGCACACAACACATAACAGGCAAGGACACGGAAGCGTAGGCATGCAGACACCCACAAAACCCAAAGAAAGCCAAACCTGGCTCTGATACCACTAAATGTAACGACCCCAAAACCGGCCTAGGAGTTAGGGCCGTTACACGCCGCGAGTCTACTACCTAACGTCGCAAGGCTCTAAGCAAAACGAATCCCAAAACCAAATAACAAACTTGTATAAATACTAAAAGAGTTTACAAGATCTAAATACTTATAAGTCAAATACAAAGAGAGGCCCGAAGGCTACACAACTCTAAAGCGTCCAACGCGCAAAGTAAACAAAGTCAACAAAACGTAAACAAACGAAGCTCCAGCAAGGGACAAGAGAGAGAAGATCCCACGAGCTCAATCTGCAACAAAGTAAAGGGGTGAGCTAAACAGCCCAGCAAGCAGAAGACTTCCTCAAGGAAGCCCACTCAAAACAGAAGTAGAAGAATAGTTTATAAACAGAGAAGAAGGCAGAGTCGATATAATCAGACGGAAAGGAAGCACAAAACAGAAGCAGAGTAGAACGTCACTTCAAATCATAGTCGGACTTTCAGAAACGGATACAGAAGAGTGGGACACTAGAAACAAGTTAACACAACAGAAGGACTCACGTAAGGTCCTATGGATCCGAAGATCCCACAACAGAAGCCGTAGAGATAGCTAACAGACCCGTCGGTCAAATAACGTCCTAAGGGAGACCCTAAGGAGTATAAACAGAAGGAATTCCTGCGCAGCATGCTACGGGACAGCCCGACCCAACTATCCAAGGCTCAGAAGCAAAGTAACTAGGTCCCAAAACCAAAAGCTCACAAAACAGATCTTAAGTGCATGGAAATGCATATAAACAGCATAAGAAGCTTGTACACAGATAGGGGAATCCAACCCCGCAAACGGAACTCAAAACGGAGCTAAAACAGAGAAGTTATGCTCAAAACAGTGGCATGTCCGAACTTGCGTCCGACCTTGCAAGTTCGGACAGAGGCCGAGAGTCAGAAACCAAAACTTCCATCGTGTCCGAACTTGCGTCCGACCTTGCAAGTCGGACACACGTCGAAACTTTTACGAAAATTCGTCCTCGCGTCAGGTCCGAACTTACATGTCCGGACCGATGTTCGGACACTTCAAAACCTTCAAAAACAAAACGCCCCGATGACCTGTCCGAACTTACAAGTTCGGACAGACGTTCGGACAGAGTGAAACTGTCGAAATTCAGAACGAACCAACGCGCAGAAGATCATCCAAAAACATACCAAACTCACACAAAACTCACAGAATGGTAAATCAGTACCCTCGGGGGTTTATCCAATCAATTAACAACACAAAACGCGGAGAAATCACACAAGCAACACACCCAGAACAGATCCGAAAATAGAAATCAAAAGCAATCCACGAGGGTGAGCAGACAACCCCGATTCCATCCCCCACTTACCTCTCATCCGACGCTAAGCCATCTTTGTAGACTCTACAATCCGCTTCACTCGAATCCTCGCTCAGAATCACGAACACTCGAACACATCGAAAAGAACCAACACCGGAAGGAGGAGCAAGGAACTTGAACGAGAAACAGAAACCCCCACTCAGAATTCCTAACTCGAGATTGACGGACTCGAATCACCAACGACGCTGCCAGCACTCTAGTTGATCGATGCAAACAAGAAATTTGACCTACTAAAAGCTAAGAAATAAACCTAGAAATTAATAAATCAAAAAGTCTTCGGGTTGCAAATAATCCCGGTCACTGCAGTATAGAAAACGTAGCAACCAGGTATCGAATCCGCGGACTTGAAGAAAGTAAGTCTAGTCCTAAGAAAACTGGAAATTCAGAGGGTTGTTCTTGTTTTGGGAATCAAATAAGAAAGAAGAAAATAAATTGAAATAAAACTGATAAAGTTATATGGATGAGTGGAACTCCGGGTTCAAGTTATTTTTTCACTAGTCGGATTATGCGAACTTCTACAAATCGATAAGAGATATGGATTGGCTAATTCTTCAATATCTTTCCAGAATTAAATCATAATCTCGAAAAGCTCATCTAGTAGAACACACAAGGTCTAATCCAGAACCTAGCGAAACACACATAGATGGATGAAGCTTAAAGAATTACGACGCACTGAGGGAAAATATAATCAATCCGATCTAATTTTCCACAGGCTAACAGATTAATTTGACCTTCTTGTTAATCACGATGATCATAACAAGATTCGTAAGGCTTTTTAAGAAATTCGCGAGATTAATTAAAAAGCAACATTTGCATTAATCTGAAACATCCGAAAATAAAATCTCAAATCATAATTGTAGATGTACTTGTAAAACGAACTAGCTACAAATAACCATCACCCGGAGCAAATCCTTCCTAGCCTAGCATTTACAAAAGAGAGTATAGAGAGATAGAGAAGAATTAATCTGGTGTAGAAGATTCCTCCGTTTGTCTCGCTATCCAGATCTGCAATTTACTAGGCTGGAGGTTGAAGATGATGGTGGAGGAGAAGAACTCTCGCGGCTGCTTGCGTTCTTCTCGGCGTGAGAAAAAGAAATAAAAACTAAACCTAAAGCTAAAAATAGAACTGAAGTGATGTTGTGTGGATCGATGGATGGATGAATTGATGGATGGATCCCTTCCTATGCATAAGTCTTCGGTATTTATAAGTCAGATTCAAGGCTCTTCGCTTGCTCATTAATGTATTCTTTTCAATTGCCTCCAGTTTCGCAAATTAAATAGAGACCTTTGAATTTCTCTAACTTATACTATCTTCAATTATTTCATCGACAACCCTTGGAAGACTCGGGAGTTACCTGCACATAAATAGGGAGTTAGTGTATGCACTTTAATTTATTAACTCCTCCGTGATAATGTCATATATTCCCCACATATCCATCCTATAACTTATTTTTGAAAGTTTCTTTTAGTTATAAGAATGGAATACAATTAAGTACTAAATCAGGAGAAAACGACAATAATACAAGATATTTTGATAGTAAAAATATATAGAATATCAGCTTATCAAACTTCCTCACACTTAATCTTTGCTTGTCCTCAAGCAAATAAAGAATAAAACTATCTCAAATGCCGTAGTATCAAACCTCGGGATCAATCAAGCATAGAAGGAAATCAAGCAAAATGACAATCAGAAGAATAGTCTTTCTCTTAGCTGTAAGTTTTCGCAAACAGTGAAAAAAATAATTTATAAAAGCATGGAGAAGTTAGATTGCAGAAACTGAACTCAGATTAGCTTGGGACCTTCCACCTATTTCTTTCCTCAAACCTGTGGATGACAAGGGGTGTGAAGTAATGCCTTATTCCGCAATACCTTTCAACACCACGCACTCATGATCAGAATAGGAAATTTCCAATAACATTCAACATTAAGAGCTTCCCTTTCTTTGCATAATTAATTTCTCAATTCGCGTAATTTTTTTCATCCCCCAGACTTTTCTCTTTATCCATGTAACGGTGTTGGGCCTTCTATCCCAGATCGCGAGACCTTAGGTAGATGGGTGATGAAGCACCCCAAGGACTTAATAACCAGATAAAAGAGGCCTGTTTTGGTTCAGAAAATTCATGATCAGAGGAGTACCTTGCCTTATCCTTTTCATCCAAACTTTCACATCATTCCCAAGGTCACCGAGTTAAACTAATTCAATCTTCACAATCAGCTAATCCACCAAATTTCAGTGAAAATAACATTACTTTCAAAAAACTATACATACGAACAACTTTGAGCAAAACGATTCTTGAGGTTGTCATCAGGCTCGATTTCAAACTTCCGCAAAATAATCACCCAAAATTCAACATTTATTGGCACTAAAAGAAGCCTATCCATTACAGCAAGAGAACAATTAAAAGCTAGTGTGGCATTAAGTACAACTGACATATTTTCAGGGAAAGGTCTCCACTTCCTCACACTTGAGAGGAGCAATGTCCTCATTGTTCACAAATAAATCAAGTAAAAGACCTTTCAAAATATGTCAGACTCATGAAGGATCCATGCAAGACTCCACATACATTTAACATTAAAAGCATAATAGGATGAACACAGACAATAAAGATTGAGAAACTGAAACTCCCCTGATATCTTTAGATTGAGGAAGGTTCCTTCCTCACACTTAAGCTCAAACAGCGGGGTAGAAACGTTCCTCACACTTGCTCCAAGCAAGTGTCCAGCCTTGGAGAGATACGGAGATAAAAAGATTACACCTACACACACATTATAAAATACAAATAACGCTAAAAGCGTTGCATTAGTAGCACGAACACCATCACCACTTCTGACTAAAAGAAAACAAAAATTAACCTATAAACAAAATAAAATTAGAAAAATAAAAAATAAACATAAACTTTACCACTGGGTTGCCTCCCAGTCAGCTGCCCGTCTTTATAGTCTTTGGCGAGACTCTCGCTTTGTTATCCCGGATCAAAAATAAAAGTTGACAATGGCGTCAACGGGAATACAAAGTGGCCAATAATCAGAAATAAACCACCTGGATCAAAACAGAACGTTACCTCAACAAATAAAATAGGAAAATAAATGCTCCACAAAACCTGGTGTTTGAGGAGGTATTGACGGTAACGGGTCTCAAGCAGAAGACCAGGTGCTGATTGTTGGTCTTCCTCAAATTGAAGGATGTAAACATCCTCCTTCTGTGGTTGAGGCTCGAAGAGAACGTCATAATGGCAAAGAGGTGGAGACCCTTTCCTCTCATACTCTAGGATGTAAACATCCTCTTCATCGGGGTGAGGGTCAAGAAGGATTCCATGTGGGCAGTCAATTGCAATAAAGACATCTGCTGGGGCAGTGGGAACCAAGGGTGAGGAGGGAGGGTGACTTGAGACTTCAACATGATCCTCCACTGAATTGTTCAAGACTGAAGCCTGCTGTGGAAGAGCGATTTTCTGTAGGTAGTCTGGTTGGTCTTCTAACCACAACTGCTCTTGAAATTCAAGACAATCATCGAGCTCATGAGGTCCCCCACAATACGAACAATATATATCCTGTGAATAATATGAATCTTGTTCGAATTGCTCCTCAATCTGCCTCATCTCTTCAATTTCGGGGCAATCTTTGAATTCGTGATTTCCCTCACACTGCGAGCAACACAAATTAGAGGAAAACAAATCAAAAGAACCAGAAGACTCCTGCTTCATCCTTCTGTTGGCTAACTGTCTGTAAAGTTCAGATGTCTTATCGTGGGACCTTTTCAGTTCAACCAACAACCTGTACAGCTCACTTGCCATTGCTTCATCGATTCCGATGTTTGCCATTGTTAAAAATAACTAAGAACAAAATAAACTAATAATAAAAATAGAACAAAACAAAAATACATTAAACCAAGAATATAATAAAAATAGAATAGAATTAAAAAAAATAAAGAACAAAATAAACTAAAGATAAAATAGACTAGAAGAAAATAAAGATAAAACAAAACAAATTAACTAAAATTAATTAAATAAAAACAAAACAAGGAAACTATCAAAGGAAATAATAACAAAATAAACTGAATGAAATAGCATAAAATTAAAGAAAACAGCTAAAACAAAATTTGATAAATAAATTAAATATAAACAAAAGTAAGAAACACAAGTAAAATTAGAACTAAGATAAAAATAAGAAAGAAATAAACTATATAAAAAACAAAATAACTAAAACAAAAAAGTAAATAAATTAAAAATATAAACAAACAAAAATTTAAATTATAACAAGAAAAAAGTAAATTACCAAAAAAAGTTATATTGCTAAAAATAAAATAAACTAAAGGTAAATAACGAAATAACTAAAAATAAAATAAAACTAAGAGATAAAAAAACAAATAGAAATAAAACAAAGCAAAAAAAAAAAATAGATGACCACCAAAGTTAAGACTAGACAAATGTCAAGTCCCCGGCAACGGCGCCAATTTGCAAACAAGAAATTTGACCTACTAAAAGCTAAGAAATAAACCTAGAAATTAATAAATCAAAAAGTCTTCGGGTTGCAAATAATCCCGGTCACTGCAGTATAGAAAACGTAGCAACCAGGTATCGAATCCGCGGGACTTGAAGAAAGTAAGTCTAGTCCTAAGAAAACTGGAAATTCAGAGGGTTGTTCTTGTTTTGGGAATCAAATAAGAAAGAAGAAAATAAATTGAAATAAAACTGATAAAGTTATATGGATGAGTGGAACTCCGGGTTCAAGTTATTTTTCACTAGTCGGATTATGCGAACTTCTACAAATCGATAAGAGATATGGATTGGCTAATTCTTCAATATCTTTCCAGAATTAAATCATAATCTCGAAAAGCTCATCTAGTAGAACACACAAGGTCTAATCCAGAACCTAGCGAAACACACATAGATGGATGAAGCTTAAAGAATTACGAGCACCTGAGGGAAAATATAATCAATCCGATCTAATTTTCCACAGGCTAACAGATTAATTTGACCTTCTTGTTAATCACGATCGATCATAACAAGATTCGTAAGGCTTTTTAAGAAATTCGCGAGATTAATTAAAAAGCACAACTTTGCATTAATCTGAAACAATCCGAAAATAAAATCTCAAATAATTGTAGATGTACTTGTAAAACGAACTAGCTACAAATAACCAGCACCGGAGCAAATCCTTCCTAGCCTAGCATTTTACAAAGAGAGTATAGAGAGATAGAGAAGAATTAATCTGGTGTAGAAGATTCCTCCGTTGTCTCGCTATCCAGATCTGCAATTTACTAGGCTGGAGGTTGAAGATGATGGTGGAGGAGAAGAACTCTCGCGGCTGCTTGCGTTCTTCTCGGCGTGAGAAAAAGAAATAAAAACTAAACCTAAAGCTAAAAATAGAACTGAAGTGATGTTGTGTGGATGAGTGGATGGATGAATTGATGGATGGATCCCTTCCTATGCATAAGTCTTCGGTATTTATAAGTTAGATTCAAGGCTCTTCGCTTGCTCATTAATGTATTCTTTTCAATTGCCTCAGTTTCGCAAATTAAATAGAGACCTTTGAATTTCTCTAACTTATATATCTTCAATTATTTCATCGACAACCCTTGGAAGACTCGGGAGTTACCTGCACATAAATAGGGAGTTAGTGTATGCACTTTAATTTATTAACTCCTCCGTGATAATGTCATATATTCCCCACATATCCATCCTATAACTTATTTTTTGAAAGTTTCTTTTAGTTATAAGAATGGAATACAATTAAGTACTAAATCAGGAGAAAACGACAATAATACAAGATATTTTGATAGTAAAATATATAGAATATCAGCTATCATCGATTTACAGAGAGGAAGAATTGAGAGGAACAAGCAAAGGGAAGGAGAAGGGATATGCACGCAGAGCGGGAGTTGAGAGGGAAGGTTAGAAACTGACGTGAGGGAAAGATCGTGAAACTAAATGAAGGGGGAAGGAAAATAAGAAAGAGGTATATAAAAGGAAGTTTAATTTCGACTTATTTAATTAATAGCAAAAATAAAAAGGACCTTCCCTCTAACTTTGGATAATCAGCCATAAATGACATAATCCCACTAGAATGAAAGAAGAATATTATTATCCTCCCTTTACGGAACCGAAACGAAATAAGAGTAGAACGAAATTAAATAAAAAAAACTGGGGCATAACATTATACCCCCCTTAAAAAGAATTTCGTCCTCGAAATTCGACGAAACCCGGAATACGAGCAGATGCACTTCAAGTGCAGGAATACTACAATCACTAAGGCATGCAAAAAGAAACTCACAGATCGAAAGGTCAACCACACAGGGAGCTGACACTCAGAACATAACCTATAACTGATAGACTGACAGAAGGACAAGCAGCAGAATATTACTGACACAAAACCTTAGAGCACGGAAGGAACGCTCTCGTCTCATAGAGCTAACACTCAGAACTTGGTAACTGACTTGCTGACAGAAGGAACGAAGCAAAGGCAACTAAGAACTAAGCCTGAAAGCACAGGAGCCCCACCCAGACTCACCACTGACTAACAAACATGGAACATACCAGAAGATCCCTACAATCTCAGACTAAGGCACAAGAAACACACTCCACATCGCTAATCATACCCATGCTAACACACCGAACCTACTGGCTCAAACGCTAACAAAAGAACGAAGCAGAAGGTTACTGGAACTTCCTCAACTTACTGCTAACTGAATGACATAAGAGCACACTAGGAGGTCACCAACACTTAGTCTTGAAGCACAGGAGAAGCACTCAAACACTTTAGAAACCCGCCTTGCAAAGCATACTAGCAGACTCACTAATAGAAGGAACAAAGTAAAAGATTACCTAACCACTTAACTTTAGGGCACCGAAGGAATACTCGCAATCTCAGAGCTCTATCTTACACGGGCCAGCCTATCGAATCACTGACTGTCTCATTGACAGAAGGAACCAAAACAGAAATCACTAAAAAGCTCAACACAAAGGCATGGAAAGAACTCTTACACTTCCAGAAGCTCTAACCTTGCACGAGCTATCACACAGACCTCTCAGACTGATTTACTAACAGAAGGAGCAAAGCAGATAGTTACAGAAGGTTATACTCGAAGCATATGCACAACACTGAAACTCACTACTGACAGGCTAACAGAGGAACTCAACAGAAGATTAGCCCCAAGGCGCAGGAAGAACACTCACCCATTTTAGAGGCTCTAACCTCAAAGAGCTAGCACTCAAAGTTTACTTGCTGGCTCACTGACAAAAGAAGCAAAACAGATGATTTCTGACGGCTAAGCACGAAAGTTCAAGAAGCACAAAAAAAATGACCACTCATCTCAAAAGCTCTACCTCGCTCGAGCTAACACACAACCTCACAGGCAGATTCACTATCAGAATGAGCGAAACACAAGATCACAGAAGGCAAAGGTTAAAGGACTAGAGCAGCACTCACACTCGTTGCTGACTGACAAACTGAAGGGACATAACAGAAGATTACTAACACTCAGCCTAGAGACACAGAAGAGACCTCAACTCTCTCAGAAGATGTCCTTCTACAAAGGACCAACCAAACAAATCTCTCAAACCCACACCTCAAGCCACTTAGAACCAAAGCTCAACACACCCTCTGAAGCACACACTGAAGCACCCATTTGCTCCCATCACACAACTCAAAACACTCAGCTAAGATTCTCACCCAAACGCAGAACTTCACAGGCTAAGCTCACACCACAACCCACTCAGAACTAAAGCACAACCTACACTCCAGAACACACGCTGAAGCACTCCTATACACCCATCACACATCTCAGACCTCGTAATCCAAACCTTCACCTAAACACAGAGCATATAGACCAAGCGCACACCCGAACTCACATCACAACACATTACCTTACTCAACTCGTAGGCCATACTCACAGCACATCCAATCAAGAGCTAAAGCACACACCTTGCCGGATCGCACAACTGAAACACTCTTGAACCACGTCACAACTTATCACACAACCTATCCTCACCAGAAGTCACACACGTGACTCCGCACAGCACACTGCCCAATCAGAACACACAACTAAAAACCACCAAACTCACAATTTAGTTTCTCACACCATCCAAACTATTCCAATTCCACATGCCACACAACCCAAATAAATCTGACTAACACCCAGCACAGAAGACAACTCACACAACAAAAACACACCACTGAAGCTCACAACTGAAACTTGCATTCGGTCATCCTTTCCCAAAGGACCCGACTCCCTAGATTCAGACTCAAAGCATAGAAAGCACATAGACAATCAGACACTACGCTTCCGCTGCGCTACTCTGATAGTGGACAACCACAGAGCAGACGCACTCAATAGACTCCAAGAAACAATCAAATCATACAGCAAACAGTAGTCGAATCACGCAGTAGGCAGCACACAAC